>CM052111.1:15276064-15353976 GCA_028454245.1 Halictus quadricinctus
CCAAAAAATTCAAGAACAATGTTCTTGAATTTTTTGGAAGTGGTCACTCGAAGGGTTGCTTGCAAACCCCACCCCTAAAAAATTAAATAATTTTTTTCTACCCTTAATAATTTAATCACAATTGTGAAAAAAATATATGATATGAAGGAGGTAAGTTCGAATATTTTCGTTTTTGTTCCATCTGAATATCTTAATTAACAACCGAGAAAAAAAATATAGATACAGTTAAGGGTATTTACCCTCATATTATCCTTAAATGAAGGGTTAGCGACTTAAAATTTGGGGGGATTAGCTTTCAACCTAAAACCATTGTTTTCCAATACCATTGCTTACAATACCGATAAAAATCGTACTGGGGCCGCTGGACCATTCTTATCCTGCTAGGCCCTTTTTATCGAACAAAAATGAGGGACAAGTATGGTCGTTTAAAGCCCTCATGGTGAAAGTTATATGTATTACTGTAAAATTAATTTTTAAGAAAGCTTCAATTATTAATCTATGCTGGTGTCAGTCACAAAACTTTTTCGAACTTTTCTTCAATTTGTTGCCCTCTACATCATGAAAACAAATCTTCAAATAAAATGAAAAATAGCTTATGAAACTATAAGCTTCTAGCTTTAAAGTAAGTGAAAATGTATTAAAATTATCAGTTTAATACTTCTTGAATTCACTGTATATTCCAGTTGGTAGTTCAACTTCAATTTGGCAAACCAGAAATTTTTATATATGTAATCCAAGTTTTAATGTCAGGGATTCACTTGTTATGCGTGTTTAAATTTCAGCGATTTAAAGTGTTTTCGAAAGGTAAGGCCGCCGCCATGTAACGTAAGTAACAAAGTGTGGCAAAGCTAACATTTTTCAAGAAAGTCCTCAAAATGTGGATGGCTTTATGGAAACTTCGAAAAGTGTCTTGCCTTTGCACTGCGTGGGCACAACGGAATGTGCGTATAACGCAACGCTGGAATGTAAACTCGTTCTCCGTGTGGATTTACAGTATCCATTTTTCCACAGAATGATCGATAATGATCGAAACGTCGATGTAAGAAAAGTTCGCCATTGAATCATACTAACATCCCTTCGGTCGTCCCCGTTCACCGGCGCATTTACATTTGGGATTTGTCAAGGAACGAGAAAAGAAACTTAAATCGATACAGCAGAAACTTCTTTCGTGCAAAGCGAGCGTTCGCCCCCTGTGGGAATAGACTACTCTTGAAGATGCTACGATGGGAAAAAATTTGATCGGCAGAAATCAGATTCCAGCGATACTGGACGCGCTCTGGGACGAAAATCGTCAATATCAGAGCTAACGAGGATCTGACGTTCTTGTGAACGCTCACCTCGCTATCGACGAAATAAAAGGTCAAGTAAAAAGGTCATCCAATATCTAAAAGGACATTCCACTGTAACTTTAGTGTACGAGGTACATATTTTTAAAAAGAAACCGGAATTTTCGAATGAGTGATGTGAGTTATCCAATGAGATAATTTTTTTCTAGGTTTCTAGAACTGTAAGTGATGCATGTACATATCAATTTTCAGCCATGTTCGGTGTGTAGTTTGTGATTGTAGCCCATTGTTTACGACGTAATTTTGGCGCTTTACGATTTCTTGGTTATTTTATTGTTTCGGAAATGACGGATCAAGGAATTTGCATGAAATTTTCCGTAAAAACGAATTTAAGTGCAGCGAAGTGTTGGAAATGATGGTTAAACTGACTTTGGATTATTGGCTTATTGATTAGTGACTTGGTTATTTAATTGTCGTGAATACTTGTTTCGCTTATTAAGTATTTAAAACAGCAAAAAGATATTAATTATTCTGAGACCAATGTTTTAAAAACATCGCAGTAGTATGTTTTCCATCATGAAGAGTATAACGAAAATCTTATAAGAAAACATATTAAAATTACATCCGCCACTAATACATATAAATACAAGGTATATAGTTTTCTTTATCGGTGGCAGTTCAGTATGGCGACAACATTCGAGGGGGTGGGTGGTAGAGGTGAATGGTAAGAGGGAGGTAATATGAAATCGAAACAATTTTTATGAGGAAATGAACGGTTCCCAAAATATTTGCAAAAAACTGCTCCTGCTACTGCATCGGAATCTTACGGATGCTTGTACATCCTTGGCATTGCATGCGTCGGCATGGTGCCACCGTTTATCTACTGCTTCCGCACACACACTGGCATGGCGGTCTCTCGGTTCGAATTTTGGTAAACTTGTCGAAGAGCCATTTCTTCATACGGATTTTGATGACATTGAAATATGTCATCAAGATCAACATGCCGAAAAACTTTTTCCTTTTTCCTATACATGTAACCAGCGAACATTGGGCGGAAATCGCCAAACGTGGCCAAAATGGAAAGGAGTATTCCAATTTAGTTCAAAATTGAATACGTTGTTAAGGAATTTAAACGTTATAACAAATAAAATAACAATTTATTACTACGATAACAAAAAAAAAAAGAATATCATCTGACAATCTGTGCGGTGAAACAATTCGTCATTATTTATTTAAAAAGCTGTTAACTAGATATTTCAGAGTTCCTCGTGATAATAGGTGGAGAATACGTTGTTAAGGAATTTAAACGTTATAAGAAACAAAGTAAAAATTTATTACTATGCTAACAAACCTATCCCCACCTCACAGCCGCGCCTGTAGGCCCAATGTAGTAACGTCGAACGTCACACGCTACATAGTATGTATGACCGCTGTAGCCAATACTTCGAATACAGCCGAAAATGCGTGTGAAACGAGGCCTGCCACTTCCACTCTGAACCAATCGACCGCGCATTCGTATCTAGATACGTCACCGCAGTCTTGCCAGGGAACCTTCTTCTCAGCTTCGCATCAATACAATGTCATCACTTCGAACCCATACAAAATGGCGTCTTGCCACCCCCTACAATCGCGTAGTAGTAGGCGGTAACAGTTTCGTATCTTAACTATAACCCACAGTTTACGTCGAATATAATGGAATTAATCATACGGGAATTTCTTGGTAAAAATAATATCTATTGTTATGTTTTCCGAGTAGGAGGTGCGATATTATGATTCAGTATGACGAAGTCACTTCCAGCGCGTGTTGACCGTGTGTTTTCCTTCATGTTTTCGTGAGACGGTGGTCATAAAGTAATTGAAACTCGTCGTAGAAACTAATTTATACGATAACCTCATTTTTAGAGTTGACAAACATCTGACCTTGCCCGTCATAAAATTCATATGCTTGGGCTAACCGAACGGTACACCTTCTACTTGCATTATCGCTCTGCGTACCATACCTAAGCAGATAATTTTGCTTGTAAATCAAAAACACACGTTGCTATTGAGTCATTGGGAAACAAGAATGGACAGGTTACCTGAAAGATGGCAACAAGTTCTTACAAACAATGAAAATTATATCATTGAACAATATTAAACATATATTTTTATAAATTGAACTTTCTTTTCAACCTTATATATTTTTATAACGGTTCTAAGTAACCAATATTTGCAATTTTTGATTGTTCGGGGATTTAAAAACGGGATTTCAAAGAGGAAGGGTCGTAAAATACGACCATATTTTAAAAAATTTGTTTACACTTTAACCGGTGATAAAAGCAGAACAAAGATGTTTCTAATATATTTTCATTAAGAAATTACATTTTCGTATAACATGATAAATTATTTAACGTGTTCGTCGCCCAACGCGATTCGGCCGGGTTTCTTGCGGGGCCCAAATCCGACTGTCGGCGCGCCAGAAAGTAAACAGGGAGATAAGCGGGAATAGCAACGACGCAACTTAACTTGAACAAGAAGAGCATCACCCATATTTGAGTGACGGGGCCCCCACGGAAGTACACCCGTCACCCAGACATGGGAGACGCGACGACGAACGTGTTAAGAAGAATTTTATATGTGTAATTTATTTATGATAAAATACATATAAGGATTTGTGATGCTGTTTCACTAAATGCCTGGAACGTTCCCTATTTCCATGGCGTTGTAAAGAAGAGATACGGATATTTTACGTAAGGAGCTGTGGAGCCACTAAAAACATTTTTTTTTGTGCTATGCACAGCAGGAAACTGTCAACGCGCTCTCGAAAGGCCATCTGGAAAAGGCCCGACAGGCCAGAGAAGAAATTCGGTTTCAAAGCCTGGCAGGCTTGCCGGCTCCTAAACGCTAGGACCAAAACCAGAGTTGTAATGTTGAGGGGTCCTAGGACCTGTAGCCTCTACAGTGGGTGTCACAGGTCTAAAGTCCTCTCGCTCTACATCCTCGTGGTAGCTCCTGGGACACACATAGTTGTGTGTTGCTAACGGAGCGGGGGGCATCCCGCGGGAAGTAGTCCCAATGATGTGTGAGGCGATGCCGGCGGGATCTTCGGATCCTGTCAGGGCTTCCCATGCCGGTAAGGCTCACACAGAGGGGTGAAAACCGCGGACCTTTGTGTCCTGTGTACGACCGGGGAGGTCAGCGCAGGGTCCCATTCCATAAACCGGTGGTCATGTTTTACCGGAACGGGGGGCTTGAATTAATCGGTCGGCCTGCGAGGAGGATAAACCTCTATAAAAGTCTTTATCCCAAGCTATCGTAACGTGGCGATGGAATACTCCCGGAGTGAGCGCCGGGGGTAGGCGATGGATGCATCCGCTCTCAAGCGTTTTACAGCCTCGGGATACCTGCCGACCTCCCGTTGTATTTGGGCTTACCGGGTAAGCGGCTCTGCCCCGGTGGACTTTTCTTTCCGCTCGTTATACCGAGGGTAACAAGTGTGGCCGTCCCAGAAATGGGGGGCGTAGTAACCAGGCCCAATTATGAATCACTATGGACTCGCTTAATACACTGTCTCGGAAAAATAATATTGATGAGGTTGAGGACCTGGCCGGGAGTAGCAAAAACCTCAAAGGAACGTTTGTGAAGGCGTTCCGGTAGTCCGCCCGCGCCATCGAGGCGGCGGTAAGGGAGCTGGAGCGAAGGGGAGTCCAGGAGGGACAACCCAATGCTGACCCCGGCTCCGCGCCCCTCACGGGATCTATGACAGACCCGACTGCGGCGGCGCTGCGGGCGAGAATGCGGCCCCTAGGAGGGAGCTGTGGGAGACCCGCGACTCCCTCGAAGCCATCAAGAGGGAGTTGATGGCCATGAAGAGGTGGCACGATGCACCCCCCTTACCGCCGCCATCCGCCTCCATCGTCTGTTGGTACTCCGGGACCCCCTGGCCCTCCGGGCGTTACACACGCAGACTGCCCTGCTGGTCCAGATCAGGCCGTTAATTGATGCGAGACTCACAGCGCTCCGCGTAGAGCTGCGGTTGGACCAGCGGAACGCTGCCGAGCCCGGCGCCTCGACGGCGGGCGGGCGTGTGGCCACCCAGCCCTTGCCCCTGTTCCCGTCCGCCCTGCCACGGCCCCAGCAACCGTGCCGCCTGCACGAAGGCAAGAGGACAAAGAAGAAGAAAAAGAAGGGTGGGAATGTTATGAGGGAGAGTCCCGTAGCGACCCTTCCTGTCCTTCCACCCTAGCAACGACCAGCGATTCCCCCCTCGGCCCCTTCTCTCGTCCAACCAATAAAGACACTAGATACCACGGCCGGGGATACCTGGTCAAAGGTGGTGGGAAGAAGGGCCACGAAGGTGGCCAAGGCCGTTGTGGCCTCGCCTCCGACCACGACGCCCGCCTCGAAGGGCACGAAAGCAGTGGCCCGACCCTAAAGGGCGGTAAAGCCGCGGCAAAAGTGTGGACCCCCCCCCCCCCTCTAGTGGAAGAGGGCGGTTACCGGGGGCTCAATTGTTGAGGATCTCGGTACCGATGGGGCCCCAAGGCCGATGCCTTGGCGGCCAGGATGACCACTGTCCTGGGGGGATGTGGGTCAAGATGGTCAGGCCCATAAAAAAGGCGGAATTCCGCCTGACGGGCCTGGAGGTATCAGTAACCCCCCAGGAGGTGGTGGAGGCGGTGGTGCTGGCCGGCGGCAGCATCCACTAGCCCGTGAGGTTGGGGGAGAAAACTCCGCCCATATGGGTACAGCGCACCATATGGGTACAGTGCCCGGCCGTGTCGGCCCAGGCGATCGAGAAGGCCGGGAAGGTGAGGGTGGGGTAGTCCACCGCCCAGGTGGGGGTGCTGGCGGCGCGGCCGCTGCAGTGTTTCCACTGCCTGGACCTGGGCCATGTACGGTAGCGGTGCACTGCGACGGTAGACCGCAGCGGTCACTGACACCGCTGCAAGGATGCGTCCCACCGGGCGGTGGATTGCAAGGCGCCTCCCCACTGTGTGGGTTCCGCGAGCGTGGGGAGACCGACAAACCACAAGGCGGGGAGAAAGGCTTGCGCTCCTCCCCGAAGCCCAAGAAGGATTCTAAAGAGGCTGTCAGTGTGGCGCCACCCCACAGTGCGGCAGGGGTGACCTCGATGGGGAGGTTAACCCTCTCCTCCAGTCCACAAGCATGGAGGTAGAGGCAGATCCTGATCGGGAGGGGGTCAATTGACCCCCACCCCCTCGACGACCGCTGAGGAGGGGAGACCCGCCGGCGTGGCATAATAGTCCCCACGTCCCGCCGGTCTCCTCTGCCGGTTCTGCAGACCAACCTCAACGCTGCCGACGGGCGCAGTACCTGATGGTCTAATGCCTGCAGGAGTGGGGGTTGCCCGTGCGGTCGTCACGGAGCCGTACAGCGTCCCGGACCATCCACACTGGATCGGTGACGCAGACGACTCCGTAGCAGTGTGGTGTCGTAGCCACTCGGCAACCGTGCCCCCTGTTCCGTGGTCGAACGGGGTGGGGGATAGTGCTGGTGAAATGGGGAAGATTTCTGGTCGCGGAGTGCTACAATTGACCCAGTTGTGACTCCGCCGAACTTGGGAGGTATTTGGACCGGCTGGGGCTCATGATAGCCCCGTACATGGCCGGTCTGGTGCTGGTCCTAGGGGATCTCAATGCGAGGTCCTCTGCCTGGAGAAACCAAGGGACCAGCGCCCCAGGGCAGAGTCCTAAAAGACTGGGCGGAGAGGTTGGAACTCCGGCTGTTAAACCGGGGCTCCGTGCCTACGTGTGTGAGGCGGAATTGCTGGTCGATAGTGGACGGAGCGTTCGCGACCACCGCCGCCTCGCGACGTATGTCTAACTGGCGGCTCTGGTATGGAGAGACGTTGTCGGATCCCATCCATCAGGACGTAGCAGTGGTCTCGGACTCGCCGGTGGACACTCCCCTCCGACGTGGCATCCCGTCGGCGCTCATATGGGCGCTGAAGCGACTGGACGGGGACCTACTGAGTGCCGTCATTATCTGTTCCACCTGGTCTTCGGCCAGGGAGCGCGGGGCAGAGGAGCGGGCGGTTTGGATCCAGGACACATTGCAGATGATTTGCGATGTGGCAATGCCCCGCGTCCGAGCTCAGCCTCCGAGGAAGTCAGCATACTGGTGGTCGGGAGAGCTGGCCGGACTGCGCAATTCGGCCGGCCGAGCCCGCCGCCAGTACACCCGCGCTCGGCGCCGCCATTTTCTGGGCTGCGATGCGGAGTCGAGGGTCGCCGAGCTTTACAGGGAGTACAGATCGGCGGACGGGGCCCTCAAGCGTGCGATAACCGCTGCCAAGGCCAAGGCTAGGCATGAGCTCCTGCTCACCCTCCGTGAGGATCCATGGGGACACCCGTATAAGGGTTAGAAGCAGTAATTGGGAAGCTCTGGCCCTGGGCATCCCCGGTAACAGAGAGGTTAGACCCGTTGGTACTCTCTTCACCTTCAATGATGGGGAGGGGGAGGTGTGAGCGCGCCCCGGAGCCGACCAGAGAATAGTTCGACGAGCTCCGCGTTGTTGAGTGGGAGCTGTACCGGGCCGTCCGGGAACTCCGGGTTGGGGGAAAGGAGGCCGCCGGCCCAGATGGGGCTCCCAGTGGTATAACGGCCTTGGCCCTAAATTGGCGTCATGGACGCGAGCCCGCGCCGGGCAGTCTTCCCCAAGGTATAGAAGAATGCGTGCCTCGTTCTCCTCCACAAGGAGGGGAAACCTGCAGAGTCACCCTGTGTATACTGGCCGGTATGTTTACTCGATGAGGTGGGCGAGCTGTTCAAAGAATAATTACTGCCCGCCTGGTGGAGCATCTGTCGCGGGGTGGTCCCGACCTCAGCGATAGCCAGTACGGGTTCAGGAGGGGGCGCTCCAGCATCGACACCTTGAACGGTCTGCGCCTCCTCCGGGAAGAGGCTGTCGCTCGGGGCAGGGTGTTCATTGCAGTGGCGTTGGACATATGCAACGCGTTCAACTGCTTTCCCTGGAAGGAGATGATAGGGGTTCTGAAACACTTTCAGGTGCCCCTCTATCTCCGGGAGGTGGTCGGCGACTACCTCCGCAGCAGAAAGTGGTGTTTACCGGCCGGTACAAGTTCGTGCATACGAGGGAGAAGCACCGCGGTGTTCCGCAGGGATCGGTCCTCCGGCCGCTCCTCTGGAACCTGGTGTTTGAGGTGGGTTGTTCTCCCCCGGATACGGGTGTCATCTGCTATGCGGTCGGGCGAATCCGGAGGATGGGGCTCACCGTGGCCGCCGCAAAAACCGAGGCGATCTGGTTATATGGATCGTCTCGGTCGTGGCGACCGCCCCGTGGACAGGACCTCCGGATTCGCGTTGTCGATACCTTCGTCGAGATTGGGCCCAGCATGAAATACCCTCCTCTGTGTGGAGGTGATGCGGCCCATTGCCCTTTATGGGACCTCTGTGTGGCATCGCTCGCTCAGGGCTAGAGAGCGCATTAAAACACTTTTGGAGAGAGTGCGGCGCCGGCTGGCCTCGCGCCCCATACGGGGGTACCGCACCATCTCTGCCGAGGTGGCGGGTCTGCTCGCCGTGGTTCCACCATTCCATTTGGTGGCGGCGGAGCGGGCGAAGTTACACCACGTCGCCCATTCGTTCCATCGCCCGCTGGAGGTGGATCTCACGTGCGGGGAGGCGGAGGAGCTCGAGGTCCGAGTACGCCAGGCCCGGTCGGACGTGTTTACAGAGTGGGGGAGACTATTGGCCCTCTCGACGCGTCCGACCGTCCGGGCCCTCCTGCCCCTATTCGATACATGGTGCAGGAGGCGGGGAACCTTGACCTTCCGCCTCACACAGGTGCTCTCCGGTCAGGGTTGCTTCGGGGAGTACTTGCACAGGATGGGACGGGAGCCGACTGTCCAGTGCCACCACTGCGGCGAAGATGTCGACACGGTGCGGCACACCTTAGAGGAGTGCCAGGCCTGGACCGAGCCGCGCCACACAGTGGTGCCAAATGGCCAAAAAGCGGAAATAAATCTGTAAAAACGAAACTATTCAACGAATTTTTTTGAAAATTTGTGGAGAGATGCTTTTAATTGCATTTGCATTTGCAAATTTACGTGCATCAGACGCGAATTAGTACGAGGTTATAGTGGAGCGACGAGGCGGGTATAGTGGAGAAAAGAGCTGTGCGGTGAGTAAAGCGATGCGGTGCGTGTTTATAGTGACGGGTTAGTAACGAGGAACAAACCATCTACTTTTTCTTTAGTATGCATCGAAATGTCGTCACGAAGACTTCGAAAGCTCATGTTGGCCGACAATATTCTTACTAAATATTATATATTAACTTCAAATTGTGTAAGACGCAGAATTAGGAAGTGGTCAGTCCATCCTATTAATAAAGATAAAGAAGAAAGTGAGGAATTTAATCGTTTATATTTTAAATTGAGGCACCATCCCGATAAATTTAAACAGTATTTTAGAAAGTCGATCGTAGCATTTGATCGGTTTTTAGAATTGGTACGTCCAAAAATTAATGTCCAATGGAGTAATTTTATTCAGAATCCAATCAGGATTGATGAACGCTTAGTTATTACCATGAGGTAAGTAAAGCCAATTCCGTATTATATAAAAGGAATCATATTTTTTTATATTTCAATCATTTTTATTCATTAAAATTTAAATACATTAGAAGCTACAGTAGAAGCTTCCGAGATCTTTCTTTAACATTTAAACTTGGCTATAGAATTATAGAGTCAATGGTAAATTTATTATGGGAATGTCTGCAGCCCATTCATATGAAATCACCAACTTTAAATGACTTTTTAAGAACCGCATGTGATTTTTATAATATTTGGAATTTTCCGAACGTAATTGGTGCAATTGATGGGAAACACATACGCTTGAAATGTCCATCAAACTCTGGGACAATGTATTATAATTATAAGCATTTCTTTTCAATTGTTCTACAAGCAGGTGCAGATGATCGTGAAAAATTTATTATTGTGGAAATTGGGGGATTTAGAAAGCAAAGTGATGCTGGTACTTTTCGGTCATCAAAACTCTTTGATTTAATGGATAAAGAAAATTTAAATATTCCTCGAGATTCGCCATTGCCAGGAACATCAGATCCAATGCCTTTTGTATTTATCGGAGATGAAGCTTATCCACTATTAAGGCATCTGCTAAAACCGTATAATCGACGAAATTTAGATCCACAACAAGAGTATTTTAACTCTCGCTTTTCTAGAGTGCACGATCCCGGTACGTATATTGCGTATGTGGATTTTTGCGAATACTTGAACTTGTGAGGATTTCGTTCAACATTTATGGACCCAATGGATATAAGGAAACAATTTTATAGTGATCACAAGTAAATTACTTCGTGAACCTGATTGAAAAGTGGAAGACCATTGACACCTTCTTCTTCATAATTTCATGGGGCGGATACTAGATATACCCTTGTGGATTTTAACAAGTAGGCAGGTTCAATGTCGTCCAATGGTTAATTTGTAGATCCTCAAACCATTTTCACCTCGCTAAGGCTCCAATTGAGAACCAAGGTAAGGATGTATCTGTCACTTAATACGTGACTGTCGCGTGCCTCTATCTCGTACGCAACGTACAACTCTGTTGCTTGAGTTGCCGAATTTTAGGCGGATTTTTAATTGTTAATAACTAAAAAACGAAGCGAAATCACAATTTTTTTATTCTTCATTTTCGTCTTACAGTGTCACAGAGAATCATCCCTTAAATTTTCTCCCACCTGTAGTCGAACACCCTGTATAATTAAAAATTGTGTTACGAAAAAAGCGTAGGTGGAAAAGGGTCTCTACCCCTATCTCTGCACCTTCACCCACGAATACCTAACTTCAACCAAATCTAAACCAATAGAAACGAATCAGAGACGTTGAAAATATCGTGTATAGTATTAATTATATTTTTGCGGATTAGGCTGACTAAGCCCAAGCGATCTATGTTTATAGCAAAACATTGTTCGAAATGATTACCTTGATAACACATTTCAAGGTCATTGAAATCGGTGAGTAAGATAAATTTTTATTACATCTATTTCTATTACAATTTCTGTTACATCTGTAAGCAACAAATATGCTTCAACTTTGCTTATAATTATAATAATATTATTATTATTTCTGAAGTTGGAATTATAATTTTTTATCGTAAAAAAAATGGATGTAATTTTTTTTCGTCATTGTGTGCGTAAAGTATAAACACCACCCTGATGCTAGTAGAAGCTTCGTAAAAATTCCCTTAAACAAAGTTATAAAGATACAAGTAAAGTTAAATTATCTCAATAATTATTCCTTCACTTTGTGAGAAAATCAATCAAACTCATTTGAACATGAATCCGATAATTGCGTCTAATCCACTAATGGGTGGTTTAATGTGATACAGTTATATTTACGTACGTATACACATACGTGACTAGATACATAGTCACTATATGTATACATTGAAAATTTGAATTGTAGAACATGGGCGAACTATAGAAGCTGCAGACTCGGGCACTTTACTTCATGAAGTTTTAAATTACTCATAAATTAGTATCTGTACCGAAATATATATTTTAATAAAGTTGCATAACGTTAAAAGGATCATACATACTTTCATCGAGATGTGATCACTTTCAGTAATTTAAATGGGATGTCCGATATTCCTTTTTGGGACTTTAACTGTTCAAGACACTCCAAAATATGTCAGTTGCACTTATCAATTGATTATGCAAATGTATTAATTGAAATAGAGAACAGTTTAAGCATTACTTGCATTTAAAATAATTAAGAAAATCTCTCAGCAACTATCAATTCTTTACTCCATGCACCCTCACAATTTTTTATTCAGGATTCAATTCCCTCTTTGACCGCAAGATTGAAATTTGCGCTATATAATAAAAAAATCTCAAAGTGTTACTTATATTATTATAAATAAGCAAAACAAGAGGAATTAGCTATTACATTGTATGCTACTTTTAGAACCATACAACTTTGGTTTCAACCATGTTTTCGTATACCAAATATAGTAGCACAATTTTGTTCAGAAATAACTCGACACCGCTTAGTGCCATAATCAGAGGGTATGCTATATTCTAACCTTATCCAATGAAAGATATCGCTCGGCTGACAACTTTATGGTCTCCCTCTACCTCTCGCCTCTCGCACATTCTCCGTGTTAATTCTCGGTCTTATCGAGAACAGAGTCAAACAGTATAGGTAGCCTGATCCGAAATACAGCGAAAACCGATGTCAAATTTTCACCTTATATCGGGACGAAATTGTATCTTCATAACTTTCGTATCGTGTGGTCTGCCGAGCTACACTTCCAGTAGAGGTGCTACATTCTTTATAGTGTACCGAATGTAGAGAAGAATAGCGATTGAAAAAGAAAGAGGGACTGAAGCTCGACGCTTCGTTTCTCTTTCTTTTCTATTCGCTGACCTCTATCACATCTGAAACTTTAATCGCTTACTGCACGAGCAATTATCATTAATATCGTGTTTGGTATCATTTGAATTGGAAAGACGAGTCTCTACCGATATTCGACACCTTGCTGGCTCGGTCGTCGAGCGTGTTTACTGGTAGACTGGTTCCAAGGGGGAAGGATTATAATAGAGACCTTTGCGACATTTACAGAGATAATACTGTAATTTCCGAATAATTCAAGTGCACACTTAGCTGAATCACCTTGTAAGGATCATAAAGCCTTTCATCCACGATGTATCTTCTTTTTCTAGTCGTTACTCGAAAGTGTACAGAAAACAAAGATGACGTTAGGCGTCATGGCGAATGAAAATCGCGATGATAGCGGTGTCCATTGCTTTACACTGGTTTTGGTGTAGAAGCGTACAGCAAGCATTATGCGTACCCGACACGATGCGCAAAGCGACAATATTGAGCAGCACATCAAATTAATGAGATACAATTGGTTTGACTTGATTGTGTATATTTAAAAATATTTGTACCAAACTCGATACAATTGCTTGGTAATTGATACAAGACATTGAACGCAAGGATACTTCTGACATGATCGGTTGAATTAAATTGGTGCTCTGTGTTTTATTGAGAATGTCAGGGCTTTGACCTATTGGCTTGGTTTTAAGTAATGTCTTAACCTTTTTAATTGAGAGTCTGATGACTGAACGTCTGATCTAGACACTGAGTTTCTAGAGATTGACTTTTGATGACATTTATTTCTAGATTTTATAATCTAAGAAAACGGAAAACTAGTAGGCTATTGGCGCGCTTGAGAGAGTCACAGCGTGTGCTATGACCCAGGTAATTTAGATACCTATCCTGAGTAGGTGATTGAAGCACATGTAAGCCAGCGAGCCTATCATAAACAGAAAAGGCCATCACTAACGTAAGCGATTGCCTATTGTGCGGAAGTTCTGTGATTACTTCAATAGCAGTAGGTTCAACGGCAATGATCTCATAAAATTGTTAACCTACCGGGAGGGGGGGGGGGGGGGCTTTAAGCTTTCTGTCTGTGATACGTCGCACAGTGGTGCCAAATGGCCAAAAAACGGCAAAAAATCTGTAAAAACGAAACTATCCAACTAATATGTTTGAAAATTTGTAGAGAGATTGCCACAGGTACAAAGCTTATTTGGCAAAAAAAAATTTTTTTAAAAGTTGATTCGGAAATCTCTGTTTTCTGCCCATTTTTTATTTACGGAAGCATACAACAAATCCTTTAAAAGATTTTGGTTTGGCACTGATCGTTTTGGCAAGGTGTTTTCCTTTATTATTTGGAAATATTGCTAAAAAAATTCACCTAAAATATCAAATACACCGTAACTTCCGCACAATTCATTCTTGGAAATTTTGAAAGTTGATATGTATTGAAACTTAAATTGCAGCGAAAGGGTCTCGAAGGGTCTCATGATTTGTTGCACAAAGTTACATCAATATTACACCTTGCCAAAACGATCAGTGCCAGACCAAAATATATTAAAGGATTTGTTGTATGCTTCCATAAATAAAAAATGGGCAGAAAACAGAGATTTCCGATTAGCCTATATTACTTAATGTTTAACAACTTTTTAAAAAAATTTTTTGCCAAATAAGCTTTGTACCTTTGGCAATCTCTCTACAAATTTTCAAACAAATTCGTTGGATAGTTTCGTTTTTACAGATTTTTGGCGCTTTTTGCCCATTTGGCAGCACTGTGCGTCGTGTTATAGACGCGTATCTACAGTGGCGGACAAAAGAAAGTTTAAATAGTAATGTATACGATCACTACCACAAAATGTACAAACTGAAATTTCATTTTAACCTTTTGGGGACGACGATTGTCCGTTTGCTTCTATACGATCGACGTTATATGATGTTACAGATGTTACAATAATCTTTTTATGATTGGGACTGTTTGATGCTTTTCCTAGATATCTTAATGCTCACATATTGGTTACAAAAGAATAACACTCTATTTCATTTTAATGGAAGGGGAGAACATTTATATGTAGTAGATTTTGTTTGAAGTGTTTTGAAGTGTTTCCAAAATAATACTTTTTTTGAGAGTAACAACACTTAAAGGAATATGATCATCTAAAATTGTCCAGAGATTTTCTATGAGATTCAGATCCGGCGATTGCGGCTCATTATCGAGTTCTTAAATTCTTTCTTCCTCGAAAAATTGGGTTCGACCTTTGAAGTATGCTTGGGATCGATATTTTGCTGAAAGATAAACGACCCGAATCAATTCTATTATTCTTAGTCAACTGTGTAATTAATGGCTACAGATGTTAGCTAAAATCAATATATTCACAGACATAAGGAGAAATATCGACAAATATGTACTATGTAATTGTTAATTGACCAGAATCGTGGAGAAAATGGTAAAGGTCACTTTTCAAAACTTTTTATCTGGGCCTATATTGAAAATTTAGAAACTGCGTTTGGTAAATAAAAATTTTGACATTGAAAAACTCGGTCGAGGGCA
The DNA here is from genome assembly GCA_028454245.1 of Halictus quadricinctus. NCBI lineage: Eukaryota > Metazoa > Arthropoda > Insecta > Hymenoptera > Halictidae > Halictus > Halictus quadricinctus. The sequence continues at coordinate 15,291,262 of CM052111.1, forward strand.
ATTTTGCACGCAATTTTCGAACAGATCTCCACTGAACTAAGATTTAAATGGCAACATTACAAAATTTGCGTATTTAAAATTTCAAATAGCTATCTGATTACGCAAATAAAATGAGGAATTGTATACATATTTTTAACCCATTCATACACAAAGTGCAAAAACTAGTAGAATATAAAACAAAATACTAATAAAATAAATGTATCATATTATTTTTTCTTTAAATAGAAGTACAACACAAAATATGTATTTGAAATACTGTCAGGTTTCATTATTTCAACACAGAGTACAGGTATTATATGACATTGGTTATCCAACATTACAAATTTTCACTACATTTTCACATAATTCAAATGAATTTCAATTTTGGTGGTTTTGATATTGTTCTTCAACTCATTAACTGTTCTTGAGTTATTGCAGAGCCTGTTTTTCGAAACACCTCAAGGAAGGGAAATTGCACGATCTTGCGTAGTAACCAATTAAGGTCTCCTTAATTAAAACAAGTTTGAACAGGATTTCAAAGTTCATAATAAAGTTCAACGATTTCTATACGTTGCTGCACTGTATACATATACGTATGTATAGTGCTCCATGTTGACTATAATTTCTAACCATGTCAGTAAAAATGTCATCATACCATACATACATTATTTCTTTAGAATATTAAAACAAAATGTCCTTCTAAAGATGATGTCAATGTTGGCAACTTCCACTCTCTCACCATGAATGTTCTTGTTATTATAAGTAAACATTTTCATATGTTTACGATTTCTATAGAGAGTCTCTATACGATCTCTATACGAAATCTACAATATATTGATATTGTCTCTGAATAATTATATCTCTATAAAATTGAAAATTTGTTTTCATTACAATAAATTAATTAGTAAAATTAGAAGATAATTCAGCGACAAACAGAAAAGTATTTAAGCGCACGTAAAAAACATGTTTATCATATATGGCACACTACATACACGGCGATTCTGGTAAGTGTGTCGTCTGAATTACACGTAAACTGTTTTGCTATATGAAAAAATGGTTCGAAGAAAAGTTGTATGGTTTCAAGAGTATCGTACAATCTAATCACTAGTTTTTCTGTTTTGATTATTTATCGGGATGCAATGATCACCTTGAGTTTCTTTATTATGAAGAATAAACATTAAAAAGTGTATCACTGCACTTATCGACCGAATACGCAAATGTATTAACTGTAGGGGTGTGCAGGTACCCGAGCCTCAGGTCGGGTCTGGTCGGGATCCCGAAAGTTTGTAAACTTCGGGTTCCCGCGACCTCGAGTACCCGAAGTGGCATTCGGGTTGGGTCGAGTCGGGGTCAAAGCTACAGTTGAGGCAAGTCTGATTCCTGAAAGTTTGTATTCACATAAGTACGATGCTGCTTCATAATTTTTCAGACGTATTTTGCATTTTAACTGGCAGGTTCAGAACGATTTTCATATTTTTAGTGTAATCAGTTATCAAATTCCACAAAGAATAAATTTTAAATATATTGTGCGAAATTGTACTGTTTTATTTTGAATTTGCGTACAGAAAACATAATTGCTCTACTTTTTCCGATGCAAGTCTTGTTTTCGTAGCTGTAACGACTCGTGACTCGGCCCGACCCGACTCGATCCAAAGCAAAATAGTAAAAAAATAATTATTACATTGTGTGTTATTCTTGAAACTATACATATTTTCGGTTCAATCATTTTTTTTATAAACACCCATTTTAGAAATACTCATTATACGGATAATAAACATTCAAAACGCTTAAGCAAGATAGATTCAATGATTAATTTGAAGTAAGTTCATGCCATTAAATATTTGATTTTAATCGAATGGAGTAATACAAATGAAGATCGGTTCGTTTGAATAATCAGTTCGAATTGAATCGAAATGATCCCTCTGAAAATTCGAAAAATCGGCTTATATTTACTATTAATTTATGTGTCCGTATCTCGTGTTTCCATCTCAGAAATTAAAATTTCGCAATAATCTATTAACCAGTTAAGTGTGGCGATCTCTGCGCAGAGCGCGCTCCGGTATGTGTCGCGATAATCAAGCGATGACAGATATAGTCGTCAAACACAGAGTAAGTGGCGCTGTTGAAATATTGGGTCAAAAAGACGACTTTATTTTAGAAAATGAACAATTTTGTTAGTAATGTACACACAGTCGCTTAATATGAACTTATATTTATACATAATAAACGGAAAACTTAGAGAAAAAATCGAATATTTATAGAAGTTAAAAATTTATACTGTTGCTGTTGTGTGATATTCACGAGAACAAGGAATAACGCATAGTGGCACTTTGCATGTCGGACACCAATACCGCGATTCTTTTCTAATCTTTTTTTTATAACAAACAGCGCATCTTCGCGAAGGATTTTTTGTTGTTGAACTGTCTGGTATGTAATCCGGGAAATGTTCATCGATCAAGCGCGAAACATTAGATGTCGTTGACCGAGATTGTGATCATTTTTTGCGATTCGATGGGATACGATGCAACTGTATCCTCAATATATTCTAATAAAAAGTTTACTCGGCTTAATTTTCCACCATTCTTTTTATACATTAGATATGAGTTTAAACATATAACATCTAAAAGGTGGACAAATATTTTTTTATAATATTTCTTTAACCTTTTTCTTGCTGTTGAGTATGCAATAATTATGCCATCACTCATATCTACTCCACCCATTTTATTATTATAATCGGCAAATACTTCGGGTATTTTTTTTATTACATTTCTTTTTTGTATCTCTACGAGATCCAGTGTTACTGCACTGTTTACGAGTTAGCTCTCAGGAAGTTATGAATCCAACTCAAATTATTTATAATTTTTATTTGCTTGTTTCATTTGGTCTTGACCTCTAAACATTTTAAACATATTAAAATTTACGAATATAATTTAGTTTTTGCCAAAATTACAATTTAAACATCAAATTGTAACAAAATTTTACGCATGACGGATATAGTCGTCATGACACGCTTAACTGGTTAAATACGTAGGTCGGACTTCCGTTTCCGGTTGTGTGAGAGATTGAGGTGCGAAATTAGAGTGTGCAGAAATTTAGGGTAAAAGTGCGGAGTGAAAGAGGTGTGTGGAGAGGGGTGTATGAGGTTAGGGCCAGGCGTGAGAGAAAGGGATAAGGGCGGGGAGGAGAGATAGGGCGATTGGAGGAAGGATAAAGTGAGTGGAGAGAGAGGTTAGATCTGAGCGACGGTAGAGAGGAGTACGCGGGATTACTTCTGGAAGGAGTGGAAGGTGACGCGATCTAGCGGGAGACAGATAGCTCAAGGAGGCGGGAAATTTGAAAGGAGCAAGCAGAAAATAGCAAAGAAGTGCAGAAGAAATGAGTGAGAGAGTCAGAGAAGGCAAGGGGGTGGGGAAAGGAGAGGGGAAGATGGGAAAAGGAAGAATAGGGAAGATTTTGAAAGATGATAGGTTGGAGCGGTGGTTTAGCACGGAAAGTCTGGAAAGTGTAGAAAGTGTGGGGAGAAAAAGGGGAAGAGGAGAAGTAGTAGGAGAGGAGAGGGAGGTAGGTGGAGTCTTTAAAAAGAGTGAGAAAACAAAAAGGTCACCAGAGAAGGGAAAAAAGGAGGAGGAGACAGAAGTTAGGGGGATGGGGGAATTGATAAGAGGGTTAATAGGGGACATGCTGAGGGGAAATGTTGAGCGAAGAGATGAGGGAGGAGTGGGAGGAAGAAAGGGAGAAATGGAGGGAAGAGAGGAAGAAGGGGGAGAGAAGATGGGAAAGGATAGAAAATTGGTTAGAAAGCGTTGAGGGAAGGGTGACAAAGGTAGAGTGTAGGATAGAAGAGGAGGGGAGGGGTAGCGATGAAGCAGATAAGAGGATGGAAAGGATAGAGGGAAAACTGGAGAAGGTGGAGGAATGGATAGGGAAAAAGGGAAGGGAGGCAAGAGGAGGGGAGAAAAGAGTCAGAGGAAGAATGGGAAAGGGAGGAAAACAGGAGAGGAATAAGGAGGCTAGAAATTAGACAGGACAAGAGGGAAAGAGGAGGGAAGAGGAATAACGTGGTCGTCAGGAGGATAAAGGTAGAGGGAAAGGACCCAAAAGAAGAGATCAAGAGGTTATGGGAAAAGATGGAGTTGAAAGATGAGGGAATTAACGAGGTAAGAAAGATAGGGAAAGTAGGAAAAGATGGAAGAGGGATGGTTTTGGTGAAAATGGAGGGTAGGGAGTACAAAAGGAAGGTTATGGAGGGGAAGAAAAAGCTTAGGGGGTTAGAGGAAAGGATAGATGATGATTTGACGGAAGAGGAGAGAAGGACGAGATGGAAGATAGAAAGGGAAGCGGAGAAGGAAAAGAGAGAAGGAAGGAACGCGCAGGTAGGGTACATGAAAATGTGGGTGAATGGGAAACTGAAGAGATGGGATGAGATCGAGGAAAACTGGATGGAGGAGCAAGGAGGTATATAGGGAAGGAAGCAGGGGGAGAGGGAGGAGTGGAGAGGGGTAAGAGGGGGAGCAGGAGAACAGGGAACAAAATAGGCTTCTGGAACGTGGCAGGGCTGATGAACAGGGACGAGGAGTTCTGGAAGGAGCTGGAAGAATGGGATGTCATTATACTGTTGGAGACGTGGGTAGAAGAGAAGGGTTGGAGCAGGGTAAGGGAAATCGAGGGAGTCGATCGAGGGAGTTTTATTGGGAAATGCAATGGGCAAGGAGAGAGGAAAAGAAGGGGTGAGCGATGGGGGGTATGGCGCTGGGGATGAGGAAGATAGAGAGAGAGGAGAGGGGGAAGGGAAGGAGGGGGTAACAATGGCGAGAATAAAGATGGAGGAGAGCTGGTGGAGGGTGATAGGGGTATATGTTAACAGGGATCTGGATAAGAAATTGGAAGAGTTAGGGGAATGGATAGAGGGGAGAGAGAAAGGAACAAGGGTGATTATAGGGGGGGGGGAATTCAACGCGAGAACGGGAAGAGAAGGGGGGAGGTGGCGGAGGAGGAGGAAGGAGAGGGAAGAGGGAGTAGGAATTCTGACGACGAGAAAGTGAACGCGGAAGGGAGGAGGCTCTGTAGATATCTGGGAGAGAGGGGGTGGCGGATTCTGAATGGAAATACGAAGGGGGATGAGGAAGGAGAATGAACGTTCACGGGGGGCAGGGGGAATTCGGTGGTAGATTATGTTATAGGAAATGAGGAAACAAGAGAGGGGGTGAAGTGGATGGAGGTAGAGGATAGAATAGAGAGGGATCACGCACCTCTGACAGTATGGGTTAAGGGGGCAAGGAGGGATAGGGGAAGGAAGGCGGGGGAAGGGAAGGGGGTGAGAGCAGGAAACTGGTCGGCGGGAGGGATAAGGGATTTCAGGGAAAGATTCCGAAGGAGAAAAGTAGAGGAGAGGGGGGGGTAGAAGAAGACTGGAGAGGGCTAAAGGAGACGATTAAGGAAGCGCTAGGGAGGGAAAAAGAAAAAAGGGAGAAGGAAAGGGTGGTGGGATGATGAATGCAGAGAGGAAAAAAGGAAGTTGAGGGAGGAAATGAGGAGATGGAGGAAGAATGAGAGGGAGGGTGAAAAATATAGGGAAATGAGGAAGGGGTACGGGATGTTGTGCGAGGAGAAAAAGAAAGAGGAGAGAGATAAATGGGAAAGGGAACTAGGGCGGGTAAAAACGGAGAAGCAGGTGTGGCAGGTGGTGAACAGGGAAAGAAGGAAGAGAGCGTGGGTAGACGAAGGAATAAATATGAAGGAATGAAACGAGCATTTCAGGGGGCTACTGGGTGAGGTGGAATGGAGCGTGAGGATAGGAGGGGATAGCAGAAGGAGATATGATGATGAAAGAGAAATAGAAAGATGGGAGGTAATGAGGGTGGTAAAGGGACTGAAGGAGAAGAAAGCGGCGAGAGGGGATGGGATCAGGAATGAGGTTTGGAAATACGGGGGAGCGAGGTGGAAACGTGGTTGTGGAGGGTGTGTAATAGGGTATGGAGGGGGGAGGGTTGGCTGGAGGAGCGGTCGGAGGGGATAGTGGTTCCAATTGCGAAGAAGAGGGATAGTAGGAAGGTGGAAGACTACAGGGGGTTACACTGCTACAAACAGCGTATAAGGTGTACGCGGCAATCCTGGCGGAGAGGTTGAGGGAGGAGGTGGAGGGGAAGGGCTTGTTACCCGCGAGCCAGACGGGGTTCAGGATGGGCGTAGGGTGTGTAGATAATATATATGTCCTAAACTACCTACTGAACAGGCAAGTGAGGAGCAAGGACAGGAAGATGATGATTTTCTTTGTAGACCTGAAAGCTGCATTCGACTCAGTAGATAGGGAAGTACTGGTGAGGGCAATGAGAGAAAGTGGAGTAAGGTAAGAGTGGGAGAGGAGGAGGGGGAAAGTTTTTGGACGGCAAGGGGGGTGAGACAGGGGTGCCCGTTAAGCCCGCTGTTGTTCACGCTGCTGTTGGCGGACATGGATGAGGTGCTGGAGAAGGGAGGGTGGGGGTATAAAGTTAGGGGGAAGAAAAATTTACACGCTGGCATACGCGGATGACGTGGCTATGGTGGCGGAGGATCAGGAGGGGTTGAGGGGAATGATGAGGGGGCTGGAAAAATACCTGGAGGAGAGGAAACTGCAACTGAACTCAGAGAAGTCCAAGATAATGAGGTGTAGAAGGGGGGGGGGGGGGCAGGAGGAAAAAGGTAACCTGGAGATGGAAGGGCAAGGTGCTGGAGGAAGTGACCGAGTTTAAATATCTGGAGTACATTATCATGAGGGACGGGAGTCAGAGGAAGCACGTGGAGGATACGGTTAGGAAGGGGGCAGCGGTAATGGGGCAGGTATGGGGGATTGGGAAGGGGAGGTTCGGAAACGACTAGGGAAGGAGAATTTGGCTGTTTGATAAGCTGGTCTTGTCGGTGATCAGTTATGGGGTGGAAATTTGGGGATGGAAGGAATGGGAAGGGTTGGATAGACTGCAGGATAGGTTTCTGAGGTGGGTACTAGGGGTAGAGACCTGCACGCCGGGATACATGGTAAGGGAAGAGCTGCAGAGGGAGATGTTGAGGGGGAGGGCGGGATTAAGGGCGTGGGGCTACGAAAAGAAGCTGAGGGAGGGAAAAGGGGGGAGATAGCGAGACTGTGTTGGGAACAGGTAAGAGGAAAGGGAAGGTGGGGAGGGGAGGTAGCTGGGTGGGAGAAGGAGAGAAGGGGTTTTTGGGAAGAGAGGGGTTGGACAGCGGAGGAGACGGAGGTTATGATGGAGGAGAGGATAGAGACTGTGAGTGGGGAGATAGTGAAAAGGGAGAAGAAGAAGCAGCAGGGAGAGAGATGGGAAAGTATAGGAAAAGCAAGGTACAACATGTGGTATGGGAGGGCGAAGGGTAAAGGGTGGCCAGGTACAGGTTGGGAATTGAGATGAGAGGTGGAAAGTATTGGTGGGAGGAGGAGAAGAAAATATGTAGGGTATATGGGTGGGAGAAGGAAACATGGAAGCACATGTGGGAAATGTGTATGGGTGGGGATGAAGAAAGAGGTTGGCAGGGGAAGGTGGGGGAAGTATTAGGGGACGAAGGAGAAGGAGAGGAATGGTTGAGGAAGGTGAATGAGTGGAGAAAGAGCATGAGTGGAAGAGGCACGGGAGAGGTACCATAAGGAGTGAAATCATGAGAATGGAGTGAAAGAGAGAGCAACCGGAAGAGGGGGTCCAGGATGTGTGAGGTTAGGGAAGGGGGGGGGGGGGGGGGCAGAGATGTATGTGTGTGTCAGAGAGGGAAAAACAAGAATGCGGTGGGACACTGGTTGTAAGATCTCTCTCTTTCTCTCTCTCTCTCTCCTTCGTGTATATAGTATAAGTTAAGTTATGTTAAGTTAAGTAGGCTAAGACTAAGACTAAGATTGGGTTCAGAGCGGTTGAAAGGAGGAGGTGTGAACAGGATTGTAACCCCGAGGGGAATCAATAAATGATATATATTAAATACGTACGTCATTTATTTCTTTTAATCCGAAATAAAATTCTATGTTTCTATGTTTATAGACATACAATAAATGTCAGTCTTTTGTTTTTATCAATATTAAGTTAATAATATTAGGTTCTAATCAATGTGGCTGAAACATATCTAAATCATAAGGTAAGGAAAAGGAACACTAAGGTAATTTATGCTTTCTTAAGGTCAGACTATACAAGACGGGGAATAAACCGTGCACGTATGACCGCTAGATTCGAAACCAGGGTGTAGGATTTAAGGTGGCCGGCATGGACTTGACCTTAACTGTCACGCTATGGTCCTCGAAGGGTCAGTAGAGAAAACTGATTGTGGAATGGTTAAAATTTTCTGTGTCGAACTACATAAAAAACTACGGTGAAAAAGAATATATGAAATGTCGACTGAGAATGGTAAGAAGATTGAACGTAGCGGAAGAGAGAAACGAAAATTGAGAGAGAAAGCTAGCGACTAGACCTGGTTGCCACATTTCATCCTTCCCCTTACTGTTGCCATGTCGTCAAACCCATAAATGTACAAGCGTTTCGTGAAACTGATTCCTGTCTCATGAGCCCATTTCAGCCGACCAACACATGCTAACACATACTAACACGGGAGCGTAGGTATACGCAAGACTCGTTGTAACGTGTATGCAAAAGATAAGGGAATCATTTCATTTATATTAAATTGAATGAGTTTATTATTAACATTATAATAATTTTATATATATATATTCTCACTTCCTGTCAAAAAGAAAATTATATTCAAATATCATTTAAATGAAATTTAAAACAGCTTTTGTTATGCCACGAAGCGCATAAAAAATTAAACAAAATTTATCATATTTTTTTTACTTTAGATGTCAAATCTGAAGTCAAGAAACAAACAAATACAAATTTACAATTTACTTTAATAATATCATATATTTCAATAAAAGTATGTAGCGATTTCCAAAGTTTTATATATATATATACCGTGAAAAGGTGTCGGTACGTCGCACAGTGGGACAAAGTGACGAAGTTTCTGTCAAAATCAAAGAACTTTCGATAGAAATGAGATAGAGCTATGATTTGTTTTTTTTTTTTAGATCAAAGTTAAAATATTGCAGAATAAGGGAAAAATAGGGTACGAACGTTTATTTTAACTTTGAAAATAAACTTGGAATATTTAAACAAAATTGTGATTCAGCCAATACCATGCACGGTTAAATTTTGTTTTTAACATTTTATACATTTTTTATCGTAGATTTTATCACGCTGACTTCAAATCCGATCGCATTTGTCTACCATCTCAGGATTTTGGAAAAAATCGATTTATGCGAAAAGAAACTAATAAAATCACAATTTTTCCGTTGAAATGATTTGATAACCCACTGGTTTGATGGTACATTGTATTTCTATATGTATGTAGAACACAATCAAAATAAAAATAATCTCATAATTGAAGGTTTAAGTTATATACAAAGCATGAAACTATACAGGTCATTCTACGGTTTATTTGCATCTGCAGAATAGTAAGCTATCAGTAATTGGAACTGTGATTCTTCATTCACGACAAAATAGTCGAAAAAATTGAATGTTAAACAATTTTAACCGACCCGAAAATTTCAATGATAATAATAAAAAAATTAATGTTATATTTGCACAAAGAAAATATAATTTTGTGTTTCGTTACGCAAAATATATAACATGCATTTGCAAATTTTTCTTGCTCTACAAACCTATCTGCTTCAATTTTTCGAATTATATAATTTTAAACAATTTTTAGGCTTTTGAAAAATTAATTTTTCTTTTATTTTTTCTTTTTTATGAAATATTAAAATTTAATATAAAAAAATTAAAACAAATGATATATTAAGAAATAATAATTCGTTCGAAGCAATCGTGACGTTACGAGATGCGTAACGAAACGTCAAGGGTCAGAAACTTTTCAAACTGACGCTTCAATATTGCAATGTGTAGTTTAGAAATGGTCAATTGTCTTTCCTAAAGGATCAATATAGGTCTGTTCAGAGGCCAAAATACGAATTTCTATCTCATCGTGGAGTAATTTGCAATATTCGGCAGCATACATATCGTACATACGTAAACCTGTATTATTGATCTGCATTATCGACCGTATTCTATCGCAACGTACAGTGTTTGCCACAGAGAGACCGTGGCGCTAGTAAGCGGAACCGCGAAAAGTGCCTTTTTTCTAGACATTTTACATCGACGGAGCATCAGTGTTCTCGACTATATTTCTGCTCGGCACGGCTGGGTCATTATCTCGAACGTCTGACTATTTCCAGATGGCCTTTCGGGAACACGTTGACAGTTCCCTGCTGTGCATGGCACAGAAAAAATGTTTTTAGGGCCTTCACGGTTCCTTAGGTACACTCTCAGTATATCTCCTCTACAACATGAAGATAGGAAACGTTCCTGCCTTTTGGGGAAACAGCATCATACATCCTTATATAATATGTAAATTATACATACATATATTGTAAAAACGAGAATAGTTGTTATTTTTTTTAAGGAAATATCCAGATTAGGAAAGGGATCATTCCATATGAATTCGATCATTTTTGGCGACTATGACTCGAATTTTTATGACATTGAAAAATGTTGTAATCCCAGAGAAAGTGGAAGGCAATGGTTGAGCCGGGTTTATCTTCGAAATTGTTTGAAAGATACAGATTATCAAAGTTTGCCATTTTGGACAAGTTTTACGAAAACTGCCTTCACAACACAATTTATAACACAGTTACTGTTAAAGTTGGAAACATTTTCTTTTTCTTATCATTATCACAAAACACTGCTGTTCTTGAATAATTTATTTTTTCCTACGCGAATGTCATTTCTTAATTTAAAAATATTAAAAATATCTTTGTTTTGCAAATTTTACCACCGGTTCAAGTGTGAAAAAATTTGAATAAATATGGCTGTATTTTACGTTTCTTCATCTTTCTCTTTGAAATTCGCGGAGGCGCAAAACTATTTATTGAACTATTCATTATTTTAGGTCCATAAAATTGCTGGATATTCTTTAAACATTCTGAAGTAAAGATCGATAGCGAAAAAATGTATGTATATGGAAAACTTCCGAATTCTTGTCCATAATGACCTAAAAATAGTTAGATGGAAGGTTCCCTGGCAGGAATGCGATGACATATCTATATCTTGTCCAATGAGACGAGGCAGTAGACGTAAACATAGCCAGTCGAGTGGGACAGGGTTGAAGTTATCCTTCCAAGATAATTAGCAAAGGACGCACGCTGATACTTCACTGCCTCGTCTCGTTTGGATAGAGTAGAGGTACGAATGCGTGGCTGATTGGATCAGACTTGAAGGGGCAGGCTTCGTTTCACACGCATTTTTGGCGGTAGTCCAAATATTGACTACAGCATACAGCATACTACACATACTATGTAGCGGGTGACGTCGAAGCGAAAACATTGGGACTACGGGCGCAGCTGAGGTATAGATACGCAGACCTAACGACAGACTTCTCAAGAATGGTGACACTTTAAAAATGGCGAAATTAAAATGATTTCAAGTGTACGCTGCACCGCGATATTGCCTTCTTTTGGACGGCAGACGGTTACAAGCAGCGGCCGGGCATCTGTACTTGTCGTCCTAACACCATGTACATATGCGACTGCCACATGATTTAATACCATTATGATTTGTTAGAGAAATCTACTTTACGGACCTGTTTTTAAAAAATCGGACACTTAAAAATTGACGAAATTAAAATTATTTGAAGTGAACGCTGCACCGCGATACATAGCCTAGCTCGACGGGCGCACGGTAGAAGCAGCGCCCGGGAGGCTGTTAGGCCGACCGTGCGGCTATGGCCTTCCGGGCGCTGCTTCTACCGTGCGCCATCCGTGCGAGGCTGTGTATCGCGGTGCAGCGTTCACTACAAATAATTTTAATTTCGTCAGTTTTAAAGTGACCGCTTTTTTAAAAACAGGTCCGTAAAGGAGACACTTGGGGCTATAACCTCAATTTTTTGAAATTTTTAAAAAGGTATTTGCTACGAAAACAGTTATAATGTTTTTCTCCCTTCGTGCGGCCACGCCACGGCGTCCGGGATCGCAGAGTATTCTTCGCCAAGAATATTTCGTAGCACCACGGCCGCGGCCAGGTCGGCTCTAGCATAAGATCCTCAGGGGTAAGTGGGGAGTAAACGGTTTTGGGGTTCTGGTAGCTAACCCCCGTGGTGCGCGGCACTTGGTCTTTGTTGCGAGCATCTTGAGCGCCTCTCAAGTTTCCTTCGAACACGGTCAAAAGGTCTGTATGTCCTACGATGACGTGCCCCGTTCCCGGACACGGTGAGGACCGTCTTGTATAGTCTGACCCTTAACCAGTCAGCTGTGGCGACCTGTGTTCAGAGCGCGCACCTATGTGTGTCGCGAGAATCAAGCGATGACGGATATAGCCATCATGACACAAAATACTGTCATTTCCCCATAACGGATATATTCGTCATAACACAAAATACTGCCATTTCTCCATGACGGATATAGTCGTCACACACCGCTGACTGGTTCAAAGCGAATTGATCTTTCATAAAGTTTCCCAGACTATTGTTCCTAAGATACGGTGACCCTAATAATTATACATAGTCCGATTGAGGTCGTGTTTAGACCTAATAAGTTCGTCAGATAAATTTCACCAACACTTTCGTTGCACTACTTTATTGTAAATGTATTTATTATAAATTTGGACATGGTTGATTATTAAATTTTAATTCCTTGACGATTTTCTTAAAACTGTACAAGGAGAGTCAGAAATAACATTCAGCTAAAAAAGCTTAAACTATCTCCGAAAATCTAGACTCGATTTAGAACAATCTTCAAGCAACGCGGAAGGATAAATTTCGTTTATAGATAGGTTTCAGATATCAAGCAGACCCTTAAGATTTGCATGTTTCAACTCAATCAGCGCCAAGAACCGCAAATGTTTGAAAAACTACCACTATATGTGTATCTCGTAGGCATTAAAAAATTGCCATTTTTTATCAAATTAGTGACAACACTTCTGCTGTGTCATGTAACCAATTACTCAACTGTTCACTGTGTAAAATCTATCCTGAAACCAATATACCAGGAATTATATTGGATTACTATTTCCACAATAATTACATTAATATTGTCGGAATATACGGTATGGAAGGTACACAGTGACTCGCACTAATATTTGTACACGCTTTAACTCTTAAGTAAACTATTGGGACCGATACGCTCCTAATTTCTGCTAATAGTTATTTAATGTGTAACTATTAATAACATAATTATTTGTGAATTTAAATACAATTTTATTATCTCACTACATTTCTATTTATTATTTCGATAGCGATGAATATTAAATATAAATGTAATATTAAATATAACTTATTTTACTCGTTGCACTTTTAAAGTACATTATGAAGGTCTACATTAGAGTTAAAGCAAATAACTATTTAAAAATTAAACCAAACGACTCGACTCATTTTCAAAAGATAGAAGAGTTCGTTTACTAGATGACGTATAATACAATATGTAAAAGAAATTTTGAAAAAATTGCAATTAACCGGAATTATGGAGAAAATATTAGAGGTTGCTTTTTATAAGTTTTTTATGTGGACCTGCATTGAAAATTTAGAAAGTCAACTATTTGTTTAATAGATATTCATTGTTAATAACAAAAGTAAAGTGTTTTGACGCATTTTATAGATTTTTTAAATATTCTATATTGAATACCACTTTTCCAATTGCAGATTTTTACTTGTTCTAGTTTCTTATTGTATTTTCAAAATGTTTGAATATTTTCAGACTTAACTTTAAGTATGATTCTGTAATCGTTGCTTCATCCCCTCGTGTAAGTATCATTTAAAACAACAAATTCCTCCAGTTTTGTCCAAATTTTGAAATCGGATGTTCTACGTGTATTACTAACGTTCACCATATTATATTACGTATAAATATTAATTTAGAATTCGTATAAAATAAATTTACCATTTATTTATAGAAAAATCATAATCTTTACTCCTCAATCTATTCGTCGTAACCATTAATGTCTTTCTTCAATATTTCTGACACTAATGAATCCCTTATCGGAAAAAGAAGAAATTGTCGTATCTTCTCCGATGTTTTAATATCGATATAATCTTTTCTCGATATATGTCAACAATACGGGTCTACCCAGAGACATATATTGTACATATTCTATGATCCAGGCAGAACATAGAAAAGGACATCGAAGCTCTAGAGGCCTCGGTCGCCGAGGAGTGTAACATAATACGGGTCGGCGATATCGGTATGAGACCAGGAGATCACTACTAATCCAACAACAAAACTTCCTCATTTTTCATTCTTTTTTTATGGGACCTGCACCAACATATTCGTGGCATTTTCTAATGAAAACGATAACAAATATGATATAATTCCGATGATATTTACTTGTGTAATGAACGATGAACGTTACTTCCCATTACAATTATATTAACGGAAAATTAGTGCAAATATGATACGAATGATATCGTGTTTGGTGTCATTTTAATCAGAAAAATTCCACAATTATATTGGTGAAAGTCTCATAAAAAGTAATTAATAATATAAAAATTTAATTTTTTATTTAAAGAGCTGAGCTCACGCTGTCCTTCTTTGCGTCCGAAATTTTTATCGTTCATTGCACATGTAAATATCATCGGAATTGTATGATATTTGGTATCATTTTCATTAGAATAATGTTATGAATATGTTGGTGCAAGTCCCATATAAAAATAGTGAAAAATAAAGAAGTTTTGTTATTGAATTACTAGTGGTCTCCTGGTCTCCCATCGATATACCCGACCCGTATTATGTTACACTCTTCGGCGACCGAGGTCTCTCGAGCTTCGTAGCCCCTGGGATATACTCCGCGGAAGTGGGGATAGTTCTGGAACTTTTATCGGCCAGACATTTGGGACCTATATCGAGAAAAGATTGATTACAGAGAGGAACAAAATTGAACCAATGAAACCATTTTTCCAGAACATCATTATTTATATGTTTATTAAAACGGGATTACAAAAACTTAAGAGGCAGATAGTTCTAAAGTTTATGTCATGAAAACTTCTCCCTATTGTCCATCTATTACACTCTGCATCAGGATCTCCTTTTAATGTTTTTGCCGCCAGTGAGGGCAATGCGTCTCCGCTTTTGAAATATATTTGACTATCCTTCTTTACGAATGATCGATTGAAATTTTTGGTCTATCTCAAAAATTCTTTGGAAGATTCAAATGTCTCTGTACACTTGTTTCATTGTGGTACTTTAAAGTTTCCCGTTTAATGATTTCCAAAATTAATACAGATTGCACTTCTAGAAGTTTGTGATTATTAGATGTGAACACATTAGACTTTACTACTGTTAATATTTTGTATCAAAGATTTTTGGACAAAATATTAAACATATCTTTTTGTTAATTATTTTGAATTAGCGTAAAATTGTGTCAAGAATAGTATACTGTACGTAGTAAATGAAATGTAATAAAATTGCAATATTAATCGTTTCTGCAGCTAAAATAAATGTCAAATTATATGTTTCTTGAAATCTGTAGGACTCTACTATCTTAACCTCTAGGCTACTGTGGGCGCCTATAGGCGCTTAGAAATTTTGCGTTTGTGACACTGAGAGCGTTTATAGGCGCTTATCCCATTGTGGTCGCCTGAGACTGCGGGCGCCTAAAGGCGCTCGATGCATCCCTGCACAAAACGCCGTTCTCGGCGTACGTCGCGTCGTAACTGAATTCCTACCGTATGGTATGGCCGGTACGTCTCAAAGTCTGTCGTAGTGAAGGGCTTAATAAATACACGGATAATGATTTAAAAAAGAAAATGGTTTCATTGGTTCAATTTTGATTCTCACTGTAAATGATGTTGAAACAATAGGAGAAAGCTAAAAAGATAATAACCTGATTGGGCAATGTCTGATGAATAAGCCGTCTAAGGGAAAAATTGGCTAGCTCACAGAGCAGATGATATACGACTTATTCCTATGGGTTCGGAAGCATTTTTCTGTAATTGAAATGCGGGAACAAAAATTGGAAAAAATAATGATATCATCTGTTTCCTCAAACTGTATAGAGTTTTACAAGGTTTAAAATTAGTACTTCGAAATCCAAAAGTGTCAGGAAAATATTTATATTTAACATAGTTTCGTAATTTATACAATGGAAAAGCATTAAGTTTTACACTTAATAGTTTGCACTATGGTTTCTAATGTAATACACTAGTTGTGCATGTGTCAAATCATTAAGAATCGCTCTTTCAGTTTGAATATCCACCAGTGTTGAATAAGAGATATCATTGGGATGTCTAAATATTCGATAATAATATTGTCTGATATGGTTCAGCCATGAATGAGAAAGAATATAAAATAAAACAAATTGCCAATGAAGTCAAATATAAAATAAAAGGATTCAGGCTTAAAATACACGACAGCAAAAGTTTGCACTTTAATGGTACTCCTACTTTTAATTATATTAAAGTACTTTACTGTTATTATGAATGGTAGAGTTACAACACATAATTTTTACTTTATTCTCCCTTCTTTTATACATCAGAAGACGGTCTATTTATTAGTAATTATATTTGTAATTACCCATATTTCCAACGCGGAAAATATTTCCATTAATTACAAAAGCAAAGGCGATGATGAAACTCATGATTGTATGAAGAAAATATTAATACAAAAATGAATATGTTTGTTTTCTCATTATTTACAGAAGGAGAAGGTTAGACACTGATTTAATGGTGTGTATAATCATACGCAAGCATTTAGAACATTTTTGTAGAAATGTTTATTGTCATCTTCACTGTTAGAAATATTTAAAAAGTGTTCTTACTGCCTTGCCATGCTATTTACATTTTTTAAATCATTTTTCCGTAAAGATAAACAGTTTCTTATTTTATATTTCATAAAAAGCAAAACAATTAATAATTTTATTAATATTTATCTAAAATATCATTAACTGCTACACTATATATTTAATATATAAACAATACTATATTTCATATTTAATAGCTCAAATACTTCGTACCATCACATGCACAATTTCGATCGAATATTTTCTGCCAGGGGTATTAGTTAAAAATATATTGCAAAAATAATTAGATTGTTCAATATCTTCTCTATAGCTATTGAAAACAAAACATTTAAGAGAAAATGAATTTTACAAAACGAAGTTAAAGTTATTATTAATGAGTGATATCTTAGACATAATAAACATTATCTATATTAAAAACGGTTGATCTATACCTCAGGAAACCAGAATTTTTTAACTTTTCGTCATTTAATCCTAAAGATTTTGGCGAGAAAATGCCGCAAAATTCATGTTTTAATGTTAGGAATTCACTGGTTCAAAAATTATGCGCGTTTAAACTAAAGTTTAAACTTCCAGAGAAAGCGTCACAGTACATTTTGTGAAAGTGATAATAAAATTTTTCAGAACTGGGCCGGAACACCCCTTAAACCGCAAACGAAATCCATGGAAAAAGAAATAATGTATTTCCACGGCCTGCATTTCACATGTCTTCCACCTCGGAGCTGTATTTTAAGCATTGTAAATTCACCCGACTATCAACTATCAATATCGAAGAGAAAGGCAGACTAAGTTTATATGTGTCACTACTTAAAATTATAACATATAGCATGATATTTAAGGAATTCATGATTTTCTTGCTGTAGTGCCTTATTTATGTAAACTATTCTCGAAATAAATCCTGGTAGAAAACATGTTAATTACTAATAATTACAATTGTTTTGTTATATAGAATATTTTACATTTGTTGTGATTTTTAAAATGTAACCTCTTAAGTGGAGAATTTTGTTGTCTATTTTGAAATATCTACATTTACAAAGTGTAATTATTCCTAAACTAGGACGGATCTAAATTTTACTTCGGGAAACCAGAAATTTTTAACTTTTTTGTGTAATCCTGTAGATTTTGGTGAGAAAGTGCCAAAAATTCCAGTTTTAATCCTAGGGAATCAGTTGTTCAAAAGTTATGCGTGTGCCGCTATATTGGTATGTACTTAGATATTGTCGAATGAGCGAAACTGCGAGAAGGTTGGTTGAGGTTAGCTTCGTGTAGGGGAGGGGGGGGGCGGCCGTTAGGCACATCACGCGACGATAAGTACGTACCAACATGGTGGCGCCCTTACCTGTCAAAAACGCTTATAATCGCTCAACTTTAAACACGCATAACTTTTGAACCAATGAATTCCTAACATTAAAACTTGGATTTTCGGCATTTTCTCGCCAAAATGTAGAGGATTACATGAAAAAATGTTAAAAATTTTGGGTTTCTTGAAGTAAAGTTTAATCCATCCCTTGATACCTAAATATATGGTTTGCCATAAGATCTTCTCATTTCGTTCCTTACAATTAGTGTGGTGATATTATTCACAAAAGTTAATACTAGAAGAAAACTAATCGATAACGATTAAAACACTTGAAAATCGCTAATGAACAAAAGCTGTTTCAGAGACTGTTTAAGAACGCACAGCGTACTATAAAATCTCTTGGCTTTCAATGAGGATTACTGCTTTACGGGTGTATAAATAACAAAAAATGTTGAAGCCTTATTCCTCAGACATTTAATTACATCGGACAACAAAAAACGACGGCTTACGCAAAATTTTGAAATCGACTTTTGTCCAGTTTTTCGGGCCAACTACCCCACTTTGCGCTAGGAGGTTGGATGATTCACAGATGTCGCTAGGATAGTTTGTAGGCCTCGTAACTAGTATAATTTAATTGATACATTCCGAGCAGTAAGATTGTATCGTGTGTGAACGTTCACTTATTAGATTAGGACATTGGACAATAATTAAGGGTTTATAGATTGTACGATTTACCAAACAACACGAATATATTCTGATTTGAATGTGCGTTACAAGTGGTGGTGTCGCGATTGAATATATAATAAAAGTATTTTTGCGTAAGATGCTCGGTGTTGACACACTGGCAATTCGGTGTCTAAGAGTAGTTACTGAATGCCAAAATAGAACTATTAACGGACTATCAGGGTCTATTGATACGAAAAGGAACTTTAGCCCTATCTCCCTGAAACTCACTCTTACGAACGCGACTCGACGTGACTCTGCACGTTACTACACAATTACTGACCGAAGAGGATGAAAATGAACGGGTTTATATACCCTAAAAATGAGGGGGGGGGATGTATGTTTTTAATCTAGGGTCGCATACTCGTATTTGTCGTTTCCAATGAGCTGAAGGTTTACAGCTGGATCTCTGTTTAAAGGGCTCAACGAAGGGTTAGGCAGGAGGTTTCCTATTAGAGACAATCTTGACAGATTCTAGTAGGGAATGATCTCAAGATTTCCATATTAGGAAATCGTACGGTATTGTTACTGAATCCAGCTTCGTCACGGCTGCGTGCAGTTGGAGTATAGTCACCCCTTCTATAAACAAAGGTATCGGTTGGGACGTTTTTCGTTCTTAGAAAAGAGATTAGAAAATTTCTATAATCTTTGATCAAATAAATTTAGATCCAGTTAAGGCTGTTTGTATGTAATGAAATAGATCTTTTAAAATTTTCATTATCTACACTACATCTTTGTAGACATCAATCCAACGAAGCTAAATAGGATTATTTCAAAATAAATCTTCCCTATTTTTCATATTCTAAATTTAATTGGTAAAACTTCTAAAATGTAATTTTAAAACTCATTATTTTTATTGTCATGCGTATGACTTTAAATGAAATAGATTATTTACTATTTACTACTGGAAATAATATTTTATTTAACCCTATGTTCATGGACACCGTATACATTAGTGGTGGGCACGGTAGGGGCCTCTGAGCTACCTGCTTCTGCTTTTTCGTGCAGCGCGCATCTTCGCTTGGTCCCTCGTTCCTTTGTCTCTCCCCTCGTACGTCCCACCGTAACTGACCGTGTACGTGGCTTATGCTGTCTATCCGCATCCACGAAGCGTCGTGTCATAATACGCGTTCGAGCAAGCTTCGCATAGATGATGCGTATTATGACACGACGCTTTGTGGATGTGGATAGACAGCATAAGCCGCACACATGGTCGGCTACGGTGGGACATACGAGGGGAGAGACAAAGGAACGAGGGACCAAGCGAAGATGCGCGCTGCACAAAAGAGACGTTGGTGGGGGAAGCGTTTTGTCTGCGGCAAGCATACGTGTCCATCACTGGTATACATGAACCGATATTTAAATTGTAAGCACAAAGTGATTATTTCAAATATTTTGTTTTGTAATAAACATTGGGAGTAAAATATATACCAGGAAATTAATATTTACTTTAAAGCTTTCTTTATATAAAATGAATATATTTTGGCTTAATCACCAATATCACTTATATTTTTGTTTTCTTTTTACTATTTCTTTCTTATTGTATTTACTTCTTCTGAGAATGTTATACTCGTTCTAATAAATATATTATTATAACTTATACAAGTTTTATCAATTCTATGACAAATAAACATTTTATCTCTCAATAATTAAACAAAACTCTTCCGATATTGTTGTTCATGTTTTATCAACAGATATTCCATGGAATTTTGAAATTATACATGAGACCATTAGGATAGGAATTAAAAAACAAAGTACGTTGAAAATTATTGATTTACTTAATCGTCTATTATTGTTCTAGCGGGATCAATTAAGCAGTTCTCTTTGCGTTAAAGAAATTATACTTACACACTTGAAAGTCGTCGTGGTAAACGTAGTTGATATGAACACTATCCTTTGATATCTCTTATTCATGAAATACCTTACATTTATAAGGATCTTTTGAATGTTTTAGCGAAAAGTGACGGAATACCATTGGTGAGGCTATATAAATATGGAATTTCGAAAATACGGGTTGAATCTTCCAGACTCAGTCTCTGCTGTTGGACTCATCCATTTTAATCAAGACACAACTTCGTCTCGAAATTAATAATTGTCGTCGGTGTCCTCTCGGGTCGCGTTACGTAAAACACGTTAAAGTTGAGCGTCGTTTTTCCTACAGTCACGAACAACTTCGGAGCGATAGTTAAAAATCTCGAGAGGGTCATCTCTCCTTCCGTAAGAGAAATATTCAAGGAAGCAAAGAGTACTTGGAACAATTAATGGAGCGGAGCCTGTCGTCCTTTTGGAAAATCAGTTTGCTCGAGTGTAGAAGCAGCTTTCGTTCGTTGATTGAATAAAGTTTTCCGTTAGTCAGTTGACTGACGAATCCGTGCCAGTTTAATAAAATGAATCCTATATATTCTAGTAATGAAAGTTCAGAGCAAAACAGAAGAAAGGAAACAGAATGGTGCCGCAACTGAATTTTTTTATGGCTACTTTTGATCATTCTTTCTCGAAGTTACTAAGATGTTTGAATTCTCACCGAGTAAAAATTCAATTCCCAATATAATATTTAAAATATTTTTATATAAATATAACATTTTTTATATGTGTAATTGAGTAATTCACTATTTTCATACAATTAATTTCACTTATAAAAACAGTTCAACTACCATCATATGTGATAATATTTTTCAATATCTTATCTACATTATTTTACGAAGCAAAGAATTAAAATTATATTTCATTTTAAACTATCCTGCACATATATTAAAAATGGGTCAAATTCAATTGAATAGAATGAAATTAGTTTAAAATTAGTTTCATAGCATTCAACATAAGTTGATTAACATAAGTGAATAAATATTATATTGTTGCGGAGGCTCCATCGTAACAATATTATAAATATATCTCGCGTTGTTTTATTATTTATAAACACTTTGTATAACGTTATTTATATTTGTCTTACTTAAACTTAATGTTTCGTTTTCAAAGAGAAAATATACAAAGTAAATTATTTATTTTTTGATTGTATTAACTCTTTGAAATTGTGTCGATTCGATACCGAAGGACAAAGTGAGTTGAAAAGGTGACAAACGGATAAGGGGTTACAGTATTTTTGTATATGTATATAATATACAGTCAAATTATTCAATGTAGATGTCATTATTTTGCAAGGTAATATTAGAAATGGTATTTAGGTCGATATCCAATAGACAAAATTGAATTGCGTTTCTCTTTTTTCCTTCTACTGCCTCAAATCTTTTCTTTAACTAAAAAAACTGTTGACGAAATAGTATTTTGTTATAATATACCAATAAAGCAATTATTTGTCCAGATTTAAAAATTATTTCTTGTGTACCGATTAGGGTATAGGTGATGGGGAAATATTAGAAAATTACATTAAAAGTACATTATTTTGATTTATTTATTTGTCGTTATATGAAGAATTCTTCTTACTCTGCTTTTGGAATTAAATGATTTAAATATACATATTCTTCGACATCATTGTGGCAATTACGTATAGCTTAATAATAAATTAGATATCCTGTGCATAAATACAACTCTTGTTAATAACGCATTAAATGCTAATTTACCACTCGCTTCCTTTAAAAAAATCGAATTCTAATAGCATTTTAATTATGCTTTCCTTAAAAACCTATATTATTATCATATTACCTATAATACTGACACAAGTTTTGTGAATTCTCCAAAACACGAGAAACCTGTCCTCACAGTTGTGGAACAGGATATGGACTTATTTTTGATAAAAGAAATTTAAAACGCGCTTCCCCGTTTCAATTTGCAAAAATAACCTATATTGACTTTAAAATATACTTAAAATATAAATTTTAAGAACTTATATCTAATGCCATGGTCATCGAAAATGCAACAGTATTTCGAGTTAACAAGAGTTATCCTACTAATTTTCAATCCAATTCAAATTGCCCAACGTGAAGTACACAGAGACCCAGATTGTAGGTTAAGTGTATTTTAATGTCCTATGTAATATAGCAAATTACAGCCTTCTAAAGACATTTCACGCATTCATCATAGTTTCATACATATTAAACACGAACATTTGAAATTCACGTACAACTGTAACCTTCATGAGGAACATGAGGCTTTCTAAATGGATGGTAATGATCTCGCGCGTCGATTCCGTTTCTTTGTTTCTTAAAAACAGCAACGGAATTAGGTCACTTTTAAAAAATACAGAGGAGAAAACGTGAAATACCTGCGGAACCGTTGCGAGTGAGAGCAGAAAACGTTGCGACTTTTTACTTCGTAGGAAACGCATTCGATTCTTTTCTGTGGAAATCCCCTTTCGAGACATTATCCCGTTGCATATATAAAAATAGAATGTGAAATGGAAGTCTATGGAAGTCTTTTTTAGTCTATGATGGAATCAACTGAAACACAATTAGTGCCGAGGGCTTACACCAACGTTTTCTTTTACAAGCGAACGAAAACTTACATTAGTGAATATACTAGCGGACAAAAGAAAGTTTAAATAGAAATGTATACGATAATTACCACAATTTTTGAAAACTCAAACTTTACTTTAAAGCAGCAATGAATTTTTTATAAATAGCTACATCTTATGTAATAATGGCAACCAGAAAAATACTAGATGGGATTGAAAAGTTATAGCTTATTTTAAACAATGAAATCAGTAAACTACTTGGCTAAAAGTAAATTTTCTGTTTACAATTTTGATATTCTAACATTTTGTTAGTTTCATTGTTTTGTAGGACTTCCGTTGCTGTCTATTACAGCGTACAGCCTGTTTAGTGAACTTCCAATTAACCATACAATTAGAGCATCATCTCCGTAACTGTCGCAAAGGTCTCTACCATAATTGTCAAAATTATATACACACCACTGGGGGAGTCCCCCTTGGAGCCAGACAAGCGATAAACACACTCGACGATCAAGCCAGCGAGGGATCGAGTATCGGTGAGACTCACAACCAAGCGAAGCAGCATAAGATTCCAACTTTCCTAATTTTTTATTTTTTTTATGAAACTTTAACCATCGTATTGGTCTCGTGTTTTCTAATTAAAACGACACGAAACATGATATAATTACGATCATAATTACTCATGTAATAAGCGATTAAAGTTTCGGATGTGATAGAGGTCAGCGAATAGAAAAGAAAGAGAAACGAAGCGTCGAACTTCAGTCCCTCTTCCTTTTTCAATCGCAATTCTTCTCTACATTCGGCACACTACAAAGAATGTAGCATCTCTACTAGAAATGTCGCTCGGTAGTCCCAAACGATACGACACTTACGGAGATACTACTATATCTGCCGGATGAAAAAGAAAGTATCTGGTTAGTTAGTGATTCCCTCTGACAGGTTGGTGGTATTGTAATTATATTCATAATTCTACTAAAAACCAACATATGTTTAAAAAAAAATTATTTAAGTTTTTCTATATATATAGAAGAGGGAAGAAAATTTATATGGCTAAAATCGGGCAAATCCGATTGAACTGTTTGGTAAATAGGTTCATTTTGCATTAAAAACATGTTTCACAAAAGGATTTTTGGCGAGTAAAAACAATATTCTTTGACATGCTTCAAATTGATCAACAGTAATCAAAATCTAAATCACCACTCCGATGTTTATAATTTCTTCTGATTTGTTCATACAGGTGCATACAGGTATAAGCAGAAATACAATGTTCGTGAATATCTTGATGAGGTCCGCGCTTTGTCCGAACATATACATACACGTGACGGAATATTCGAACAAGTTCGTACGACATTCAAACCCAGCAAAGTTTCCGAGCTCGCGGTGAAGTTCGAATGCTTTGAGACGTTCGAACTTTCCAGCTTTCGAAGCATGAAAGCGAACACTCGACGTCCTCCCCCCTCCGTGACTCCAAAGATGACGGCCGACCGGAACTCGGGCAGCAATATAAACGGAGAATGAATCACGCATGAATGAAAATTCAAACATTCATTCTTTCGATCGTACTTTCGAGAAGCTATCGAAATTTAACCAAAGAAAAAAATATTCGGAATACGAATTTCAGGGAGTCCTCTGGTGTAGAATCTTAGAAAACTGATTTTTCTTTTTACATTTACTTGAAGCAGATGTCTTGAAAACTATGTCTGCAAATGGATTTGTTTAAATTCTTAAGAACAACGAGTGTATGAGCGTTTGAAATAAATTTTATAAAAATTTTAAAGCAGAATTTAAATGGCTTTGAAAAGGGCACGTTTCATACGATATAATATGATATCATACGTGCTTTTCTTGTGGGTGATGGCGTTTCGCAGGATTTCAAGGTCACCTTGATAGAATTTAAAGAGCTTTAAAGAGCACGTTTTGTACTATGCGTGTTTTTTTGTGGGTGATGGCGTTTTGGAGATCTCAAGGTCACTTTGATTTCTTCAAACGGAATGACCTACCTTTTGTATCGTGAATTGGTAAAATATCAAATTTTGCGTAAAAATGGCGTATGGCGTGACCGTCATATGTCCTAAGCCTAATATGTTGTCTAATATATTGTCGAAATATTTTCAAAACGTGTTTATGTACTATCTGGAAGCTAGTAGGTGTGCGAACTGATGTCCCCCAATTACAGTATGTAGAATTCGGTACAGTAAATTCTCTATATATGTCACCGAGGCATGGCCGATTATTGTCGTGGAATTATCCCCACTATCGCGGGGTATACCCCGTGAGCTGCCACGAAGCTCAAGAGACTTCGATCTCCGAAGAGTGTAACATAATTCGGGTCAAGTATATTGGTGAGAACCACTACTAATCCAATAATAAAACTTCTTTATCTTTCATTATTTTTATATCGGATTTTCACCAACATATTCGTGGCATTATTCTAATGAAAATGATACCAAATATGATATAATTCCGATGATATAATCCTCCTGTACGATAACGGACATCAAGACACGAGTTGCTGACAAAAATCGAGAATTCACTGTATATACAATACGACCTTTTTCAAAAGTTTTTAACCATCCATATCTTAAATAGAACATATAAAAAAATTCCATAACTTTTTTGATTTCGGATACTGAAGCGTTATGTGTTCGCATGTTCCACGATATCTGTCCTGTATATACAAGAAGCTTCACCTAACTTACACACTCCGGACAGGTAGTAATGAAACTTTGCATATGCATACGTAAAGCATCGAAAAAATTCAACGCGCAGTTTTTTATAGTTGTCCATTTCCATGTTTACGGTGCGAAAAAGTTTCCTAAAGTTAGAAAATATATGACCTATTTTTTAAAATATTTTTGAAGCCTCAGAGGTAGGTTGCCCACAACACTTCCCAATAATTCAATTTGTGAGGTTATTATATAAGAAATTTCTGATATTATAATGCCAAATATTTTGAAATGTTTTTGTTAAGACGTACACCTAGCTATTCAGATGTATTATATCTATACCACTTTGAAGTTTTCTATCTGAATACACCTATCGTACCTATCGTAATTTTTTATTTAGTCATTTAGGTCCATGCAAAGGGGAAATCGATTAACTAAATTTCGAGTTTTTAGACATTGTACTGCTAAAGCGCTTAATTAATGCCTAATTTCTTACATTTAGAATAAATCTTCGTAATAATTAGTAGGCTACGAATTTTATGCATTTACAATAAAACTGAGGTCGTCAAATGCAAAGTACTGCAAACACTTAAAGAATGTAGAAAAGCTGTTGTATTATTTCAAACCCTTGAGAAAAAGGATATAAATGTCCAGCTCCTACATCTCGCAATTAATACAGATAATTTTTATTTTGCATAAAAATCGGCAGTCTAAGAATTAGGCTTAACATCAATGAATGATTAAAATTGATGTATAGTATTTCATCGATTTTTTCTACTTTCTATTTTCAGGAGTTAATCGATCTGACAAATGAACCATTAAAATCCTATAAAAATTAAATAATCTTGGGTACAAATAGTAGATCACATTTCTAAAGCTGGTCTATCGATTCACGATAAAAATTGTTGTTGTTATTGAGGAATCTATTAAACTTCCTCTGTAATCTCCGTATCTGTGAATTATAAAATTTTTAAATCTACTAAATAATATGTAAAATAAAGTCTATTTCAATAAAACCCGATGTGATTGTATTAGGGGTACCCGTAAGTAATCAATTATTTGCAAAGAATTTGTTTTGCCTTTAGTTCTGTACCGATCGTTGAAGAGGAAACACGTATTCTTTTACAGTTTTCAGTAAAGCAGCCTGTGTTCAAAATATTCTAAAAACTATAATTTTTTTTACAACCCTGTAATAAAATTGCGGCGTCCGTACCTTCCGAGGATCATATTCGTCATTGCATACTTTTTCATTTTCATGCGGGATTTAATGCAACGGTAACAACAAAGAAAATTCGTGATGTTTATGGAGATGTATTGAAGGTCAACAAGTGTCAACGTTGGTTCAGTAGGTTTGCTGCGGGTGATTATGATCTCTCTGACAGGCCTCGAAGTGGACGATCAGTTGAATTTGATAATGACACCCTAAAATCTCTAGTGGAAGCTGATCGAAACTTAAGTATACAAGAATTATTGAGAAGCCTTGGGTCCACATGGTCAACTACACAAAGGCACCTACACGAAATGGGAAAGGCATATAGGTAAGGAATATGTGTACCGCATCAATTATCTGAAACCAACAAGAATATTCGTCGATCAATTTGCACTTCATTGCGATCTAAATTTCGTAGAGATCCATTTTTTCGCAGAATCGTTATCGGATATGAAAAATGGATTTTTTATGGTAACATAAAGCGTTCCAAGCAATGGCTTTCTGCAAATCAAACCGCAATATCAACCCCTAAACCTAGCTTATCACTTTGAAAGGTGTTACTGTACATTTGGTGGGACTGTCGTGGCATAATTTACTCTGAGTTGTTGAAACCTGGAGAAACAGTTACTGCTGAGTTGTGTTATCAGCAATTACAACGGCTGTAATCAGAACTATTGAAAAAGAGGGCATCTTTAGTCCATAGAAAAGGTGTAATACTCCAAATTGACAATGCCCAGCACCATACAGCGAAACTCACTCAGGAAAAAATCAAACAATTGCAATGGGAAGTTTTACCGCAACCACCGTAATCACCGGATATTGCACCCTCTGACTATTAACTTTTCAGATATCTGGAGCATTATTTAAGAAATAAAACATTCACTTCTATAGAAGATATAAGGAGGCACCTTTAGTCATATTTTGCTTCATGAATCCTGATTTCTATAAGAGGGGAATTGAAAAATTTGCAGAAAAGATGGCAAACTATCCTTGATAATGATGGAGATTATATAATAAATTAAGAAATGAAAACCTGAATTTACTTCAAAGTTTGTTTTAGATTTCCAAATAATTGATGGGTCCCCTTAATATTTGATATGTGAATCTTTGTTTCAGAAACTACTCTTGGAAACGGTCTTATTCTTTTATACTTGAATCTAGAAGGTTCGAATGAACGCAATATGTGTTTTAAATAAATTTTGAAGTGTTCAATCCCAAAAATAAATCATTACTTTGTAAGCTTCTTGTAGAAGATTAGGTGTTTTAAATTTACAGTAAATAAGACTATATTCCTTGAAATTCTACTTGCAAAATAAGTTTCTTTTTGGATTTGTATTTGTGAAATTAAAAACGTTATGAATCGTTAAGAATGCGATGTAAACTGTTTTTGATAAACAATCCATGTTTCTCAAGCGGCTGGATATACACTGCTAGTATTTTCCAAACCCGCGAAGATCCGCTAAAACTTAGCTTTAATTTAAGAAAATAATTATCGTGGAGGTATTTGAACTAATCTATTATTTACATGGATAAATATACATATACAAAATATTCATGTTTCGGATTTTCATTTGATGCAGCTTTAAAAATTAAATAACGATAATGAAATCACTGTTAATTTCAAAATATGGTGCAATATGCCAGTATTGGTAGATTAGCAAGTTGTTTGACAATAAGTTATAACACTATCGTAAACTTTTTTCGGATAAATTTACTTTGTAAAATCACCTTTAGACTACAATACTTGTAAGATAATATCTTCTACAAGTATCTACAATACTAGAATTATAGACATACAATTATAAAATTATAGATATAATAAAATATAAACAGTCTTGAAATATTCAAAAGCCTTAAAAGATCTGAAGAATTCCAAACTATTTTGATTTTGACTCTTGGTCACAATTTCAGCATTTTCTGCGTCAGTGATGTTGGTTCTATTCCGTACTTTCATTTCGCAATCTGGAATCTCTCGCGTTCGAATAGCAAGTACTAGATCGTTTGGAAAATAATTTCGTTTCTTCAAGGGAAAATGAAAGAAGAATTTTTTAGTATTTAGAATAAGTTTTATACCATTTTGTTCTATGATCTTCTGCAATCTTTCTGGCAACTTGGAGATCTCACGCTCGCAGAATTCCAGTTTTTCATTAGAAAAAAATTGAGTTGTATGACTTTTGAAGACTTCATTTGAAATAAAATTACTCCTCTTAAAGAGTGTTGAAAAGAATGAAAAAAGAAATGGTAAATCAATGGTACATCTTCTCTGTAAACAGCACACAACTTTTTCTTTCGGGCACAGCATTTTCACCCTTGCGATAATAAAGAAGCAGAAGGTGGCCAGAATGGTCACTCTGATTTTGCATATTTGATGTCCGAAATGTCAGCTGTCAAGATATACAATGATTTTGCGACTTGGCATAAGGTTACGTAATAACAAATGGAAGCAATACCATCTCTACCCGATAAAATGAAATTACTCTTGGAACGATCGAATACATAGTTGGCTGATGTAGTTTCGTAGCGAAGATTACAGTTACAGGATGAGGGATCATTTTGTTAATAATATGTTCATATATAAGACCTGATCTGCGCCTTGGCATGACTATTCTATCCGTCATAGTCATGTTGTTAGTAGTCATTAGTTGGAGAGAAATACTGTACTATGGCATGCCTTTCCGTACTTTCATTTTTAGAATCGGTCCAGTATCCCATAACTTTCTTGGTTATGACGAGGTGATGCTATGTGATCCGTCCTTCCGTTAGGTGTTCCGCTTTGTTCTGAGAGCTTTCTTTGCAAGAAACACACGTTTATTTTAAAAAGACGAACAGATTTTATATAGCTAGCCGTATCTTTCTTCCATTTTTCTTGCAAGAAATAAATTCTATGATAAAGAAAAATAAAAAGTAACACTGCATTTATTGCCTTTCATATTAAGCTCACAAATTTTGAATTGTCAAAACCAGAGGAATAAGTTTTTGAGCTAAATTTCACTTTAGCAACCCCGAAATTTTTAACATTTTTTAAATATAATCGTTAATTAGAAATAGAAAATTGGCTTACTTCAACCGTGGAGCCCAATTTTAAAAGTATGTACCTTGAATTTGTAAATTAGTCGTAAAAATTTGGAAATAGTATATGGGCCACACTTTACATAATCTTTTTTAATATTTTAATTTATTTTTTGTTTTTTTTTAATTTCGTTTTTCCTACAAAATATTCTAAAATTCCTGAAATTTGTGAATGTGATTTAATTTTCAACAGAATATTAACTTAAATAATTACTTTTTCGCATGAGATGTATACTCGCCCTACACGGTTAAAGAATAATGCAAATTGCAATACTTTATCTCATAATCAATGTATACTATTATACGTTGTCATGGTGGGAGAGATTTCGGGTAGAGCAGAACTTAAACATTATATTTGTTTATCATTCCGGGTTTGTTAAATGTTACGAAATTGATTGGATTGAAACGTTAATAACTGGGCTGTTGATTTTATGCATTTCGGACAAAAATAGGTGCAATTTAAAATAGATCAGAGTTTAAAGGAATTCAAGAATATCAATATACCATTGCCAACTTATTGAAATTATTGAAAATAGGAAGATATTTGTATTTAGTTTCCGTTTCTTGTAACCGATGTAGACAATTTTAATTGTGCATAAACACCCGCAATTTATTGCTAACATTTTCTGTTGTATATCTTGAATTTTGTTCAATTTAGCATGTTACTTCAACTCTATCATCTGTACTGGCCTAGAACATCGGTCTTCCAATTTGAAATCTTTATTCTTCCTAAATTTTTTCTTCCAGCAATACGGAAGTATTAAATGGTGAGAATAATTGTTTTATTGGCTCATCTTTTAATATACTTCACTTTAACAGAATTTTAAATGACCTAGCCGACATTGATGATGAAAAGATCTTCGTATCTAGTTGATTCTTAATGTGACAATTAACTTAAGCTGACATAATCCTTCACAATTGTGAATCAAAGACCAAAGATAACAATTACCCTAACGCAGAAAATTAGTTATCTTAATGAGAAGAATTCTATTTCAGTTGTTCATAACAATTACCTCAATTACTTAAGTATAAAGTGCTTTGCTTTCGACCAAAATAAATCTTCACATACGTTTAAATAAATAATTTTCATTCTATGATACCGAGAAAATCAATCGTATTCTATGAGTTTTCTCATTTTAGTTATAACAGTTATGGTCCTGTCTTTAAACAGACATACAATCGCGCAGTCTATAGTCGAAAACATGTACAGTGACGCACAGTAATATTCGGACACTTTTCAAAGAACGATAACTTCTTCGATATTGGACCAAACGACTTGAATTTTTTCGAAACGTTAAAAGTTTACTAGCTGACATGGAAAAAATTTTTTGAAAAAATTGCAGTTGGTCAAAATCCTGGAGAAAATGTTAAAGGATACATTTTACAACTGTTTAATCTATAAACCGATCGTGGTGACGAATTCTAATTTCTTCAGCCGTTACCACTTTAAGAAAAAGTTAGAAGGAAGCGAAGAAATGCAAAGAAAATAGGACGATTTAACTGACCGAGATTCGCGTAAATAAAGTAATAAATTCGTTGTAATAAAAACTAATTGTTGTCATAAATAAAGAACGATTATGTTATAAAATTATTTTTTTTAGCCCGCCAGATATTTTGAAATTTACAATTAGATCCACCTAGATAAAACTTTGGGAACCAGAAATGGCTCCATATTCACCAATCTACTTTCTACGTAATCTCTACTACGTAAATCTTTCTACTCTACGTAAATCTCGTAACTATGACCCACGACAATTGCATAAAAGTATAGTCAATAACACAATAGTTTAAATTTTCATTTGTACGTGATTTTTGTTGTGTCTACTTTATTGCCCGAATCTCGATCGCCTGTGGTTTATGGGACTGCGGGGGATAGAAGGACATCGATAACCGCACTCGCTCTTGGGAGGCTTGAAACTTCGAGCATCTCTAAGCGAACAAACTTTAACCACGACGTCGCCGATATTTTCTGTTTCAACGCAGTTCGGACTGATTTCGTCGTCTATACACGATCATTCCGATAATGTGCTCGATGTATGGTAATTAGGAAACAGTCATACAGGAAAAGTATATTCATCGTATGATTAATGGTATTAAAGATGATTGAGAAGCTAGTTTCATATACATATATACGTAAGAATTCTATAAATAAAAACATTAATGAATCTAATTTTCTTGCTGTTCGAGAATATTCTTTAATAATGATATTTTCTTAAAATATCTTGATAACCAATAATTATGTGACTATTGTTAACCAATACTTTTTTTACGTAGAATGACAAGAGAAATCCGACTGTAGAAAAAAAACAGGAACGTTAAAAGAAATGCACTTGTACCATTGTACTTCCAAGAAAAAACATGGTCCTACAAATGTAGTACTCTTTGAACCATTCATCAGTTTTCTTTAACATTTTTCTGTTACTTTACTAGTAACGGAGTTGTAGCCTGAAACAATTGCGTGGAACACCCTGTATGTATATTTTGTACTATGATTGTGTTGATTGTAAGGCGAAAAACTAACAATAAGTAGAAGAGTAAAAAAAATTATGTCCACGGCTACACGCTTATTTATGAGTGGGTAAAAACGGAGGCTCTAGTACAGAGCTGTTCAACGTCTGCCCGTACGGGCATTTTCTTGCCCTGGACATACACAGAACGGGGGGCACGAAGACACGTCCCTGCGAGCAAGGCTGCATGTATTTGTCACACGCATACTGTCACAGCTACGAGGCCAGCTACGGCTGTGCAACGACCTACACCCACTCACTAATAGGCATGTTGAACAGCTCTGCTCTAATATATTGCTGTTTTTTGTAAAATTGTTTAAAAGTTTTTTTAGTTTTTGCGTTTATATTCGGAAAAAAGGTTTAATTATGTATTGATTATGTGTTCTTTGGAGTTTCATTTTACTGTCCGCATCTTTCTCCTATAGAAGATAATCCAATTTCAAGACAAATGCGACCGGTCCGACATCGTCGCGCGTCTGAAGGAGATCGAGTCGAATAAGCCCAAAGATTTCGAGCATTATGACGTGGCCCCCAGACGCGGCACGGTATCACTATCTGATAACATGCAACATAATCCCCTCGGTTTCTGCGCAACAGGCCTCGGAATATTTTCAGGACGCCGGAAATTGAGGGTCGCGATTACGCACACGGCTGCACGCATTCCACTGTAACGAGAGAACGAACCTTTTATCGACACCGCGCCGCCGTGTGAATCTTCGGGCGACCGAATGGAGAAAGCTACGTGGAAACACCGTACCGGGGAAACGAGAGAGTCAACATCGAGGGGGAGAATTTTCTTTTACATTTCTCCCCATGCCGTCGAGGTTGGATTTTTCCACGAAAATTCAGATGCGAAAGAATCTCTGGTGTCGTCCTTTAATGAAATCTTCAGCTGGTCCACTGGCTCCTATACACAGTGAATCATGAGGACGGAACAATGTTTTTGGTTTGATTGTAGCCAGAAAAAATGTTGAAACGACAAAAGTCCTCGAGAAACTAGTTTTTAACGAATGCAACTCTTTTGAATGTCGCGTGAGCTATGTGCGATGATCATGATCTCGTGTTTTGCGTAACAGAAGTCACGTCAGTGTTAGACAAAGACCGGAAGTTGCAACAATGGACACAACATGCCTCCATTATATTTAGTTATATTTAATAAATTTTGCAAATCAAATATTGCAACTATGAAAACTATTAATCAAACAAATTATGGAAGCAAATGTATGTTAATCCAATGAAGTTTATTTCTAAGTTTATTTTAATATCTCTATTGCTTGTAGATATTTTTACACTTTCATTTTCTCAATATTTGTTTTCTGGTAAAAAATTGTTTCAGTCCAAAAAGTCATGTCCAAAAAATGTCTGTAACATTTGCTTGTTTATTTCAAATACTGGCAGTTTGACACATGGACAGAGAGTTTCGTGCCTAACTGTGTAAATATACCGTTTGTTCGATTTCCGTGACTATCATTATTCATAGTAAAAAACTTTCTACGTAAAAATGATTGGTCTCAGGAGGGACAAATTCTAATGTTTTTTTTTTTTTGTAAGTGGACTCGTAGAGGACATTGATAAAGGTCATTGATCTTTTTTTAAATAAAAGCACAAATTTGTTTATTTGACCAATTAATGCATTTGAATCTTCTTTACAAAAAAGTGTTAAACTGATTATGTTAAGAAATCCTGAATTTAGGAAATATTTTGATTTTAGTATTACTACAAAATCTATATAATAGATCTGTATAATTATTTTGGTTTATAGAGAGGCTGCAACGTAACGTCCGTTTACATCAAAACATTGGCAATACTTGATTTCTTACTTAATGTCAACTTTGTTTATGACTGTAGCCAACCGCGCTTGAACTGTAAACATTTAAGAATAGTTTAACTATTGTCCTTATGTAGAATTTAGTCTCTGTTAGATATTTATATGATATCAAGGATCGTGTCATTATTGAATGCAACAAAATATCAGCAAATACTTTACACAGTGTAAGATAGTCGTTATTTTACTGATTCAAAAAATGCCGTGATGCAAAGAGTCGTCACATCGAACCATTTCTGCGAGTAAAGTCATTTGTGGACATTAACCAAACAGTCGTTATTTTGCAGCAACAGTGAACATATCTTCCACATTAATGAGTTTTCGATGATGACGCACTAACTGGAGCAATAAAAAATATATGCTGCTATATATAAAGAAAACGTTAATGACCTTTACATATCCTCTACATATCTACCGATGAAGAACTATTAATATCAGAACTTGTCTCTTTTGAAACCATTCTACTCTACGTGTAAACATTTTTCGCTTGGAATACTAACAGTCACATAGATTGAAATGCTAATATCTGATAAACTACCCTGGATATTAATTGAATAATTAAGTTTCTATAAACTAATGATTTATCTTAATTTTATAATTAAGTTTCGACAAGTTAATGATTTATCTTAATTGTTTAATTAAGTTTCTTTAAATACAAAAGTCATAAAAAATGGTTTCTATTTTTTGGTTCTTCTTGTTGTGCTTCTAATTATATTTTTTTATTACTTCAAAACAAAGCTGATGTTCAAAAAATGACGCATGTTTCCCAATGAAAATTCAACTAGAAAGGGGACTACAAATTCTTTGTACATCGGAATACTTTGGAAGAGTAACTTCTGCAGACCCTCTTTTAGAGTGACTTCTTCCAAAATACTTTTAATAATCATTAGCTTACAAAGAATGAAAATGATAGTACAATAACTAGACTACATTCCATAATCTTCACATGCAAGTTGAAAAAAAAATTTCCATAAAATAATTCAACAATATTATACACATTATTTATTATGAATACGATAATCCTATTAGAACAAGAAATTAAATTGGACTCAATTTTCATAAATAGGATTGCAATTATAAAGTCGCGGCAGTCCAAAAGTCATTCTACTTTAAGTAGATAATAATTCTGCTTTAATTGAAATTGTTCTGAAACTCTTAATTGAGAAAAAATGTGAAAATTAGCATACCTAAATAATGAAAAAAGATATTAAAAAATCTACAGGTATTTTGTGACAGAAGCACGGTGTTAAAAATATTAGTGTCTTCCAAATTTACTCGTGGTTACTTTTATCTCTAACTATTCGCAATTTAGCTAACCTCACGCTGCTAAAGTGGCTTGTGAATGTAATTAGTACTACATGGTACAATTAAAACAGCAGTTAAATTTTCGTGCAATACGAGTTCCGTACGCGTCCACGTTATCTGTGAGCTACGAGATAGTAAAATACGTGACAAAATATTTAATGCAGTAAAGTCTTTAATGTTGGAGAAGAATATTTTCATCTTCAGTATGATGTTCCATTCGGAAATATGTGAGCATACAAAGCAGCAGAATCATTTCTAAGCAGTGTCTTTTGGGAATTGCGTAGATACAACTGTATAATGTAATTATCGATTACAAATCCGTAGATTTACAACATGTACTGAATTCTTTTAGTATCTACTTGTTCTACTACCTAGTATTATATTATTACATGTACCTACTAGTAGTACTGCTACGAGTACTATAGTTCACTAGTACTGTTACTAGTACTATACGTTACTAATATCTCTTTACTATTGCCTGCGGTAAGGGACCCAATTACTATGGGGGTGCCAATTACTGTGTTTATATTAATTATACTTATTTTGAAAGCATAATAAATATTAAAAATGTATTTTTGCCATTTGTAATCATGGCTCATAGCAACTATAATCGATTTTTATGAAACTTTGTCCATGTATATAACTTACCTAGACCTAGAAAAGACATTTTAAATTGTCGGTATAGGCACAAATGAAAAAGTTAAAAATCGTGGCCTTTACTTTTTTCTTCATAATTTCGACTAATGATAATTTCTAATTCATTCTTTTATACATTACCTAGTAAACTAATCCTTCTAACATCTCCAAACAAAAACTCAAGTCGTATGGTGCGATTTTGAAAAAGTGTGCTACACTCTTTAAAGTGTGCCAAGTTATAATAATTTTGTCACCGATTGTACATCGATAGAACTATGAAGGTACCACTAGGACAAGAAGTCCCTTAAGGAGTTAACTCCCCGTAACAAGTTTTCTAGTTGATTTTAACTTGTTCCTCACTCTGGCTTTTATAAAACAAGCTATGGAATTTAGAATTTCCATAAAGATCCGCAGTCTCTTCATTACATATAATGAAACAAGCTGCAGAAGGCGTGATATACGGAAAGATGAAATTATTTTTTTCTTTTCTTGTGAGATACAAGGAAAATCCAAATGAAGCTTCCATCGGATATGCATCTCCACAACAAATATTTTCCGTTGGACAGGAAAATACAATACTTCAACCAGTTAACTGTGGAATATAATTTTAAAAATCCCTCACGGCGCGGAATTAAAATCAAGCAATGACGAATATACACGTCGAACGTAGGCCAAATTCGACTATTATAAAAGCCAAAGCCCTTGTAAAGCTAAATGAGAAGGAATTACATTTTTATTCGATAAGAAATTAACAATTCATTAACATTAACCGCACCGCAATAGAGTTTCGGATTGACGTGTATACACGTCGAACGCGCTTAACTGGTTAATTGAATATTTGTGAAGAATATCTCGAATATTTCGAATTTTCCATGGTTCGAGTCCAAAAGATAATAAGTTTTGTTTTTACTAAAAAACAGATATATGTTTACGTTTTGTTAAAGAGAAGCCAATATTATTTTACAATTTTTCGTTTAAGCTCGCTGGACCGAAAAAATCTTTCTTTTGTTTAAAATAATGCCGCAATATTGTATAATTATCTATTAGTTTAAAAGGAATTTCTTGCTTATTTAGTTTCGTACTATATGAAATAGCAGTTGTCAAACGATGGGGACTATTTAAGTTGACTAACATTTTGTGCTATAACTTTACAATAAATAACAGTATGAATAGAAAAACCTGTGTAAAAGCAAAACATGATAGTTAATAGTTTATCCAAAAACAGAAAGTATCTCAAGGTCGTTCTTACTAAATGTTACGTAGGTTCACAAGGAAAACAAATCTTTTAGCCCCACTCTACTCTACTATATGATGTCATTCCCCATAGTAAAACCATAAATTGATGAAATTTAATTCGCAAAGTGTGTAGAATACGCATAATCTGCATCGCATAAAATGTAATAATATAAAATGACGCTCATAAAGAGAGATCTCGGCCTCAGTTTAGCATAAGCGTTCATCAAGTTCATTAAGAACAACCTCTGACAGAAATCGGGTTTTCCTTGGAGGTTATATCGATTTCTGGCAGAGGGCGCTTGAAAATTACTGCTTTCTAATTTTTTTAACTACATGCCTCCACTTTGAAAAATCTGAAAAACTGTAAAAATATAACCTCAGTATTTCATAACTTCTACAAGAAATCGGCATTTCAAAATTTGTTTATTTTTTTTTTGGTTTCGAAGCTAAAAATTCTGAAAAATTCATAGATATACATTCTAATAGCTAAAATATGACTGATTTGTTTAGAATTTTCAATTGAAGTGGATGAAAGAAATTACAGAAAAACCTTATTTTCTTTGTCACCCCATTACTACCAGCCCCCACCCCCATGTCGACACATAGGGTTAAAAATTGGCATAAAGTATTTTCTTTGGATAAGATATTGAATGGCCTGTTGCAAATTTAATTTGGTTTAGGAGCACTTTTGACTTCCTTATTCAGTTATGCCCTTTGGAGAAATAAAAGAAGATTTTAAGAGATGATTCTGGTTTACAGCACACAGGTGGAATCCGTTGTGGAGTTACAATAATTTAAAGAAAGCTCACGGCGATCTCAGCGTGTCTTTCCATTTAATTCGGGGGAGAATAAACGTTGGGTAACACAGCAGGCGTGAAAGCTTGCTAAGGTGACTAGAATATAATAACTGTATCGATCGTAACGGGAATACAAGGGTGCGTTTGCGTTCGTTTATATAACGGAGCAAATACCCTGGCGAAGAGTAGTAAACGTCGTGACTACCTCTTGTTGAGGTCAGGGAGAAGTAACATAAATAAAAATACAGAAACAACGGAAAATATAAATCCTTCCAGGGAGGTGGACACGTTAACAGTAGCTAATAATAAAATTTATATTCTGTCGAATGTATTAAAGCTGCAGAATTCTTTTTTATGTTTCAAAATATGCAAGATATTTTTATCACTCTTAGAGTTCAATAAAATTGAATTCAGTCGCGGCCTGCAAAATTTAGAAGAAAATGAAGCCGATAGAAATCTGCAGAGCGACAGAAACTAAAGTATTTATCTTCTCCTGCCAACTGAAAATATTCATCGTATAGAGGGTGGGTCATTTAAATGTAACCATGTTTTACTCGGAAACTGTTGTACAAAACAGTGTTTCAGAGGAAAATATTTTGATATCGAACAGGGCATACAATGAAATATTTTATTTTTGACATGAAGGTGATTTTGGTTTTTTTTATTATAATGTATAATGTTTGGCCTTGCAATTCGAAATAACATGGAATTCAGAAAAAACTAATTTTTTCTCTATATAAGGTATATGAAGTCAAAAACTAATAATTACCCAGATATTCTTCAGTGAAAGACACGACTTGAACGTTTGTTACACGTTCTGATTGCCTATATATTTGTATTTTGGATATAGGAACAGCATTTAGGGCATTACTTACGTTAAAGATTTATTAAAGAATATCTGGATAATCATTGATTTTTGACTGAATATACCTTAGTAGTTTTTTACTGAGTATTCAATATTCTTTCGAATCGTAAGCTCAAATATGACACATTGTAGTATGTATAAAAACTCAAAGTAACCTTTATGTCTTGATGAAAATATGTACGAAGTGCCGAAAAACCAATTGTCACGTTGTATGCCCCAGTCGATATGAAACAATTTTTGTTTAAAATATTTATTTATACAACAAGTAGTTCGTTTTAGATGGTACAGCTAACTGACTCGTCCTGTAGATAAAGAAGAATCTTAAGGAGAGTGAGCATTTCTTTCAGTAAATAGAAAACAAGTCAACTTCGTGTACCTTTTTCTTGGCAACCATTCTCAGCGCACCAATACTTTACATGACTTGCCATATAATATCGGTTCAGACAATAGTCACCAGATAAGGGGAGGGAGCACGAAATGAGGGGAAGAAGTTACCCTCTCTCTGCCAGTACCGGATTAGTCACACGACATTGTGACACAGACACGACAGAGCCGTGGCGGAAGGATGGGGGAATAGCGCGGTAGAAGGAGAAATTAGAGTGGGGGAACAATTCTTGATCTGGCGATTATGGTTTAGACTCGGGTTGAAGAGTTCAATTAAAATTTGTGAAGTATGAACATTATTTCTCTTTTTTAGGTTGGAATCAAATTCTGTCCTTTTGTTATTAATTCTCAAGCACTAAAGTAAATTGTAGACATGTTATATAATTAATGTACAAATATATAGTGTTGTACAACTTTTTCTATTCGAAATTTCAAGATTCTCTTCGGTTAAAACGCACATATATTATGATACTAGGTGCTCTACAAAAGTTGAGTAGAGTTTATAGTAGATTCTTAGAAAAAGCAGCATGAAGTTTTTATGCACCGAAAAGATACCTACTCTCCTTAAGATTGCAAAACAACTTAATTAAAGCACTGTACAATACGCAATCTTTCTGGAAAGCGTTATACCATAACATTGGAAATAGAAAGCACCCACAACAATTAATTGATGTATTCGCAAAAAGTATAATCTGATGACTTTATGCGACAAAGCTAATTCTAGAAAAGGCGTTACGCGAATGAAAGAGCAGAGCAAATGAATGCCATGGAGGGAAGAGATTTTGATAGAAGGGAAAGCAGCAAGTGGCCATGTTGCACGCTCCCCTGGGATTAAACAAACAACTGTCAGCTAACACGCACACTCAAATCGGACACACCCTGCCTTTACTTTGCGGCGTATCAACGGAAATTTGGAACGTCGACCATGACGAAGTACGTATCAAGTACAAGTGAACCGAGTCACCGTAGGGGATGTCGTTGAATTCCTGCTGGCACTATAATTCTTCGGCTCCTGCTCACCAGAACGGCACCCGCACGGAAATACAAAATATTTCCGCTTTCCCTCCCACAAGGACTCCGAACAAGTTTCTCCCTTTCATCGAGCAGTGTGTTCAGATGAGTACGTGCGTGTTCTACAGTACAAATGAAAACAGGAGATGTATTGCGTCTACAGAGAGGTTTCATTCGATTCCAACAAGAAACGAATGAGGAGAAAAGCCGTTTATTACCCTCTTGTTTTACAAATTGATGTAACATTCTTTTAAAACCTTAACACTAGAACTACCGAGCACTAAACGTGACCGATACAGTGACTCTCATAATTGATCCAACACACTTCAAAACAGAATTACCTTTTTAAAAAAGTTTTTTCAATTTTTCTGTAAAGCTAGAACGATTAGTTTAGTAGATGTTTAATCAAACTTTTGGAAAATCACATGCTGAAGATTTCATCGAAACTGGTTAATTGACCTGTAGGTTATCGTTTATAGACGATTAAAAGTGGTGAAAATCGCAGTTATAAGTCGATAATTGCAAAAAATTGGAGTTTTCACCACTTTTAAACGTCAGTATCTAACAAAATAAATAACTGTTGTATATAACTTATTTCAGTCTACAAGACACATTTAATAAATTTGTAAAATAAGCCTAGATAAAATTGTTGTAGAAATCATCTTTTACTATTTTCTTTTCGCGATTCCGACTAAACGCAATTTTTTAAAAATTTTTATTACACAGCATCTACTGCATTAATTCTTCTGGTTTTACAGAAAAACTGGTCGTTTGATCCATTTTGAAAAAAGATTATTCTGATTTGGAGCGTGTTTGAACAATTATGGGAGTGACTGTATATATTGCTTTTAATAATGACGAGAATAGATTTATTCAGATTTCGCACGATTTTTATTTTAACGAAAATGCGGTTCTGCAACTGGGAAACTCTTAAAATATTTATCGCTTATTTAGATCCTTGAATCATCATCAAAAATACAATTTCGAAAGGCTACGATCTCGTTATTTCATTTTTGAACCCGAAAAATGTTCTCTATTAATATTATTTAGTGTTAAAATATTTTTTTAATTCGCTCTATATCGGATGAAGGAAAATACAATAAACGGTAAGAATGTTGTTGGTAGAGGCCTATTTCGACGATCGGCACCATTCACATCTTCGTAGGATATGTGATATGGAGAACAAAATCACGAATATGGTGAATTCATTTCAAAGTCTGACGACTTTCTGCTCAGACGGCTGTTCCGTCGTTAAGCGAAACTAACCTTGATAAATTGGCACCATTGGGCGACAAGATAACGGAAATCGTTACGATATGTCCATCAGCAAATCAGTAGACCATTGCCAATAAATCATACGCTTGTAATGCTATTAGAAGACCAAATATTCGAGCTGACTCAGAAAATCGAACAGTAGAACGCTCCCCTATGAGCAGTCGGAATAAAAAACACAGTGTATTAAATTGCCGATATCGGTTCTAAACTTTTTTGCGACAAGCATTCTCCATCATAAAATCATTTTCATTACAAATATTTCATGGTAATTCCTAAGTTTTGTTTGTCTGGCAAATATTCCGTAATTAATTTTAACCTGGAAAATGAATCATTGAGAAATTTAATATACATATTCTATTGAATTAATAGTTTTACTCACTGTTTTAATAGGAGGTAATTTAAAGCATTAGCGTTAACAGTGACAGCTGACAGCATCAAGAATAGCCAGTTTTCGTCTTTATTACGAAGAAGGTAAAATATATTAAATTTGAAACTCACAAAAGCGTATATTAAAATTGATATCGCATATTGAATTTATGCTATATGTATATATATCGTGTTTGCTTCATACAAATTTCAATCGTATGCTAATCTATATTTTCAACATAGTACTATTAAATATGTATAATCGTTTGTGCTCCTTCAATTTCGAACAATAATTACAAACATGTTTAAAAAACATATATTTACTTAAAATATTTGAAAACTCAACTGAGAAATGTTGAATTCATCTTTTCTACGTTTTCTCGCTAGTTATTCTATAGAAAAATTGAAATAATACTTTATTTCTTCATATATAATGGAAAGTGTTCAAATTGTTAACATGCTTACGAGAAGGATTTCAGACACGTATATTCTAAATAAAAAATTTTATTGTGCGTATGTTAAAGAAATGGAAAACCGTGTGTTGATAACATTTCGGAAATAATAAATGTTTCTATATCTTCACTGATTGTAATAATAATTTTCTACGAAATTAATCACCACATAGTAGGTACGAAAAAATATTAGAACTCTTTTAATATTCTGATTAAGATTTCCTTGATATCCAGAAATAATTAAACGCTTCTCCCTATTAGTACTAAATTTTTTTATCCTGTTCTGTTTCATTTCGTATCTATACATTTATGTCGTTTGTATATTAATATTTTATTTACGTGAGGACAATCTTGGTTTTCGTATATGCTTTATTATTAACATATTCTCGGCATTCGTATGTGCACAATCATTGTAAATAGTTCCTGTTAAAGATATTAAAATGAATAGTAAAGCTACATAATATTATCAATGTTAACAAAAAATGGACGGACATTGCTGTTTGTACGTATGGAACAGACTACAACTGTTAAAACATTTCTGTTATATTATAAATACTATTTCTAATACGACCACAATTTATATTCTTAATCAGTTTGAATAAATTAAAAAAAAAAAATGAAAAAGGTTTCTTTTGTGTCACTAGAGTAGATCAAAGTTTTGCACAGCCTTGTGCAATGTTCGAGTAAATGTCGTTTTAATTTTTTGTAAACTTGGACTAAAATTTACATCCGATTAAAGAGAAATCTAATCTTTAAGTCGATTGCCAAATCTATAATCTGACCAATACAATTCTTTCACCAAACTTGAAAATCAATTTTTACAACAATCTATAAAGTAAACCAAATTTTATTAGGATCTATGAAGTGTGAGAATGTTACAAAAATCATTAATACGATAAGCTTTATCTTTTCTATTATTATATTCTCAAATAAGTTGTTTTGATTTTGTATGATTTTCACGGATACCGATGTGGCTGTGAATGTGTAAAATCTATAAATTTCTATAAGGAGA
The DNA here is from genome assembly GCA_028454245.1 of Halictus quadricinctus. Classification (NCBI taxonomy): domain Eukaryota; kingdom Metazoa; phylum Arthropoda; class Insecta; order Hymenoptera; family Halictidae; genus Halictus; species Halictus quadricinctus. The sequence goes on from CM052111.1 coordinate 15,335,078, forward strand.
AATAAGAAGAAATTAACACAAACGATGTAACAGAATTAAACTTGTCAAAATTGAATTCATCGAATACTTATTTTTGACACACTACCGTGACGGTCAATTATCAAAATCGTGCAGATTAATCCTTGGACTTCTGCGAGTTCTAGGTGTGCGGACTCATTTCTGATTCACACCGACATGTCACTAAACAGTTTTATTCCGATATAAGACGATGGCTCGGAACCGTCTTTTGTCGTATTTCGAATGTAGAAGCAAACCATAAAGTCTCAAACTATCTTTCGTTGGAAAAGAATAGAATATGACATACCCCCTCGATCTGGCTTTAAGCGGTATCGAGCGAACAACTTTAAAAGAAAAAGAGGGGATATCGATTTCTTGATTTTGAAATAAACAGCGTCGTCTTATATCGGAATACAACTGTACATATTGACGGTTGCGCTCGAGCTTATCCCTACCGCTACCGCGACGGGTCACGAATTACTCCGGAGTAGCATATAGAAGATTAATAGTGTTCCTAATAACATTTGACAACGAGACTCACACCTTTTATAGTGACCACGCGGTGTCATCGAATACTCGTGACAATGCAATTGCAACGCGTAACAATGGGTTACAACTATATTATCCGAGAAAAATACGGTACCTCCCCGCGACGTCGATACGAGCTCCCGGCAAAGGAGGATGTTAAAAAATAGCCAAATTTTGGTCGTATTAACTTTTTTTCTCATTGTAGCGTGTTCAATCAGTCCCTACTCTGCTTCCCACATGCTTTAACTTGTCTAGTATTTAAATTACAGTACATGTTACCTTTTATTCCTTTGCACGAATGTTAACTATATTTTTATCAGTTTTTTCTCAAAAGCGATATAAATGTTGACTTCTGGCTGCAAAAAAGAGTTTGAATTTTTACATTTCATGCATTTTTTTCGAACTAATAACTACTTGAAATTAAGGAATTTCAATTATTCGTTCTACGCGTTTTCTACTTCGTCTGCCTTTTAAACAACTTCTAGTCATTTTGTCGACAAGTAATGGCGGGCTTACACGTTCTTAGAACTTGAAGAATAACACTTTATCAATATTTGAGGTGACTGAGATTCTTAAAATTTGGCCACATTTTAATGTCCTATTTTAAGCCGTTCACGATTTCACGTGTGTATCGATATTATATTGACGCAGCTTAATTCATCGTAGAACTACTAAAGGAATTGAGAGGAACAATGGGCAATAACGCGAAAAGCCCAGACGACCGGAACAACGGAGCCACTTGTTACGCGCACCGCGCTAAAAATTGTTTCTTCGGTTCGTCGTACGTTAACTCGGTGAATTCCGTGCCGCGATCGATAATCGTGCTCATTCTGCCAGAGTCCCCTGACCAAACTCGAAACGAAGTCTCGTTCGGTAGCAATGTTAGCGAGACACGTTCGATGGTATCCAAGGAATCATGAAATCTCGTAATCCTCGTGAAATTTAACACATTTCTCTCGCACTTCTTTCACGAGTTCACAATCCCTTGCCATCAATGGCGACGTATTATATTTAAAAATGAATAAACCCGTTCCTCTCATCGTACGAACACTCGTTCCACTAAACTTTGAACAGTTCCTACTTTACACTACCCATTCGTAACATCACACCATCAATAGTTAGTGAAATTTTGCAATGAATTTATTCCCTATTTTTATGATTGTCTATGCTTTAAAATTCTTGATAAGGTTAAAGTCGACAGCTTGGAGAAATTACTAATTTTGTGGTTTGTTTTTATTTTGCAATTCTTTTAAACAATTTCTACAAGTGATAGAAATTATGACTGTATTACAATTTCCGTTTGCTGAGATTGATTAATATAATCGTGAACACTTTTAAACAACACAATTTGTGCGATAGTTATAATTATTTAATCCTCCCTGCTCAGTTTCACGGAATTGCTCCGTTTTGTCAATTTCATTTGGAATAATCGTTAGTCGACGAACGTTTACAGTGATTTCCACGTTAATTTATGTATCGTTTAAGACATACTTAAAAAATATCTTTTCGTGCGTAGGCGTGTTGCGTGTAGTGACGATCGATAGCCCTTGTTTTAGAAAATTCAGAAGGGCCCTCCTGGAAAACGACTCGAAAACTCTTTAAAACTTCTGCACGGTAGGATTTCTGAGAGCCTTAGGATTGTTGGTTCGCGTTCGCGTTACTGAAGTGTGTGAGAACGTCTCCGGTGACATTTCGCAAAATTTGTTCCTAGTACAAGCACAATGGTTTTCGAGAAAATTTTGATTCCCCGTAGCGACGTTGGAGAAGTACATAGCGAGAACATAGGCAGAGGTTCTAGAGCGGATCACATTTCTAACGAGCATATCGACGGAAGTATACAAACGAATCTGCAAGGTATATATCTTAATTATTCTTTAGCTGTTTTAAAAATAACAGAAAACTTTATCTCGTTCACTATAACTCATTTTTTTCTTGAATTACTTAATAAATTCGTTTCCATTTTTCTGATGTTAGAATCTGCGAGCTTTAAAGGTGTTCATCCGATCAACGCAAAAATTGCGTCATCACCGTCATCGAAAACTTCGACGCAGCAATGAAATAATTCCCTCAGTACATGCTAACAGGTGTTCGATCATCATTTTCCTGGCCCGTGAACAAATAGGCAACCTCTTCAAGTGCTTCGACCAACCAAAAAATCAAAATAAAAAGTACGACTTTTATTGAACTCTACGAAACGTTTGTGGAAGTTACTCGATAGCGAAATAACTCTAGACGTAGCACGAGATCCACGATCATTCCCGATCACATTATTCCTTCAGTCTTGATCACCTGTAGGATACACAGTTCACTCTCTTCGACGTTCCCGCGGGAAGCAGATCTTATGCTCGAAGGGCGCTCACTTGTTTACGGGCGTCGATCACTCTGTTTCGATCCTCTGCGGGGAATCATTCTTTTCCTTTTATTCTTTACACAAACACTGTTTCCGCGAGGAAACGTCATCGCACCAATAAAGATCAAACGGTTAAATACTCGTAACGAAAGAGGGAAGCTGCCCAGAGGCTGATTGGTGACGATGATCACGGCGGAATGAAGACGATGATGTAGCACTGACCTTGTTCCGAAAGATCCTCTCCTAACTGACGAACGCGCGGGAACCGAGGCTCATGTCAAGAGTCAGTTGAACGACTAGGAGAGCTACCGGCGACCGACTTCACGGTTGGACCTCGTGATCCTTTGGACTCCTGCCGCGCTCTGTGCCGTCACAGAGAACGTGTATACCCTTAGCGGTCAACGGCGGGGTGCGCGACGACGCCGGCGCCGATGTCGACGCCGACGCCGACGCCGACGCCGACGCCGACGCCGTCGCCGTCACCGACGCACAGGAGCTTACGGTGTTGCGCACCTGCGCCTTGACTCCGTTCGGCCTCCTACCTACCCGATAGCAAACCTCACTTGAGCTGCCACGCCGGTAACTGAGCACCTGAGCTCACCCATTGCCCTCGCCTGCCACACCTGAACTAGTTATTCCACCCCGTAACCCGTTTCACCTCGCCGAATGAAACACTTCGCGCGAGAAACACTACGTTCTATCGGCCGAATTACATTTGCCAATACGAACCATCACACATGGACTCGCTTCGTGGTGTGTCCGTTCGGTTTTCGACCATTCGTTGACACAATGCACCCTGCGCGCCTGATTCTTACGGGAACCTCGAATTCATAGACGCAATTAACTTTTTGGTTTTTTTTTACTGACTGTTGGAATGCGACGACACCACTGCGTAGGTTATGTGTTTAAGCATAAGGGGCTGTTTCCCCCCGGTGAGGAGTGCCCCGGCGCGGCGGATTACTAGTCCGGGCAAAGCAGCTAGCCTTAGTGCATCGGAAAATAGATAACATCATACACCCCGCGACAGAACTACCCTTGTAGTAGTTATCCTCAGCCAACGGTGTCCAACAGTTGGCAGTTAGTTGAGATGTAGTTAGTGTTTCTGCCTACAAATTCTCAACGTAGGGCCTACAACGAGAAACTTATGACAATTTACCAACGAATATCCAATGTTGGGCCTACAATTATTATAAATGGTTAATTAAAAAGAAATTTACATATGATATAAAGGCACTTTATTCCAAGCAATAATCGCCCGGATTACATAGGCACACGGTGACGGTACAACAGCAACGCCTTTTTGGCGAGGGCTAAAGTACGGGTGTTTGGGGGCCTTGGAATTTATTTACTTCTCGAAGTTTTTCCATTACACCGGGGGGTGTTGCACTCGTTTTTGAAACGACAGTTTGCGAAGGTTGCAGTGCTCATGTAGTACATCAAAACCCTTTTGGATGTCTCCAGAATAGCCTTCGATTTATAGATATTTGATTTAAGTATTAGTATTAATATTTTTTTATATTTTGATTTAAATTTGTTAACGTATCTAGTAATACAGATCATTGGATTTGCATCCACAATGCATCTGTAAGTACTGCGGTAGCGTAACAGCTTACTACGCAAACAGTCCGACGTGGGAATGAAGTTTTAGAATGAAGTTTTTTTTGTTTTCTTTAAATTTTTACCGTGGAAATACATTGTCTATGTATTATATATGATATACTATTAAAACAACGGTAAAAGAGAAGATCAGAATAATAGGTATGTTAGCGGCCCAATTGGTCTTTCGTGATAAAGTGACGTAGGCTATACGTTGAGTATGATTGTTGGTCCACTTGCAAAAAAAGGTGACCATTCTAACTGTTGATCCACCAATACTGCATCAAAGGCCCATCAAAATTCCAACAATATTTTCTACTATTTCTTCTTATACGTATATAAGATTATACGTATATAAGATATTAGGTTAAATACGTATATATTATACGTATATAAGATATTAGGTTAATGCATATGAAATTTCCGATTTTGAACATTACCATTAAACAAACACAACCTCTTCTCTAAATGAATTTACTGAACAACGTAAGTACCATTGTAATCAACGTATTCTGTCAATGAATTTCTTGTTTCTTGATTGTATTACGGTAAAAATTGAACTTTTTTGTCATTCGCGTGCTTCATTTACAAGATTGTTATCTCCACTTCATACTCCTTTTTACCATCAACAAATAGTACGTTAATTAATCATCACATTTTGACTAAAAATGTGACAAAAAAATGTGAAAAAATCAACGTTAAAATAAAATTAATTCAAACGTAAAAATTTTTAATCGAGAATAGGATATTTAGGATCAGCTCTATACCTCAAAGTTTTATGCAGGATGTCTAAGGGTTTAACAGTTAAACTTTGTCAGTACATTCTATGAGTTTAAATAAGTGAAAAATGGTATATAATCATAGGTTGTTTAAATCTTTATTAAAAAGTTCCAACAAAAATAAGTGTTGCGTAAGCAACGGTAACTTATTTAAGTGATTAACAATTTAATAGATAAACATTATTTAGTAAAGAATATTGCAAAAATATTAGGAAGAAGCCCTTGTGCGATTTACAATTTCTTGAAAAATAGTGCTAATTACGGCAAAAAATATAACCGAATGATCGCCCAAAAATCACAATTGTTCGAGAGAGATACGTAATATTTAAAATTGGGTCTAATTCTTCATTAACTACTAGGGAAATAGCCTAATAGCCTAATATGTGGTATTAGGACAGTTCAAAGTGCAATAAAGAATTGTCACTAGGTATCTGAAGAGACGTAAAATGTCAAAAAACCGTCAGTAACAAATCGCCACGAAGAGGACAGATTTTCGCGAGGTCGTAAATCCCGTTTCGCTTGCTTACGGCGATACTGAGGAGCACTGGCCAAATTGATGTCAACAACAACACCAGGTTGAAATGAATTGAACGACTGATTGAGTCAATACCTTTTATACATACGGTTGATCGCAGATTTACTATTTCGAGATGTTCGTGCTCGTGATATTTTGTATTCGTTCTATCGTAATTTTGCGAGTTCTGTTGATTTTGGTTGTGTTCAGTCTACTGTGAATTCAGTTTGGTCGTGAGTCGTCATGTTTCAGTTTGAATAGTAGTTTTTAGGTGTGTCTCAAATTCGTCTGGCATTAAGGAGTGGGAAGGGGTTGTCTGTGTCTCATAATGTGGCACTCGGAAGGAACTCGAAAGAAACTGTTCTAAAAGGACTGAAGTTTAACGCTTCGACTCTCTGCCTCTTTTTCCATTCACCGTCCTCTTTCACGCCCGAAACTTTAATCTTTTATTACACAAGTAATTATAATCGTAATTATATCGTATTTGGTATTAGTTTAATTAGAGAAACAAGAAGAATATGATGGTAAAAGTTTCATTTAAGTGTGAGTCTCTTCGATACTTGGCCCCTCGTGTTTACCGCTTGACTGATTCCAAGAGAGAATCCGTCCCCAGTGGTGGAGATAAAATTTTGACAGTTACGGTAGAGACCTTTGCCACAGTTACGTAGATAATACTGCATGTGAGTTACGCACCAATGAACCGGCAGATTTAAAAAATTACTTGAGAATGGGCAATGATGCTTTTCATTTATTATTAGAATTATTGTGCCATAAAATTACAAAGTAAATCACAAGTATGAGAAGTATAATTAGAAATTAAATATTAAAACTTCTCTATTTCTACGATACTACGAAGTTGTCATACTACAAATTGTTAACATACTATAGTACTCTAGTATGTTTATTAAACTACTTTAATCCTTTGGAATTTCGTGGGATTGTTCGGTATGGTTCGGTGGTCAATGTGTTATATATTAATCCATTTTCATGTACACATACATGTATGATCTATTGAATTCTCATTTTGCATTTGTATCGATCATACACGCGTATGTCGATTAGATTGCATATATTATACATGTAGGATTCTTGAGGAAGGGGTGGATCTTCTATTAACACTCCTTTTAATGGCTAAGTACTATATTTACTCAATACACGGTTAACGCTCGCTATTACTCTATTGCTCTATCTCTAAACGCGCTCGGACAACTTCTGCCTTTTCCCGCCGAACTTCCACGCTTTTATACCTTTCATCCCCTTGCATTCATCTCGCTCACACTCGCATCTCGCATCCATGCTTATCTTCATAAAAACACATACATTCCTATCGCTCAGTTCCAAACACTTTTCATTCGCGCCTTCTCAGTCACTCGAGTTTCCCAAACATACCGGCGCCGGTCCGTCGGCGTCGCAACATGATCCGGTCGCCCGCACGCACGCACAATGGACCATTCATTCTACATACATGTACACATACTGTGATACACACGTAAGAATAAATGAATTTTATTTTTAAAAAATTCAGTAGGAAAATAAGAAACTAGAATGTAGTTTAACGTTTTGTTAAAATTACAGAGTGTATTCTTGCTCTCAACGTATAATCATATTTTCTGCATTTTTAAATGTTAAAAGTTTATATACATACATTCTACACGTTTCTATACATATATATATATATATATTCTTCGAACGTGTTTAAAACGTAGCATCAAGTAATACAAACATAACACTTTCTCTTATATAACTTCAATGATACTACAGTTTACCCCCAAATTAATGATTTAGAGCCTGATTGTCAAACTTGATTCGATGAATAAGAACGAGGACTAGAATGAAACCGTTACAAGTTTAAATTGATTATGTGATAATTGTAATTGTATCACTATTATCTTCCCTGTTCCAAGAAGACTCTTGTAAAATGCGATGGATTAACTGAAACTTTCTCTCCCGCACATATTTATGTAAATAAGAAACTTTTCCTTTCCTGAAAATAAAAAAAGTCTCTTCAAGTTAGAACGCTTATTTGGCACTAAAGGAGTTAAACTAATGACGAGCAGACTTCCTAAAAATGTCGTAGGATAGATAAATTTGAAGTTGAAACCTTGAACCCCAGTCGGTTCAATGAAATTATTTGAATACACAATATCTTTGTTCGTCTATTATACATTTGTCGTACTTTCAATTCCTTACGTGATATTAATGAAAAAAATGTTTCTGGCTTCAATATTTTACCCATAAATATCTGTTCGAAAGTATCGATAAGATATATACTTAATTTAATAAGAATATAAAATTTTGTTAACAGAAGGAATTTAACAGCAAATAATCACTTTTAAAATAAATTTTGTGAGTTGACAAATAAAATAAAGATCACATTAAATATTTACTGCTCGTTCCCTCGAAATATATTTTCGATTTCTAAATATCTCACAAACGTATAAGATCTGCAGTTTAATAATGAGTTTATATGAAATGTACCGATATGCGAGTGATTTTATCAGAACATTTAAAAAAAGGGAAGAACTTGTGGCGCTGTCATGCTGGTGAGTTAATAAATATAAAACGACCGCCGCACCAACGTTGACTATACGCTACTATAAGCGTCGCGCGTGTTCCTACACTTCTACCGTTCTCCATTGAAACGAAAATATGATTTGCAACTTTTGTTAACACCGTCTGTAGTTGATACTCTTTAAATAAATTGAAAAATTTCTTCCAAAATTGGTATATTTTAAAAGCTTTTTCCACTTTAAGTGTTATTCAAACGTATTCACATATTCTCAATGCCATAGTAATTTACATTATCTTATTTAAAAGGGTTTAAACGACAATTCTAGATTAAAAAAGAAATTTCACAGTTACCGTCAATAGAACGCAGATTATGTTCAAAATTAAAAATATGCGTTCTTGTTTGATCCTTCCACTGCGTTCTCCTCATTTTTATAGTTAGATTAATAGTTTTATCTGCAATAAAAAGTTAATTGAAAACTTTATCGATATGTAATTGCATTATCAATATATCAAGAAAATATATTTATGTAAAAGTACATTCAAATTCACTTTTCGAGAAAAAAACATTTTGAAACGTCAAAATTTATAAATAGCATCTATTGAATGTTGCAAATTCGAAAACAAATTGAAATGTATAAAACCTATAAAATTGAGGAGTCTTGATACAGAAAGTATTCCATTTTATACTTCCTAATTTATTTGAACACGAAACTCGTACGTTCAGCACAGAGTGTTGGTATTTAATAGGTTGAAATGGTCTGTAATAATTATCTTCACCAATCACTATTATCCTATTATTATCCTTTACGAACACAATATATTGTCAAGGACACTTTCTCAATCAGCCCTTAAGAAATTTTAGCCGTTGCTTGTTGTTAGAAGAAGTTAACGAGTTATAGAAATAGTTTTTCTATATCAATTAATCATGATGCTAAGACCAAAATGAAAATAAACATCAAAAATGGCTCATATGGAATTTCGGCCATTAAATATTTTACAAATTAATCGATTGTCCGAGTCTCGAGAAGTGTTATTTGAAGGTCTAGGAATTTGTAGTTCTTCTCAATACTCTTTCTACGTAGGTCATGATTTAAATTTTGGTACACTTATTTTGAGATACGCTTTTAATTATCTCAATGTACTGTGCTATTTTGCGTTGCTTTCCAATTAATTTTCAATTAACAAACACTAAATTATATCCTCTTATTATGGTTTGTTTTTATCTCCACTTCATCCAAATATATTTCTTAAGTAGTTGTAGAGTACTTACTTTTAGAATAGTTTAACACAGCCGAATGATATCGTACAATCTTGAAACAACTGTCATTGTAAATAATTGCGAAACTGTGAATATTATTTAAAAAGTTAAAGAATGTTTTTTATCATTCTTTAGGTACACCATAACGATGTGAATAAACAATTTTTTATGTATCAGTTTCAAGATCATTTGAACGTAGAATGTCATATTTTTTCCATCTAATGAAATAAATGTGCCAAAACAAAGTGTCCTTTCTTCCATACACAATATTGGAGAGTATTGTGTAACTGAGGGGTGTAATTTAAAGCAGACACTGTAAATAAAACGACCAAGCAGAAGCATTTCTGTGCTTGTCAGTTTCAAAAACATAGACTCTATTACAACCTTGAATTGATCAACCAGTCAGCTGTATTTGACGACTATATCCGTCATGGAGAAATGGCAGTATTTTGTGTCATGACGACTATATTCGTGCTCTAAAAAGAGGTCGCCACAGCTACCTGGTAAAAGATTACAGTGAATTCTCGATATATGTCAACAACACGGGACTTACCAGCGTTGTTTCATATAGGAGACATACCCCGAGCTGTGTTATGTTTACACTCCTCGGCGTTCGAGGCACTCGAGCTTCGCAACCCCTCGCGGGGTATACCCCGCGGTAGTGGGGATAATTCCGCGACATTTATCATCCAGGCCTCGGCGTTATACATATACAGTAAGGACCAAAACTGATTACACACTATTTGAAACAGCATAACTTTTTTCAAATTAGTCCAAATAACTTTAGTGTTTTTGAGAAGTTAGAAGAATTAGTTTATTAGACGAGATGTAAAAAATTTTTGACAAAAATTTGAATTGTTCGGAATCGTGAAAGAAATAGTAAAATTTAGATTGAAAATTTAAAGAATGTGTTTGATTCGCTCGAATAAATTATATCCATGCTGAAAATTTCACCGATATTGGTTACTTCGTTTACGAGTTTTGCCTTAAAATCGTGCTTTTAATCGTTTATAACTCGTAAACGAAGTAACCAATATCGGTGAAATTTTCAGCATGGATATAGTTTATTCGAGCGAATCAAACACATTCTTTAAATTTTCAATACAGGCTCAGATAAAAAAAGCTGAATAACGCTGTCCAAAGTCCCCAGTTCACAACACTCGATGAATCACAACACTAAGGGATAGTTCAGACACGGCGGAAACAGCGCATTTGAACGAATATGAACACGTTAATGTAAATAAGCACCGCGCGGTTGATCCGCGCAGCATCCGCCGTGTATGAACTAGACCTAACGAAATCGCTCGAAAGTTAAACGAAACACGGCCCTGAACGGTTCTAGGGTAACTGACGCGAAGTCCTCCCCCACTCTGTGACCAGGTCCCTTAACAACATGTGGTTCTTATTCTTTTGAGGGAGGCACAACCTTAGGTATAAGCCATAGAAAAGATTCCTAACCTTCGAAGCAGGAGTCAACGAATGCGCCCGTCGGTTCTTGGTACAACTTGGGGTTGCCAGCAATTATCTCGAGCAATCGTATATACACATATTCAGCACATTTTAGTGCGTATATACAATTGTATTGTGCACTATGTGTAATCCACGTGTTTATAATGAATAAAATTTATTTTTTTTGTCATTCCAAGCATTAGCAAAATTAAGACACAGTATTTTAGTCATTGTACAGTATAATAGCCACTATCATTACATCTCCAAGAAATTCAAGTTATTTAGTCTCGAAAAAGAAATCTTTAAGACCTCTGAAATAAAACGTCTCGAAAAAGACGTCTCTAAGACGTCTGAAATAAGACGTCGTTTTTGCGTCTGGAATAAGACGTCTTCAAGACGTCTTTTGCAGACGTAAGACTTTCAGACGTAAAATGGACGTAAAAAAAGACGTCTTTAAGACGTCGCGTGCTATGAGGAAAGCCTGCTCAATTTCATCCCCTTCGGTCAGTAATGCGTGCAGTCACGTGTAGAGTCACGTCGTGTCTTCGATGTTAGATTCTTCTAGTGAGATCGGGTTAAAGTCCCCTTCGAATCAAGATAACATTATAGATTCCGTTATTTCGGTAAAACTTCTATTTGGCATTCAACAATTACTCTTAGACCCTGCATTGCAAGTGTGTCAAAACCGAGCATCTCTAGGTAACAATACTTCCATTGTATATTGTACATTCAATTCAATCGCGACACCAACACTTGTAATAAACATTTAATTCAGAATATATTCGTGTTGTTTAGTAAATCGCGCAACCTCTAAAACCCTCGATTATTGCCCAATATTATATTAGTTACGAGGCCTACTAACTATCGTTAGTAACCTGATTTCGTATCAGGTTCGTCCGCAACATAGCATAGTCCAAACAGATACTTCTCCAACCCAGTGGCTCCACAATTTCGCATTGGGTTCGACCACGAAAACTATAGCATCCTAGCGGCTCCCCAATTTCGCATTGGGTTCTGCGTTTGACTCTGCTCCCAGAGGCTCCCTGACTTCGCGTTAGGTTTGCTCTCGACGTCTATAATCCTAGCGGATCCCTGATTTCGCATCAGCTTCCTACGCGTACCTAATTAACAAATTGAAACCATATTCCTGGAGTGATAACCCTTCGCCGGCCTTTCGCTCTACTCGCAGCCTTAACTCGTAGAAATTAAAAGAATATTTTTTTTTAATTTCTTATCAGAATTTATAACCAAGTAAAAACTAATTAACTTTAGTTCGAAACGTTTTTGTATTAGATTTGTAGCGGCCAGCTGCATATAATAAAGTTGACACGTGCAATGCAGATGCTGGAGAGGTTTTAGGACTGAGGCGACAATTGAAGCTATTTTTGAGGAAACTGTCAGGTAGAGTCATTAAGACGCCCTCTAGGGTTGCAATTAGATTTTATTAGCGACAGCCTCAATAGCCCTCGCAAAGAGTCATAAAAAACCCCGAATTTCCAACGGCCTAAGCCGATGGTACGAGAACCCCGCGAAGGTAAAGGGCCCGTTACCTGACGATGCACACAGCATGATAAGGGTGTGCGGCCGATGGAAATTCCGTTACAGTGCGATTCACCAGAGTGGGGGTACAAAGACACCCCCACCTATCAAAGGCTAAAATTTGGTATAAAAGAGTAAACAGTCGGCAGTCTGGAGGCTCTCGTCAAAACAGTCAGGCAGTAGGCCTTTGAAAATAAACAGCGTTGCAAGTCCGTCCGGGATTCTTTCATTTCCACTGAACACCAAACCACCTTCCTAAAGATTATCGAAAGTAGCTGAAAAATCATGCCAATGATTACGCGATACACCCTGTATATTTTACCATCATGTACAAGCACTTTGGACAAATGCGCGGAATTAAAAATAAAGTTTTCGTTTTCGAATTCAATGGAAACTAATTTATGTTGTGTATTATACTTTATGCAGACTGTTATTCCATATTTTCGACTTATTCTCTCGTGTAGAATTACTCTTGAACAAGAGTTGCATGGCTTTTTCGAGATATGAGGGTCACCTTCAGCTCTTTAAAATGAAATGATTTAAATTAAAATATAAAATGATTTAAATTTAAATTTAAATTTAATGAAAATTATGTAATTGTGCGTAAAATAGTATTATACAAAGTGGGACTTAAAATAAATAATTACTGAGATATTTTTATAATAATAGTTTGCGAAGAACTTCATACAGTGTTTCTGTTGTTATTTCAGCACATACACTAATAATACATCCTCGCATATCTTTGGCCGTCGTGGTTCACGATAATCTTCATTTTTTAATGTTCCCCAAAGGAAATAATGGAGCGGTATTAAATCTGGCGCGCGAGGTGGCCAACCAATGTTACTGTCACGTCCAATCCAACGATTAGGAAATATTCTACTTAATACTTGCCACGATTGCCGAGCATAACGTGCTGGGTAGTTGTCATGTTGGTACCACATTATTTGACGTATTAAACATGGTACATTTGCTAGGAGGCCTGGCAGTGTTTCAGACAAGAATGTGGAGTATGTTTGGCCATTTCTTGTATTAACATATCCACAATTTGAGAATGTGACTTCGGCCGTCCATAAAACAGTCTGTACAAATACCAAATATGCCAAATAACAAATATGATCTGTATCATTTGAATCTTGCATCTGGTGCAAAAAACACTCACAGAACTGTACGCATTTTTCAAAATCTTGTCCATGTAGCTTTTGAAGTACTGATAGGTGATACGAATGAAAGTTCTCCGTGTGAAGAATACGCACAACACTTCTTTGACTAATGCCCATACCACCCGAAATCTGCTGTGTATTGATGTGCGGATTATGGACAATAACATTCAATAAAATATCTTCAAATTTAAGAAAAAGTTATAAACAAAAATTAGAAACTATCGATATATTATACTATTCTATGCACAGCTGGAGGGAATATTCCGACTCACTTTCTCTTCGAACAGACCTTACTACCATTTAGAAATTTTTGTGCAGTTGACGCGGTTCGAAATCGGGACTTAGCGTTTACTTGATTATGTGCTTCCTCGCTGAGCCATGCGAATCTACATCGTTACTTTCATTACTTTTTATTCTTATAAAGGCTGAAATCATATCAAATCATATACTTAGAAGAGATAAATTACTATTAAAAAAATTTTTTAAGCGAAAGTCAAACTACTTTTTTTTAATGAAGCACACTATTAGTATACTAACTATAAAGAGATATAAACATTTTCTTAAGTACATTACATTTGCTAAATAAACAAAAACATTTTATTGTGAAAAACGTAATATTCTATACTGTTATAATATATATAATGTTTTAAATAATCTATTAAATAATCATTCAATAATCATAGCTCTCTGCAATATACGTATATGAACTTGCAAGGGTCCAAATTTTGACAAATTGACGCTTCAATATTGCAATGAGCAGTTTAAAAGTGGTCACTTGTGTTTCCTAAAAGTCCAATCTACGTCTGTTCAGAGCCCAAATTGCGAATTTCTACCTCATCGTGGAGTAATTTGTAATATTCGGCAGAAAACTCGCTTTCTGAAGCAAGTATGACGTCACAAGATGGCTGCCGCAGAGAGATTCTCTTAATTTCGAGAGATTTAGTGTTCGCATCGAAAAAAAGGCTCTGGACAGACGTAGCAAAGACATGTAAAAACACGGTGGTATGCATTTTTAATTGATTACTTACTTATTTAAGACGTAAAATGTCTAGAAGAAAAGGCACAGCGTAACATAGCATGACTGTCAAGGCCAAATGCCTGCCAGCCCGTGAATCACTATGTTCTACATCTAACAAGGGACATCACCTTTGTGTAACACGTCGATTTTAATGAAATTCAAACAGGATATGGTTTGTGGAAAAATATGTGACAGTTTTTTTTTATTTACAATGGTCCATATCTAGGAGGTGAAAATGGCCCTCAAAGTTGGGGGTAAAAACTCTATTTTTGTTAATATCTTGGGAACTAGAGGGTCTAGCACAATGATTTTTTTTTAATTTGTTTGATTTCGATCAAGGAATATAGTCATATAAAAAGATTTCAGAAAAATGATGAATTGTTCAAATATTTAGTAAACAAATAATTTTTTCTGAAATCTTTTTATATGACTATATTTCTTCATCGAAAACAAACAAATTAAAAAAAAATCATTGTGCTAGACCTTCTAGTTCCCGAGAAATTACCGCATAGTCCGTCTTAAAAATATGGTATATTACAAATTTTTTTTTATTTAAATAATTATTTTCTGCTTTTTAGTCTTGTGAGTGTTGTCATCCAGTTCTGAGCTATGTTTAAAGTCTCAGGTTTCTAGCTCATCGGGAAGTTAGTTTAAAATCAATTGTAATTTGTACCGAACAGAAAAACAGACAGACAAGAAAGTGACTTAATAAGAACGTGGTGAAATAGGGTTTTGACCACGTAACTTGAGGGTTATTTTCACCTCCTAGGTATGGACCATTGCAAATAAAAAAGAACCTGTCAAATATTTTGCAACAAACTATATCCTGCATGAATTTCATTAAAATCGACGGGTTACAATTGCGCGATGTCCCTTGTAAATTAAAAAAATTTAAGTTTATTTTTGTTCAACATATTATTGTTCAATTAAATTTTCTGCAAAACGATATCGACCATTAGGCAGTCTTATCGAAATTGTAATTATTTCCTTGCGCAAAATTGTCGAAACTATTTGATGAAAGCTTCACCTCACTTTACTTTAAAAAGCGACTGCATGTGTATTTCTCGGTGGGAGTAAAGCAGCAAACTACAATAATTCCAAATTCATTTCCTCGTGGAATGCAGAGTGTTCGGTGAAACTAAATCGGTAAAGCAACGTGTGTAACATGTCAAACATATAAGTCTAGGGATGTAAGTGTGACTAAGTCAGAATGATTGTTTAGAATAACTGTGGACGTGACATCGTGGCGCCAGCGTGTTTGGGTCCTGCGTGAGAGGAAGAATGTAGGGTTATGAATGTGTTACGGTGAAATGGCTGGTTTCGTGAAAGAACGCCGTATTTCACTTTCGCGATTCAATACTCAGAGATTTCGAGAATACGAAGTTACTTTTTATTGGAAACTTGAATCAGCGAGACGTGCCGTAGCAGAGGTAATCGTCGACTGCTGGATACATGAGTTTGGGATCTTATATATTAACAGGTAATCTTGTTTGAGGTACAAAGGTTTGGGACTGTTTAACGGGTCAAAGTGTTGGGCGTTGAGTCAGTCGTGAACTTGAGCCTGGTGACGTGTTGCGAGGGTTGTTGTCTTGGTCTTATCGGGCCGTGACAAATGCGACTATGTTAGAGTGATTGTTTAGGATAACTGTGGACGCGACATCGTGGCGCCAACATGTTTGGGTCTAGCATGACAGGAGGCGTGTAAGGTCATGAATGAATAACTGTGGATGCGACATCGTGACGCCAACGTGTTTGGGTACAGCGTGAAAGGGAATCTGTCTGGGCCGAAGTGTGAAAGAAGAGTGTTTGGGTCTCAGTGACAGGAGTGACTAATTGAGTTTTCCGAATGGATGCGAGACTGACAGAGAGAGAATGAGAGTGCGAGAGAGGAAGAATGAAAGTGGGCCTTGGATAAAAGGGACGAATTCGAGGGATGCTGTGTCAGTAGAGCGAAAGTCGCGAGCGAGTGAGTTGATGAGATATTGAATATTGAATTGTCGTTTGAGAGTCGAGTTGTCCAAATAGAAAAAAGTACTTTATCGAAATCGATGTCCAATCATTTCACCCGTCACGTCACACCTAAGATGTAGGAGTTCCTCTTAAAATATTCCTACATAAGTTTCTTCTGCAAAGAAATCAAGTATATTAAAAGGTATATATTTTTTCTTCGGAATATACCGGTTGGGAGTCAAAAAACACGGGGGCGCAGGATACTATCGTGATGATAACGTTACATCATGTTCCGACAGCGAGAGAAAATAAAGTGGAAAAATACTTTGGACGCGAAATATATTAGCTGCCTCGCTTTTCTTTCTCGTACTTCGCGTTTACGTACATGCGCCCGTGGTATAGTGCTAGTGCACACAATCCTACACACATTTGTGTCAATGTTGTAACAAGCACTGGCACCTGCTACA
Source organism: Halictus quadricinctus (assembly GCA_028454245.1). Classification (NCBI taxonomy): domain Eukaryota; kingdom Metazoa; phylum Arthropoda; class Insecta; order Hymenoptera; family Halictidae; genus Halictus; species Halictus quadricinctus. The sequence continues at coordinate 15,352,194 of CM052111.1, forward strand.
ATTGGCTCACCTTTCCGTTTCACCTGTGTGCTTTTCATTCGGTAACATTTAGACATTGAAACATCATAGTGTGAATAATTTTTGCATTGTATTGTTTCATTAAATGAAATTATAGTACATATTTGGAAAAGTTAATCCACGCTTACCCTCTTTATCACAAAATCATTACAATTTTGTTGATGGAAATAATGGTAGTTTTTTGTTTCAAATGACTAGACTTTTTTAAATATTATTTCTGAAACCTCTGGGGGGGGGGGGATATTTCTGCTCACATACATTCCGTGACCACATTAATGTGACCACTTGTCTATATTAAACAAAATCTGACTAACATCAATTGTCTGAAGCATAATTGTTATTTTTTGATGCCAAAACGTTTTTATTGTTATAGCCACATGTTTTGTGAAAGTAGAGGCAATAGTTGTTTGTGTATTGGGAACAAGGCAAACAAAAAAACGGTCATTCTTTGTCACTAGGTATAACAAGTTGTCGCAAATAAGAGGGATTTAATAGATACAATTATCTACTATTGGAATCATAATAAACATATTAAAGAAATGTGATTCAAGTGCATACGAATCATGCCTTGACGAGTGTGTATGTGCTGTCATAGAGACAAAGACAAGAATAACCAAATAGATTTGAAATTTGAAATGTAATAAAAACAATTTCGTTTCCTTAATACTGTGTTTAACATTATTCTAATATTTTATACTAATTTTGCCTTATACGAGTACATATTCTTTCATTTAATAGCAAAGAAGCTTGTTCTTCTATAAAAATTTCGAACGATCACATTAATGTAGCCTGGGACTGTAGGTATATTTACATGTATGTGCGTATATGAGTGTGTAAATTACAGTACCTTATCATAGTTTCCTTGTGATGTATAATTACATGTCTCTATACATACCTACATGTAGATTGCATTCTTTTAGAAAATTGAAGACATAAAGACAAGCTATAATATTTGGTTTCGCAATTAACGCCCCCATATTAAGGGATACTTGTAACTTTATTCTTCGAAAATTGCGAAAAGATTAGACGATCATATGTAGCTTGTAGTGTATAACTATTAATGTAGGTATTCTTAGTGAGTATGTAGTGTGTTCAGCTTAATTTAATGGTACTAAGAAATGATAAGAGGAGTATTATAAGCAAGAGAAGATCTGTAAAAACTAGACTGCGGATCTTTATTCAAAATAAAAATTGTCCGAGATGTAAATGTCCAGAAAGTAAATATTTTTTCTTTTAATAATTTTTACTAATCTATTTTTCTCATAAATGCATATAATCCGCAGTCCAATAATAACCGTAAAGACATTAGAATTTATAAAAGTCTCAAAAAGAAAAAATATTTTCATTTTTATACCTACAGGATGACGTGAAAATATTTTCGAAAAAGGTTTTGAATGTGAAAGTTGATGCTTCAAGCTTTCAAGTGTGCCCACGTGAATTGTATTTCTTTTATGAAGTTATTCAGTTTAAACGTAAGCTATTTTTCATCGACAATTTGTGATCCTGTAAATTTACACTGTATGTACATGAACAATACACAAACGAAATATTTAATATTCTGAAAATCAGATATTGCCATCCCCCTTATCAATTTGAAACAAGTGTTTATGTATATTTTTATTGCCGCTTCAACAGTGATAAGTAAAGTACAGTGATCAATATCCAGAGTAAAAATGCTTGAACAATGCAAAATAAATTAAATGAATCGGGCACGTTTTCGCACATGGATCGAAAAGAATGTTCCGTCGCAAGGAACAATTCAAGT
>CM052111.1:15363801-15375465 GCA_028454245.1 Halictus quadricinctus
CTGTCCTTGACCTTGAATGACCTTGGACTAATTATAGTCACTGAATTCCTAATGAAAGGGACTATCATTGTAGGTGTTTAAAAAAGGGTGGTTCCATTTAAAAAAGTCAAGGTGACCTTGATATCTCCAAAAAAATGACATAAAAACAAAATTTTTTTTTTGCATCGTGTACGCCCCATTGTACCATTCAACTTTGTCCTTACCATATTTTACGTATCTTTAGAAACAACAAAGATATTTGAGGTGCTAACGGTTGGTGACTCACCCTGTATATATATCGATATATCGATGACATATCATTCCTTTTAAAAAAACATCGATGACCTTGAAATCTCATTAGAAAAATGACCTTGAAAATTTTTTCCCTTACACCGTTACACATGGCCCTTCGAACAGTGTAACTTTGTCCTCACAAGTTTTTTGTACAATGAAAAGTAACGTAGATATTTAGGTGTCCTGTTTCTGCGGACTCATCCTGTATTCTGATTTGAATGTGTGTTGCAAGTGTTGGTGTCGCGATCGGATTGAATATAAGTATACAATAACAGTATTGTTACTTCAGGTGCACGGTGTTGAAGTACTGGCAATGCGGGGTCTAATAGCAATCATTCAATGAAAAGTAGAAGTATTACCGAAATAGCGGAATCTATAAGGTTGGGTGATGGGTTGTCTATTTTAAAACTAGGGTCGCATACTTGTATTTGTCGTTTCCAATGAGTTGAAGGTTTGCAGCTGGATCTCTGTTGATAGGACTAAATGAAGGGTTAGCCAGGATGTTTCCTATCAAAGAGTATCTTAACAAATTCGAGAAGGGAATTGTTGAGCGATGACGTTCGTTTCGCGCTGCTCGTGTTCGTTTTCGAATTAACGAAAAATTGAACTAATTGAAATGAATATAGGAGTCGTTCGTTTCACAAGTTTATTTCACGGCAAGGAAACTTGACAAGTCGGCTTTGTTGTTGCGATTCTTCGCGTTTTACAAACTGATGCGGTGGCACGACGTTACAAAACGGTCTTACAAGACGTGACAGCGACTGCCCGGTGTTAAAGATACGATGTTGACGTTACGATGTTATTCAGTATGAAGCTTTCGATTGCGCGGTGTTGTTGGTAAGAAGCTCTCGAATAGTGCTTGGCTGTACTTATATATACTTCCGCTACGATTCCCTCCCTTCGTCATTTTTGGGAGGAGTTTCCGAAGTGGCCTAGGGGCTGTCATTGGCGGAATTGAATTTGGAAGATGACTGTAGCAGACAATAAAACAAGGAAGCGCTTCGGACCTGGCAAGATATATTGAAGTTAAAAACGCGATGAATAGGATGGCGCGGGCTGGCAAACAGATGGCCCGGGAACGAAGTCTGTAGTTAAAAATCGGACGTTAAATAGTTTTGTCCCATGGCTTCGAGGATTTATTGTAGCTATGTCATAAACGGCAGTTTATTTGGATTCGTAGGGTTGTAAACGGACCCGTCTCGGTAGTGCTGTAAGAACCGTTTTCTTCGGTGGACACGTGGTGGACAGAAGGCTCGCCTAGGCCATTGTTTAAGAAGGTGAGGGTGCAGGTATGCTCACGGACGGTCCGAAAATCGCTAAACGATTGGGTGGTGGCGAACGCGTCGTGACAGGAATGTTTTCGATATTTCAATATTAGCAAATCGCCTGGTACTGTTACTTAATCATGCTTCGTGCCGGCTGCGTCGAGCCGGAGCACAATCATAACTTCTATAAACAATGGGGTCGGTTGGGACATTTTTCGTTCCCAGGAAAAGGATTAGAAAAATTCTTATCGAAATAAACGCGGAGAAAACTCTCCATATGCAGTGAACAATAACAGTGAACAATACATACGTCATCAATACATACATTGTGATACATCTACAAAAATGAATACATTTCTAAACAAATACATTTGTTCCGTCGCGAAAGAACCGTACACTTGGGGTTTGCCTTCGGACGTTATTTATGATGCGTTCGTGACTAACAATAAGTGACTACTTTCAATGATTAGACACGGTGCAACATGTGGTGACAATTCGAGCCATCGCCTGCCTTTCGTTTGTTTTCACTTTATAAAGTTACGATACGTCATAAATTAAGCCCTTACGAAGGATCACCCCATCACCCCTAGGACAAATCTGAATGAACGGAAAGTAAAATAGCTACTCAAGATTAATTCGGCGATTAGTAAATCAGTCGAACAATATTTATACTCTTACACGGGTTTAATAAAAGCAGAATCAAATGGATTTTATAAGAGAATAACGACTTAAGCTAAGAATTATTGAAGTGGACTGGCTGTGACAATCATCCGATGCAAATCCTAAAAAAATGTTTGCTACATTATGAAGAACAAACTTAAACTAAAACAAACTTCATTAATTTTTCCAAAAGTGTCACCAGTACTCTCTTGTGGGAAAAGATTATAATTGCATTGATTTTTAAAAGATATGGAATGGAATTTTTAGTAATTGTTTCTACATTTAACATCAAAGGACACCCGAACTGGTGTCAATTCGATGTTTCGAGTGTTTGACCAGTCCAATATTGCCGCTGGTTCAGGGGAATTTAACGCTCTAGTTCGACAACAGTAATTACTATAAATTATATTCATAAAGTACACATAACGTTCGTAATAGTCCAAAAGTTCAGTTCAAGATCAAAGTCCAAGGTCAACTTGTTCAAAAGTCCAAGATCAAAGGCCAACTTCAAAATACAAAGACCAAGTTCAAAGCAAACACAAGATCATGATCAAAATCAATGCGAAATCACTTTTTAATTACCTTCTAAGATTCGTTGTACTGCTATCTCGTGTTCTTCTTTGTCTTTATTTTTTCACGAGAACACGGTCTTCCACACAACGTCAATTGCACAACGAAGATAAATTATGCAATGTGTTTCTATCGGTATTCTCGTATAGTATAATAGATCCGCATTCATGTAATAATTTACGGAGAGTTGCTTGTAATGAAAAGAAGTTTCCTCGTTAAAATTAACAAGGAGAAACTAAACAGCCTACAATTATCTCATACCTACAACTGACTTCCTAATTGTATCTCATTCTCGCAGATTATTGCACTCGTTCTTCTGGTGTCGGCTGAAAGGAACTTAATTTTCAAGAAGTATGCTGAACAGAGAATAAAAAGAATCTAGTTTCCATTGATTTTCATCTTTCCTGTAATTCTTGCTTCATTCAAGTTGGTGAGTGATTCTCCTGAAAAATATTAGGATTGTTACATCTATATGTAACGGTCGTCATTATTTTGTAGAAGCAATAGGCAATTTTCTACAATGCTTTCACGATCTAGTCTATTACTGTTAAAAAGAAAAATTAGCTAACATGCATCAATCAGTTTTCGTTAAATAAAATAGAAAATAAATAATGAAACGTATCATTTTCACATGATTATAATATACGAGATTTATAGAGAACCAAATTGTAGAAATATTTAAAAAATCATGTTCACTTGTTAAATAAAAATCAAGTACATTCCATAATAAAGGAATTCAAATGATGCCAGAAAGATAGAGAAAAACATTGTAAACTGCAGTCACTTTATAAATAATTAAATAAATTATTTCTAGTGTGGTAATTCTAACTATTAATTCATAGAAAAGTCCATTCATCATTTAACTCGCGCATCATTTAGTGTTTGTGTAAACATTTTTATAGGCTTCAAAGAATTGGAATTTACTAAGACTTATAAACACTTTAATAGAATTTAATATAAAATTCTAATATGAAATCCAGTTTTGTAATCTCTAAATTTTAGTTTTTTTAAAGATTTTTGTAAAACACCAGTACGTAAATTCTTGTAGTTTACAGTAAATTCTCGTCATAAGTCAGTTGCGCGGTTCTGGCGACTGACAATTAGACGAAATCTGAGGTTCTCGCCGAGCGTTGCATTTCAAATACACAGGGCACGCTGGAAACCCAAGAGTCACATCCGTCTTTAAATCGTAAACCTATGGCTACTGACGGATAGTGACAAGAAGGCTGAGAGAATGTCTTTCTCCAATACAATGTTGCACGTAGAAACGGACAGAGAAGCTCGAGAGTGGGGTGTAGCCCGCGGTGATGTGGGTAGTTCCACTGACTCCCAACCGCGAGATTGGCACTGACTCGCAACGAGAATTCACTGTATTAAGGTCGACCCAAACAAGACCGGTAAGTGACCGGGCACGTTTGGCCGCTAGATTCGAAACCAGGGTGTAGGGTTTGAGTCGACGGAGCTTCAGTGTTCTCAACTATATTTCTGCTCGCCCCGGTTGTGTCATTATCTCGAGCGTTTGACCATTTCCAGATGGCCTTTCAGGAGCGCGTTGACAGTTCCCTGCTGTGCATGGCACAAAAAAAATGTTTTTAGGGCCTTCACGGTTCCTTAGGTAAACTATCGGTATCTCCCCTTTACAATACCGTGGGAATAGGAAACCTTCCTGCCTCTTGGTGAAACATCATACATCCTTGTATTGTATGTAAATTATACATACATATATTGTAAAAACGAGAATAGTTGTTATTTTTTTTTTTTTTTTAAAGGAAATATCCACATTAGCAAGGGGATCATTCCATGTGAATTCGATCATTTTTTGGGGACTATGTCCCGAATTTTGATGACATTGAAGTATGTTGTGGTCCCAGAGAAAATGGGAGGCGGGGGTTGAGCCGGGTTATCACAAAAGACTGCTGTTCTCAAATAATTTATTTTTTCCTTGGTGAATGTCATTTATTAATTAAAAAATATTAGAAATATCTTTGTTTTGCAAATTTTACCACTGGTTCAAGTGCGAAAAAATTTGAATAAATATGGCTGTATTTTACGTTTCTTCATCTTTCTCTTTGAAATTTCGTTGTGTAATTCGCGGAGCCGCAAAACTATTTATTGTACTATTCATTATTTTAGGTTCATAAAATTGCTGGATATTCTTTATGCATTCTGAAGTAAGGGTCGCTAGCGAAAAAATGTATGTATATGGAAAACTTCTGAATTCTTGTCCATAATGATCTAAAAATAGTTAGATGGAAGGTTCCCTGGCTGGAATGCGGTGACGTGTCTATATCTTGTCCAATGAGACGAGGCAGTAGACGTAAACATAGCCAGTCGAGTGGGACAGAGTTGAAGTTATTATCCTTCCAAGATAATTAGCAAAGTACGCACGCTGATAATTCACTGCCTCATCTCGTTGGACAGAGTAGAGGTACCAATGCGCGGCTGATTGGTTCAGACTAGAAGGGGCAGGTCTCGTTTCACACGCATTTTCGGCTGCAGTCCAAATATTGACTACTATGTAGCGGGTGACGTCGAAGCCAAAACAATGGGACTACGGGCGCAGCTGGTGGGGATAGGCACACCTAACGGTAGGCTTCTCAAGAATGGTGACACTTTAAAAATGGCGAAATTAAAATGGTTTCAAGTGTACGCTGCACCGCGACATTGCCTTCTTTTGGACGGCAGACGAGCGGTTACGAGCAGCGACCGAGCAGCTGTACTTGTCGTCCTTACGCCATGTACATATGCGACTGCCACATGATATAATACAATTATGAATTGCTAGAGAAATTGACTTCACGGACCTGTTTTTAAAAAATCGGACACTTCAAAATTGACGAAATTAAAATTATTTGAAGTGAACGCTGCACCGCGATACATAGCCTAGCACGGTTGGCGCACGGTAGAAGCAGAGCCCGAGAGGCTGTTAGGCCTATGGCCTCCCGGGCACAGGGCCAACCGTGCGAGGCTGTGTATCGCGATGCAGCGTTCACTTGAAATAACTTTAATTTCGTCAATTTTAAAGTTTCCGCTTTTTTAAAAACAGGTCCGTAAAAGAGATACTTGGGGCTATAACCTCAATTTTTTCAAATTTTTACAAAGGTATCTACTACGAAAACATAGCATTTGTTTAAAATAATTGCCAAATAAATGGTGAAAAAAACATGTTTTCCAAATGACAACATTTTCGGTAAACACTTTTATGTTTTCGCTAAAAGCTTCCAAAAACTCATTTTCATCGGCGTGATAGTTATAGTCTTATAATATAATGAAAAAAGGATGACATGTATTTTTACGCTTCTGTAAAATCAACAATTTTTAAAACATCGAAAAATCCACTGAGATTCGATTGATAGGTCATCATCATCGGTGAAGTAGTTTTTTAAATAATACAACATTTATAATGTTTTTCTCCCTTCGCCACGGCCACGGCACGGCGACCGGGGTCGCTGAGTATTCTTCGCAAAAATATTTCGTGAAACCCCGGCCGCGGCCCGGTCGGCTCTACCATTGGATCCTCAGGGGTAAGAGGGGAGTAAGCGGTTCTGATGTTCTGGTAGCTATCCCCCGTGGTGCGCGGCACTTGGCCTTTGTTGCGAGCATCTTGAGCGCCTCTCAAGTCGCCTCTCAGGGCGCCTTCGAACACGACCAACTCTGTATGGCATAGGAAAAACGTGCCCCGTTCCCGGACACGGTGAGACCCGTCTTGTTTGGGTCGACCTTTAAGGTTCAAGTAAGTTATACTACTTGAATGTATACTAAGTTGTTCCATTTTTTAATTGGATTTACCCTTTTTTATAATCCTCTCGTAATCATATTTGAATGTATTGAGTTTTTTAAAATTCTTATCTTATCACAAATGAATATTCAAGAAAAATAAAATAAAAAGCTGGAAATTAATGAAATACAAATGATTAGCCAATTTAATTATTAGTTGAAATTTTTAATCATCTAACGAAAGGAAACATAATTACTGCCGTAACCAAATTGCACTTTTTTAAAATATAGGAAATAAATCTTTCTTGGTTGAAGGGGAAAGTTTTAACTTGGAAGTATTGTCATATCATTTTGACTGTAATAGAACTTTTCATAAAGTACATTTTCCAACAATTTATTTTTGTTTTAAAATATATATTTATATTCACTTAAACATTCATATTTCAATAGAATCCTGCTTTCCAGAGTTTGTTGGCTTTCAATATCAAAACCCTGGAATGAAATGACTTGCAAGATTACACATATCCCATCTAAACTTTATGAAGGTAATTTAAATTATCAGCTGTTTATGTTGGGTAAGAAGTAGTTGCAAAACTATGCGAAAGATAATTAATACAGAAGGGTTTAAATGAATCTAGCTATAGCTACCGCGAAATAAAAAATGTCCTTCTTACAAGAGTTAACAAAAAACAATTGTAAACAAATGTAGCTTTCGTATATAAGTGGTATTGACAGTAAAGACAATACCACATCGAGTTTTTTAATTTACAGTCAAAATATTAAAATCATTTTGCATAGAACATAAACATTATCACACAAACTCCTGGTGAACTTCTACTACAAATATTTTGATAAATATACACTTCGATGCTTTAATACTTGTCTAGCCAGTACGTTATGTTCTTTTACTTAAAAAAAGTTGATAATATACGTGTTGCGTCACCAGCCCCAATTTTAGTCTGGGTTTACGCTACGTCACTCTTGAGAAAGTCTCCTATTGCATCCTTAACAAATTTATTTCTTTACGACCAGGGTACGACTAGTGAATGTCAGCGGATTTTCATGGGCAAAATCCGCTCGACCGTACCGCTCTCGATGGCACGTGACGTAGCGTGAACCCACTTGTAGCGCCAGGGGGCCCGTAATTTATGGGACGGTTTCCAGACACGCGGGACTTGGTGTCGTCTTCCTTCGACGGATTCCGTTAAGTGTCTACACAGAACAATATACCAGCTCGTGGGCGTTGCATAATGCCGAAAACCGCCCCTAAATGCAATTATTGGTTCCCCACTATTCGAACCCTATCCGTTGAGGGAATCTGTCTAGTCAACGTTTTTCAGATTCTTTTCCATTTTCTTCAGATACCATCGAACTCTCGCCTCTGTAACATCGCTCTCTTGTAATCACATCACTGTACAGTAACTATCCTGTTTTACTAAATACATATATATTGTTACCAAATAGTGTTGTGATCATTGCCGTGATAAAATATCACAAGAACCTGAAACCAGCTCGCATACCTCTAAAAAATTTTTACGACGTTGGTGACGCCACATCAATACGTACTATTTCGTTTCATTTGACGTTCTATAGGATCTCTAAAAAATATTGTACTTCCCTGAAAGAAGTGATGAAAATGTTCTCCACGGCTTTGTTGAGGTGCTATTAACGAAAAATACGCTTGCAAATCTACGTTATGGAAATCACCGTGTACTTTTGTACTGCCATTTAACGGCTCCGCTCGTTAGACGACGCGACGCTCAGTACTACATACCAACGTGGCAGCACTCTTACCAGTCGAAAACGCTTACAGTCGGTTAAGTTTAAACACGCAAAACTTTCGAATTAGTGATCTTCTAGGATTAAAACTAAAGTTAAAAATTTTTGGTATGCTGAGGTAAAGTTTAACTCACAATACCATCCTATTGTTCTCCAAAAAAGACCCGATGTATGCCATGGGTTATAACTATATGTATACCAGCAGCCCATTCCACCACAGTCACTGCAGACAGATGGTATTTATTTTCCGAAAACCAGGTCACAGCAACAAGAGAAAACATCTGTTGCTGGTAGACAACGACATCTGTTGCTGGAAGGTTCTATTCGGATAAGCAGACTGTTCAAGCATTTGGATACTAGAAAAATCAATGAGATCTCGATAAAGCTAAATATTCTCTTTACACCTAATAAAAATATTAAGGCTGCAAATCAATTCTCGATCCTAATACTAAATTAGCTGTTGCGTTATACAAATGGAAACTATACAATTGGACACTATATTAGAACAATAGAATTTTAAATCCAGGTGATATAAATTCAAAAATTCACTGTGTGCTTGGGGAATACAATGTCGACTAATAAGACGCAGGTTAGACACTGGTTGCTATTTGCATTCTAATTGAGAAAAGGTGCTAGTGAGAATAAGGAAACGATTTGTATGGCATTAGGGCAGGATGCTCTGTGTCCTAGAGCAAACGCCAAAAATGATTTCAGATACTCCGAAATGAAAATTTCGATCTCTAGAATGATGAACGTCCTGGACATCTGAAAAGATCAGAAGACAAATATTTACAGCAGCTGTTGACCGATAATCCACACCAAACCCAATTGGAAACTTGTTAAAGCATTGGGAATTCGCCAACAAACCACTTTTTCGGATTACAAAAGCTGGGTAAAATTCAACAAAAGGAATTTGTTAGTAACGCATGGTTAGAACGGTTGTACTGCTGCACGATAATGTCGAGTCTCATACAACGGAAACAACTAAAGATACTTTTGAATGGTAGTTCGTCGAGTTAGAAGATTTTGCCACTTTCAGTGTAATCACCAGACGATCTGGCTCCATCGAATTTTCATTTGTTTCGATTCCACCAACACCATGTAGCGAATTCCTCTTTCAAAGAAATTATAAATGGATATAAATAGGTTTTAAAGATTTATAGAAATGGGATTCGCCACTTGCCCGGGAAATAGATTAAATGTGTAGATAAAATTAATGTAATTTGTCTGGTGAAAGGCCGAGAATTAATGCTTACACCAGCAGCTCATTTCACCACAGTCACTAAGGACTGACGCGAAAATCAGGTCAAAGCAACAAGAGACAACATCTGTTGCTGGAAGGCGTGCTATTCGTATAAGCAGACCCTTCAGACATTTGGATACTAAAAAAATCAATGAGTTCTCGATAAAAGTAAATATCTATTTTATAATTGATCAAAATATTCTATTTCCGGTGAAATAACGGAAGAAAAATTGGTTCTTGGCCACTAGAAAAGCGTGCTACGATTCCATTTATCCGAGCATATGGCCAGCTCATTCAGCGCTTTTCATCGGACCGGAAGCCAACGCATGAACGGGCCGTTTCTTTATCGTAGCCACGCAGGATGGTGGAGGGTAAGAAAACCACGGGGAGGAGGTACGAAGGACAGGGACGTCAGTATTGACCCAGATGGTGGCGCTCGCTGTTGCTTCACCCTCTTCCCAACCCCTGTGCTGCGCTTGTCGCTCGTTGCTCACATGGTAGACCGAAAAGTTCGGCCAACACGTTGACGTCTTGATATGTGATTCTTCTGCTCACCAAATGTCACTTTGTGAATTCATTGTGTTCCTTCATATACATATTTATCCTCCATAACATATTTTATTTCAAATAGGATATTTTCCGAAAAATCAACTACTAATTATTTTTTAGATAAAATAGTATAACCGGATAAGGAGGTCAAAAGTGCCCCTAAACCAAATTGAATTTGCAATAGGCCATTCAATAGCTTATGCAAAGAAAATACTTTGTGCCAATTTTTAACCGTATTCGTCGACATGGAGGGTAGAGTAATGGGGTGACAAAGAAAATCCGGCATATTTTAGCTATTACAATACATATCCTTGAATTTTTCAAAAGTTTTAACTTCGAAACCGAACTTTAAAAAATAAAACATTTTGAAATGCCGATTTCTTGTGAAAGTTATGAAGAAAATTAATCACTTCTTAACTTTAAAAGAAATTAAGTCACTTAGCCAATCAATAAAAATAAAGCTAAAATCTTCATTGTTACTTATCATAGGGAGCACGAGGTCATAGTGTTAATAAAGTTATTTAGCACTAATACAGTTATAGGGTTTCATATTTTATTATAGTGACTGAAATTCTCCTGCTCCGTATGCTTGCCCTTCTTCTTCCTGTATCATTTCCTTCTCAATTGTGCTGTTCGAATACATTTGACAACACGTAGTTACTTTGCTGAAATGTTTTCTTTATATCTTTGTACTTGGTTTTTCTGAATATTTTGAATCATTTTTAGGAATTGTTCGCTACTTTTCATACTGTTATCTTTAAATAAACCCGATATACTATCGTTATATGTATATCAGTAATTCTATTCAGTAAATGGTTTGTAGATATTTGTTTTAAATAATCAGTAAATAGCTTGTAGAACCACAGCTTTAACGAATTATTTCGACGAAAAAATCATCAAAATTAAAATTTTTGTTAGTTCCACATGAATGAAGATTTTGACAACCAAACAAGTGTATCGATTTTATAATTCCTGGCAAAAAATTGTTTTTTCAGATCGAAGAAATTGGAACATGAAATTAATTTTAGCACCATTCGCTTCAGCGTAAAAAATTATATAAAATTGTGATATGTCCAAATTTTATACAGGGTGGTCCACGCAACTTGCACACTTATATAACTTCCAAAGGATGCGTTGCACGAAAAAGTTTTGTATATAGAAGTTGCATGGTGTGAAGGAGTAAACAATTTACTGTATTTATTTTTTTTTATAGGTGGAAGTGTTTCGGAGATTTGAAGGTCGACTTTGATTTTTTAAATGAAATACTATATTTTTTATACCAAAATATGGAAGAATGTCGAATTCTGTGTAAAAAAGTATTGACCTTCATTAGCCCTAAACCTAATAATTAACGAGTAATTTCACTTTATTTCCGGAAAATTTTCTAAAAAAGAAAAAGAATCATTTAATTTTCTTTTTATTTTTCTAACCTGATATTACGCGAAGAAAATTTTCAGGAAATAAAGTGAAATTACTCGTTAATTATTAGGTTTAGAGCTAATGAAGGTCAATACTTTTTTACTCATAGTTCGACATTCTTCCATATTTTGGTAAAAAATATAGTATTTCATTTAAAAAAACAAAGTCGACTTTCAAATCTCCGAAACA
>CM052111.1:15375565-15392799 GCA_028454245.1 Halictus quadricinctus
GGTCTCGAAGGGTCTCATGATTTTTTGCACAAAGTTAGATCAATATTACACCTTGCCAAAACTATTAGTTCCAGACCAAAATCTATTAAAGGATTTGTTGTATGCTTCCATAAATAAAAAAATGGGCAGAAAACAGAGATTTTCGATTAGCCCATATTACTTAATGTTAACAACTTTTTACAAAAAATTTTTTGCCAAATAATTCGTTAGATAGTTTCGTTTTTACACATTTTTTTGCCGCTTTTTGGCCATTTGGTATCACTGTGCGCCGCCCCACGAAGCAAACCGTGCATTCGGGCGCCGCCTCACAGAGAAAACCCTGAACATACTCCGACGCCGGCGTCAACGTATTAAGGGGGCCGGCAGGCATTTAGCCTTGACTGTCACGCTATGTTACGCTGTGCCTTTTTTTCTAGACATTTTACGTCTTAAATAAGTAAGTAATCAATTAAAAATGCATACCACCGAGTTTGTACATGTCTTTGCTACGTCTGTATAGAGCCTTTTTTCGATACGAACACTAAATCTCTCGAAATTAAGAGAATAATGATCAATTACTAATAAAAATTCAATTACTAAACATTCTTTATGCATGTGCTGTAGGCCCGGATACATACTTAAAAAGGAAAGTGGTGTTACGTACGGAGAAGTTTTTCTCTACATTCATTTCGATTAGAAGTTCTAAACTCTTTTCTGAGAATGAAAAGCATCCCAACAGGCCCCCTCTTATTAATGGAAGATGCCGTATGAATTCTTGATATGAAAATCATTAGAACACTCCCTTCTGGCATCCGTTAATTGAGATTCTGATAGGAAATAGCCCGGATAACCTTCCATTAACCTCTTTTAATGAAAGTCTAACTGAGGCCTGGTTTTCATTAAAAGTGGAAAATATTTGAGTGTGACCCTATGTGACATTAAATCTTAAACAGAGCACCCCTTTCATTTTCAAGGTATATAAACCTGTTCATTTTCATCCTCTCTGGTTCAGTAGCGTTCAGTAGTTGGTCAGTAGATGATCATTAGTCGGTTCAGTAATCGTGCAGTCACGTGTAGAGTCACGTCGCGTTACCCGCATAAGAGTCAATTCTAGTGAGATCGGGTTAAAGTTCCTTTCGAATCAAATCTTAACCTTATAGATTCCGTTAGTTCGGTATAGATTCTATATGGCATTCAATAATTGCTCTCTCACCCCGCATTGCCAGAACGTCAATACCGTGCAATAGGTAATAATTTCTTCAATTGTACACTTACTATAAATTCATTCGCCACACCAACAACAATACTTGTGACAAATTTCAATTCGTTACGAAGCTTACTAACTATCCTAGAGGGTCCCTGATTTCGCGTCAGGTTCGCCCGCGACAGACCTTAGTCCAACAAAGATTTCTCCAACCTAGTGGCTCCCCAGTTTCGCATTGGGTGCGTCCACAAAAACTATATCATCCTAGCGGCTCCCCAATTTTGTATTGGGTTCTTCCGCAGCCTTTTTTTTCGTGAGAAAATGTCTTTACGCATACCCCGACTCCTTGGGGGGAGCCGGGGTTATGTGGGACTACCGTTGGGGAAACTCCCCAGAGGCTACCCACTAAAATCCCACGCCCACCTAAGCTAAAGGGGAGGTGCCTGGATCACGCGAGTACTCAACAGGACACCTCCCAGCTATCATCACACCCTGGGGGAGGGGGTTAGCCTCCCCCATTGCCTACACTATAAGACCCCGGGCGGAGGGACCCGCCCGGTGTCCTCATCCCTGGAGCCTTCGGATTGGGCTTCCCGAGCCCCAGCTCGGTCCACCCACAGCTCCCGGAGTCTTCGAAAATAAAAAAATAAAAATAAAAATGCCCAAAAAATAAAATGCCCATAAAATATGGGCAGGAGGGCCCGGACAATCGGACGTCGAAAATGCTTCCGTCCGGGCCTGGCGATTCTGGCCCTCGAGCCCCAGCTCCTCCTCGCGCGTGAGTTCCACCCCGGCGGGCGGCGGAAGGAGCGGGCGATGTGGTATAGCCTCGCTCGCTCCGCCGCCACGACATGGAAGGGTGGAATCACGGCAAGGAGTCCCGCCGCCTCGGCGGAGATGGTGCGATAACCCCGTATGGCCCGCAGGGCCAGCCGCTGCCGCACTCTCTCCAAGAGTCTTTGGCTGGGCTGGCTGGCCCCGAGCGAGCGGTGCAATACGGGTGCCCCATACAGGGCAATAGATCGCACCACCTCCATATAGAGGCGGCGTACCTTCAAATTCGGCCCCCAGATATTCGGCAGTAGCCGCGCCAAGGCGGCTGCCGTCCTCTCCAGTCGGGGGTCGAGGATCTCGAAGTGTCCTTCGAATCGCCAGCGGCTGTCTATGATCAGACCCAGATACCTCATCCTGGGCCCGATCTCGACGGAGGTTTCAGCGACGCGAATCCAGAAGTCCTGACCACGGGGTGGCCGTCACAATCGAGGCGATCCATACATCCAGATCGCCTCAGTCTTTGCGGCGGCCACGGTCAGCCCCATCCTCCGGATTCGCCCGACCACGCAGTCCAGGGCGGCCTCTCCGAGGTGCCTGGTCCTCCTCCAGTCCCCCCCCCCCCATAGGCATAAACCAGGGTATCCATAGACACCCGTATCCGGGGGAAGGACAATCCGCAGCACCGCGTCGTACGTCACGTTCCACAGGAGCGGCCCGAGAATCGACCCCTGCGGAACGTCGCGGTGCATCTCCCTCGTATTCACGATGCTATACCGGCCGGTAAACACCACCTCTCTGCCGCAGAGGTAGTCGCCGACCACCTCCCGGAGATAGGGGGGCACCTGGAAGTATTCCATCGCTCCCGCTATCTCCTTCCAGGGCAGGGAGTTGAACGCGTTGGAGATGTCCAACGACACGGCGATCAACACCCTGCCCCGAGCGACAGCCCATTCCCGGAGGAGGCGCAGGCGCTCCAGGGCGTCCTCTTATCTTTCAGCCCATAGTTGGCTGGTCTGCCTGCTCTCCTGCAGTTTATGCAAGTAGGCTTCTCTTTAGTGTTCGGGCAATCTTTAAAAGAATGCCCGTCTTTACCGCAGTGCCCGCACGTGTCGGTATTTGCCTTGCAATGCTTCGCAACGTGCCCAAATGACTGGCATTTGAAGCATCGTGTTGCGGCAATGTAATCTTTAAGCCCGTAGGCATGAAATCCTATGAAGGCCCGGTTCCTGTTCAACAGGATTTTCCGGGTCTTGGGAGAGACCTCTGCCACCCAATTGTTGACTTCTCTGTCCTTCTTCCCTGTCTTGAAGAGGAGTTTAAACTCCTCTTCTAGTTTTTCCTCTGATTCCAGATCGAGGTTCTGTTTATATATTGCTTTATCGATGTCCGCCTCTGATGTCTCAGAGGGGACTCCGAATATTATCATCTTTGGTCTCCTCTTTGGGAGGGGACCAATATCTATTTTCTCTCTTAGTTTCTTATTGCCGAGGACTTGCTCAAGGTCCTCGGTTGTTTCGGTTTCTATGAGAAAACCGGAGTTCCCGAGTTTCCTCAGGTTCCGGATTCTTATTTTCTGTTCTGTCGGATTTATGCAATCCGACACAATCTTCTTTGTCTCGTCACTGCTTTTTATTTTACTACCCTTTATAGGGTAGATGGCTGCGGCTGGCTTGGACTTTGCAACAGGGGTCCTTTTTGCCACCTGTTTTGTACTCTTGTTCGCTTTTATTATGTCCGAGTACAAGAGCGGTTTGGAGGGTGGAACCTCCTGGCCGCGGCTCCTCTCAGACATAATATTATCTATCTTTGCAGATAGATCGTTCAGTTTCTCCGTGATCTTTTCTATAATTGTGTCTTGCATGGAGCTCTGCTCCTTTTGTGCTTCTACTTTGGCTCTCAGAGCCTTGTTTTCTTTGTTCAGTTCGATACGGAAGTCCCTGGCTTCCATCTCTCTCTCCTCAAAATCCCTTATAAAGGAGTTCGGGAGTAACCCGCCCCTGGTCCGTTCGGGGTTTCCAAGTCCCCTGATGAAGCTTCTAAGAAGACCTTCGGGGTCCTTGTTTCCATCATTCATGCCTTCATATCTCTCGAGTTCTACCTTGATCTCTTTGAGCAATTTTGGCTCTTGTGATTCGTCACACGAGTCACTTGAACGCGTGTTCCTCTTTCTGTTCTTGGGAAATTGCCATTTATATTCCTCAGGACCGAAGTCCGAATAAGAATCGTCTGTGTATATGTCCGATCCATCGTCCCAGACAACAGTTACGTCCCTAGTTGTCTGGGTCTGTTCTTTCTCCACCTTCGTCTTTCTTTCTCCTTTCTTTCCCTTGTTTCCTCCTCCTTTCTTCGATTTTGTATTTGTATTTTCAGATGTGTCCATATTTGTTCCCACGAGTTGGGACGAAAGACGGTCGCTCCCCGGGTTACGCCCTTTCCAAGGATAAGGCTTTTACGCTAAGGTTGTTGCCGGGTATCCTGAGGTTAGTCGCTAGTGGCCGGTGGACCCACCGACCACCCGTGTCAGACACGGGACCTCTTTCACCGCGATCTTCAGCTTAGAGGTTAGGGGCTTGTTCAAGGGGTTTTGCCTCCCCGTTGGTCCGACCAGTTAAGGTAAGACCCCCGTTTCTCCCGTTCTGCAACATACCACCGGATGTATCCGGTGGGTCCTCGCGGCAGAGGGGAGTCTTCCGGGTGAGAGCCGCGGTTATCGCAAGCGATAATTCACGCAGGAGCTCCCTGAGAGCCGCGGTCATCGCAAAGCGGCAACTCCGCAAGAACTCTCTTTACGAGAGCCGCGGTCGTCGCAGAGCGGAAACTCACGCAGGAGCTCTTTCTACCAGTGCCCCGATAGTCACCCGAGGGTGTCCAGGTCTCACCACGTGGAGGAGGGGTTGGTGGCCAGGGATATAAGTCCCTGACGCTTATAAGACCCTCCCCCGACCACCAGTAAACTGACTTTCTCGGGGCCGGAGCTCGGACCCGAGGCATCGCCACGTCGCAGATCAACTGCAACGTGTCCCGGATCCAAGCCGCCCCCTCACCTGCCCCGCACTCCCTGGCCGAAGGCCAGGCGGAGCCGATAATCACGGCCTTCAGGAGGTCCCTGTCCAGTCGTTTCAGCTCCCATCTGGGCGCTGACGGGGTGCCACGTCGGAGGGGCGTGTCCAACAGCGAGTCCGAGACTACCGCCACGTCCATCAGGACGTAGCTGTGGTCCGACAGGGTCTCTCCATCCCAGACCCGCCAGTTGGACACACGGCGCGAGGCGGCGGCGGTCGCGAACGATACGTCCACTATCGACCACCCGTTCCACCTCACGCACGTAGGCACGGAGTCCCGGTTTAATAACCGGAGCTCCATCCCCTCCGCCCAATCTTCCAGGACTCCGCCACGGGCGCTGATCCCGGGGTTACCCCAGGTTGAGGACCTCGCGTTGAGGTCCCCTAGGACCAGCACCGGACCGGCTATATATGGGGCTATCATAAGCCCCAGCCGGTCCAGGAACATCCCGAGTTCGACGGAGTCACAACTGGATGAGTTGTAGCACCCCAGGACCCGAAGCCTTCCCCACTTCACCATAACCATCCCCATGCCCCGTTCGTCCACGGAGCAGGGGGGCACAGTCGCCGAGTGGCGACGCCACCATACCGCGACGGAGCCGTCAGCGTCACCGGACCAGTGTGGATGGTCCGGGACCCTGTATAGCGCCGTGGCAACGGCCAGGCCAACCCCCCACTCCTCCAGGCACTGAACCATCAGGTCCTGCGCCCGGTGGCAGTGCTTGAGGTTGGCCTGGAGTACCGGGAGGGGGGACCGGCCCGGAGTGTGGGCCATAAATTGGCTTCCGCGCTAGTCCCCTCCTCAGCCACCGGCGCGGGTGGCGGGGCGCAATTGCCCTCCGTCCAGCTGGGGGCCGTCTCCACCTCCATATCCACCACCATCTTGGAGGTGGGGGTAGAGGAGCGGTCGGCGCAACCTCGGCAATCATCTTCGCCGCGCTTTGGGGGGCGCCACACCACCCACTCCCTTTCCGCCCTTCTTAGCCATTGGGGGCAAGGAGCACGCCTTGCTCCTGGGGGAGCTGGGGGGTCACCTCCCCGTCGACCGACGGGATTGACAACGCTCCCCCGTCAGAACGTCGGCGCTTCTTAGCCGCGCCGCTGCAGGGGGGGGGGGCCGACTTGGTCGACTTGATCGAACTTCTGTCCCCCTCCAGGTCGGGCTTATCGAGCCCCTTCTTTGGCCGAACATTGGACCGGTCAACCGGGGCCGGTTGCCCCATCCCCGTCGCCGCCGGCACCGCCACTCCCTCCACGACCGTTTCCGGGCACGGTGACCCCTCCTTAACCCCTTCAATGCTTTTCCGAGGCTCGTCGTTGTAAGAATCCATGATTTCATAAGCGGACCTGGTTACTACGTCCCCATTTCTGGGGGCACCTCACTCGATACCCTAAATGCAACAAGCGGAAGGCGGTGTCCACCGGGGCAGAGCCACTTGCCCCGGTAAGCCTATATACAACGGGAGGTCGGCAGGTATCCCGATGTTGTACAACGCTCACGAGACTTTTTTATAGAGGTTTATCCTCCTCGCAGGCCGGCCAATTAAGGCAAGGCCCCCGTTCCAGTAAAACATGACCATCCATTATTTGTGCACAGGACACAAGAAAAGCCCGCGGTTTTCACCCCTCCGTGTGAGCCTTACCGGCATGGAAAGCCCTGACAGGTTCCGAAGATCCCGCCGGCATCGTCTCACACATCATTGGGACTACTTCCCGCGAAATGCCCGTCGCTCCGTTAGTAACACACAACTATGTGTGTTCCCAGGGTCCACCACGAGGAGATGGAGAGAGTGGACTTTAAACCTGTGACATCCCTCAAATAGAGAGAACGGCTCCACAGTGGGACAGATGGTCCCACTGTAGAGGCCACAGGTCCTCGTATCAGGTGCGCCTGTCAGCCATCCAACTCTCAGCGGATCCCCAATTTCGCTTTGGGTTCATCCGCGCTGTTACACAACCTCCTAGCAGCTCCCCGGTTTCGTACAGGGTTCGCCTGCGTGTCTCTCCTAGTGACTCCCCGATTTCGCATTGGGTGCGTTCACGAAGTTTCATCCTCCTAGCTGCTCCCCGGTTTCGCATCGGATGCGTCTGCGTTTGATTCCAACCTCCCAGAGTCTAACTGGTTTCACATCGGGTGCGTCCTCTACGTCTATTATCCTAGCGGCTCTCCAGTTTCCCATTGAAACCATAAGAGACCATAAGAAACCATATTCCTGGAGTAATAACCATATTCCTCGCCGGCCTCTCGCATTGCTCGCAGCCCTGGCTCGTAACAGTGGTAATCTTCCAGCAACAACGCCATCTTCTTTTTTTTCCAAATAGTTCCTTCTACAGAAACTTGAGTTTGTTGTTGTTGATATTCTATTTCACTTTCATCTTCGTATCCAAAACTCGAAGGCAATCGCATACATCTTCTTTTACGTATATTCGAAATGTTTTCCTATTCACTGCCGCTAGACTCATGTGCATTTTCCTTATAAAAAAATTCGCTGTCACTACCATTGATATCACAAGTCTTTCGCTATCATAAAGTTCATCATTTTCAACATCCGAACGTCCCATTTGTATGACAGTTATATTTTCCAAATATACACAGAAGGTTTTAATCATTTTGCCATTCTCAGGGCTTGGCGCCAATTGTAAAAACAAATTTGAACTAATAGTAGGGTAATATTTGCCTCTGTGTTTAATTTTCTTACTAAAGAACCTAGTTTCGAATATTTCAGTATCCAAACAAATGTTTCTTTCCAGTATTCGCAATAAAATTTCAATTCATAGCCGACGCCTCAAAATTCAAATAAACGACTGAAACTGTGTAACGGCTTTTCCCAGATAACGGAATCATAGATACTGTCATCACATTTTTCTACCATTACCTCATTCATGACATTTTTTCAGTCATGTTGGAAATTAGGCAGAACAATTGAAACTCGCAATACTTCATTTATTTATTATCATTTATTATAACTACAAAAGTCATGCCGTCACATAGAAAAATAGAAAATTATTGCTTCTCTTGGCCACGACGTGCCCCAGTCATTTTGATGATAATCAAAAACATTTCGAGTTTGAATTGTAGCGGTACGCGATTCGCATCGCAAGATGTTAGAGTTGACCGCCTGCAGATGTTAGGGTCTAAGGTAATAAAACCTACCCTGACGTTTGCAGGATGGCAAAAATTATTTTATTTTCCGAAATGATTTTATGGGTGTAGAAAAGTTAACTACCCCATCATAAACGTTGCCAGCCGAGTACCTCTGGGGCCTGTCCGACCGCGCGGTACGCGCGGTCCCGACAAGACCCTTTTTGCCAAACATTTGGCGACCACCTTTGCCAGTGACCATAAAATAACAGATGCGAGATTTCCTACCCCCGCGAAGCATAGCTCCGCCTTCCTATCTTCGGAAAGGTAACGCCTTTCTGAAGATCAGGATATAAAGGGAGGAAATCCACAAAACCTTCTTCTTGTCTTCTAGTCTTGTCTTCTAGCCTTGTCTTGTCTTGTCTTGTCTACATACTTTGTTTATCGGTCTCACTGTATTTCGAACACGTTTATAAAAATAAAGTCCTTGTTCTTGCTCAAACAACCCCGTTTCTGTCGCAACACAACCACAGAATAAAAAAATAAATAAAACTCTTAATAATATTTATGTAGTTATCGCTATAAAATTCATGACACCGTTGCGAAAACAAATGTAACGTGAAGTAGGAATTTTAAAATAAAATTGTAAAACCAGTCATTTTGACCGGTGAGGTAGTTCTAGTGTTAAAAAAACAAGAAGGCTTCGATGGTTTGCGGTACAAAAAGAATATAGCTTTACACAATTATTGTCAAAAAACGTATGTGGTCCTTAATATGGATTATGGAATCCTTAAATATTCAAATGAAGCGACAGTCAGACAGACAATTGAACTGTTGCATTTTATTTCAAGAACTTTTTTTATGACTATCTTGATCATAGATCATCATCCACAGTAGAAAATGTTCAGATGTTGTGACATTTATAAATATTTTTTATCACTTCCTCACACTCTTATAAACAAAGAAATATAGAGAATTCGTGCCTCTACCATAAATGTGAAGTCCGAATCTTCAATCGCTTATTACACGAGTAACTATTAGGTTGTTGCAAATGAAATGACCGTTTTTGAATCTTTAACATAAACTTTTATTTTACAAACTTTATTCATATTCCATTTGTTCGAGATTGGCGCGCGAACGCCATATTGTCTCCGCGACACCGAGCGATCCCGCCAAATAGGCATCGCGATCCGACCGATACACCGGTCAATAAGCGGCGCGCGGAAATTGCGTACCTGCCGAATCGCGGGCGCAGTTGGCCAAATTCCTTCTCGATCTTTCTGGAACGGTCACGAGTATTAAACCGGAAGATTTGACGTGCGACGAACGTTCCAGAAGGATCGAGCCAATAAAAGAGAGAGAGACAGGCGACGGCGTGCTCTCTTCGCTTCTCGCTTCAGTCAGTGCGCCTACCAATTAATTTCAAAGTTCTTAGTTCTCTGTATCTTTATTTCAATTTTCCTTTTTACATCCAGTTTTGTACGACAACCTTGTGACACTACACAGGAGCCAATAAAGTTATTTAATCGCAGATTCAAATCACACAACATTCATTCCATTGCATTCATTACAATTTTGTCCGTTAATCCCTTCCTTCGTTCCTTTCTCTCTCACACGCATCCATCCAGCAATTCAGCCACACTCTTTCCATTATCCCAGGTTTCCAGTAAAATTCTTTGGTCGATCAAGACCGCTCCCTTTATACCATTAATCGAAATAATTTCCATCGACATCAATGCGCTTCTTGCATCGTGATACAAGTGCCCCAATGCCTTTGTAGGGGCTCGAGTTAGACGTTGTTTTATGACAGGGATCTTGAGGTTCTGCAGAAGGCCCAGTACGTGACTTTTCGTAGTTTGGCTACGGCGATGGGCCTGTCATCGCCACTTGGTTTAATAGTGTTGCCGTCCGTGCCTGGGTCCCTTAGATGCAGTCCCTTGTCATAAAACACTTAAAATCGTTCGCCTTCTAGACTCCGCGTGTCCGGTGCTTGAGACTACAGTTCGAATGGTTTGCAGATGTCTGGAAAAACCCAGGGTTCGGTCGTCAAGGATGTGTGGCCTTGGCGAACCCTGGGCCTGTTTCAAGCACCTAGCCCCTAGATCCTCCCACCAAACCCCCGAAGTAGGGTTGTTACTTAGAGTAGTGGGGAGAACCGAGGTTAGATTATTTGTAACTCGTGTCCTCCCAACCAGATCGCTCTGGAAGTTCGAATAGTTTAGAAATCACCTATTGCAATAGTTTGTAGCCATCGACGTGGCCTGGCTCCTTCCAGCAGCGTTCTCACGTGTCTTAGTTCGAAATATAGTTGATTAGAAAAACCTTGCATCTTTATTTCCTTCCGACCAAGGAAGGTGGTCCTTCGAGATAGTAACAGTGCTCTTAGTGGGCACCTCGCAGTGCAAATACATCATAAGCCCGGAAGATCACCCGAGATCAACCACGGGCAAAAACAGCCTTTCTGGTAGAAACCTAATAAATGTGAGGCAATAAATTCATTAAATGCAGTTTTCACAGCACATTCTTCTTTTAATACTTTTCCATTCAAAAAACCATCTAGGTGTTTGAAAAACGAAAATGGTAATCAGTGACAGGTGATAGGTCAGGGGAATAAGGCGGGTGAGGGAGAACCTCACGCGAGTCCGTAGAAATTGCAGATATGTTGAACTTGTTACTGATGTAGCTAACTAAATTGGATCAATAATATGGTATCCAATAATTCTTGCCCATACGTTGATTGCGTACTCCCCCTCGTTATGGCCGATCGGTTCGCCAATTTTTGGATGCAACGTTTGGAATGCGATGGATAAGATGCAGACCTGCTCCACATATGTGGCCTCCTCATTCTCCAGATTTGACACCACTGGACTTCTTTCTTTGGGGTGCGGTAAAGAAATCGTTTACCGTTCAGGCCGAGAGATTCGAACGATGCAACAGTTAAAACGTAAAATTGAACAAGCTTTTGAACATGTACGATCAATACCGAACATCGGCCAAAAAATTACGAGAAACATGGAGATACGATTAACAAACTGCCTGGACCAAAATGGTGGCCACATGGAGGTTGGTGCACAAACGCGGCTGCTGAGAATAATACGTCAAAACAGTGCAGTTTTATGGATTCGTCGAAGAAATAGAAACCAAAGAAACTAAGTAAGTATGTCAAAAATATAATACCGTAGGTTAAAAACATAATACGAGAAAAAATCTAATGGTCATAAGATGTAATTTAACTTCATCACTATATTGCTATATATTCGTCGAGGTAGCGAATAATTGCCTCCTGCTTCGTCGATAGCGCGAAGCATATTTCGTGTGTTACGGTATCTAACCATATTAATATCAACAAGACACTAAGAGACTGATCATTACTGCGGTGTTTACGTGCGATAGTAATCCGTCTGTGCTTCCACTACCCACTTACTTTAGAAACGTGCGAATATAAACGAATTGTAACAGTAAAATTATACTGGAAATTAAATGGAACTCTAACATCGTTTTTGAGGTAAACGGTTGACTTGAGACCCATGGTTCCTTTGAAGACTTTGTTCTCCGTGATGAGTACTATACGATGCAATAAAAGTTTTCGACACTGTGACCTTGATTTTCAAGGTCAAGGTCAATTTTGCGGTACATTTTTTTAACAGATCTCCACCAATCCAGAGGTGTAGAATCACGCTACGGTGGTCGTGACATATAATTTTTATACACTCTGTAGAACACCCTTTGCTGACCACCATACAGACATCAATGTCTTTCGCGGATGAAGGTTCGGTTTCGGCATATGTTTTGGAGTTTCAACTGCGTCTAGTCACTGTGCAGAATGTCGTCGATTGTCGTAGAGAATCCATTTTTCGTCACAGGTAATTATCCTGTTCGATATACCTTCATTATTCCGCCGAAAAAGTAATGAAAACCTGATCTCTAGACGGCACATCGTGTTTCTTTCAGTGAGTTCGTGTAAGACCCATTTATCTAACTTTTTTACTTTACGTTAGACGTAAATCCCTTTCAACTATCACTTTTAAACCTGAATCTTTAATAGCTGCTGACTTATGACCACGAGGTTCATTTTCCAGATTTGTACCACAGCAACAAAATTTTTCAAACCAGCGCCTTATGGTTCACCAATAGCAGTATTTATGTTTTTCGCTGCTTCGGACGCAGTATGTCCAAGTTTGAACTGGCACAAGCAAATGATACGAATTTCCTTTTTATCCATGGTGAACGAAAATCGATTTTGAATCACATACACTGCACGATATCAATAAACTTATACACACAAATTCATATACGAGATATGTACTTTTCCATCTACCGTGGAAAAACTAAACTACGAAGACGAGAAGTTTCAAACGTGAAGTACGGTTATTTCAATAGCAACAACCTAATATAATCGTAATTGCGTTTTTAAAAAATAAGAAATTAGAGTAGTTGAAATCTTTTGCTTCGCTGAGTCTTGTTGATACTAGACAGCTTGCTGATTCGGTAACTGATTCCAAGGGGGATCCCCCAGTGGTAGGGATAAAACTTTAACGGTTACGGTAGCTATTTTCCTTGGTCGGGGCCTGCGGATAATTCTTTATTATTAATTATTTTTTATGAGACTTTCACCAATATATTTGTATCATTATTCGGATTAAAACGATACCAAACGCGATATAATTCGGATCACATTTACACTAATTTTCCTTTAATGTAATTGTTATGGGAAGACTTCCATCGTTCATTACACAAGTCCATCGGAATTATATCATATTTGGTTCATTTTAGTCAGAAAAATGCCATAACTATGTTAGTGAAAGTTTCACAAAAAAAAATAACGAAAATAAAGAAGTTTTGTAATTGGATTAGTAGTGGTCTTCTGGTCTCACATCGATATAGCCGACAATGTTGTGGCGGCGACGGCTCTCGAGCTCCGGCCACTCACCGTGGTGGTGTGAGTGTTTCCACTGATACCAAATTGTAAGGTTGGCACTGTCTCGTAATAAGAATTTACTGCACATTGTAGATATTTATTAATACTTCTCTTTATTGCTGTGAATACATTTACTTTAAATAACGTCTGCATCCTTGATTACACAGATAAAGAAGAATAATAAAGAAAATTGATTCGGATCGTTTATCGTTAAGCAACATATTGATTTCAAAAGTACATTCCAAGGTGGTGTTTTAAACATTTATAAGACCTGCGTTGAATTTTTACCATTCAGCGAATCATTACGAATGTGTAATGCAATATATCTGCTACAATATCATACGAATTGTTGTCAAAGCAGATCATACATATGGATGAAAAGAATCTGTGGTGATACTGTGAGTTTAATTTGGAACATAATATAACTATTATGACCGTAAAACTAAAACATTTTCTCCCATATTTTTTTATCAAGACATGTATAGACTATGTGTACAAAGTTTTATGAAAAAATTGTAATGTTTTATAAAAAAATGTAAAAAAAAAGTTAATTTTGAACATATTTTTTAAACATATTATGTTTTTAAAAACCAGTTTACACTAAAAGAATCATCATTTAAAAACTCATAAATTGGATTTTGAAATGTTCGTCTAGACCTAATAATAAAATATTTTTCAATCCCAAATTTGAGGACTATTTTCCCTCCCTTAACGTGAATGTCGGCAGTTAGCAAAAAGTACGAGTCACATTTTTTTTTGAGTTCTATATCATACGAAAATTCCATTAACCTCCTAGCTGGCCGGCACGGTTTGAAATCCGTATACGTATGCAAGGGTCAAAATCTTGACAAATTGACGCTTCAATATTGCAATGAGCAGTTTAAAAGTGGTCACTTGTGTTTCCTAAAAGTCCAATCTATGTCTGTTTAGAGCCCAAATTGCGAATTTCAACCTCATCCTGGAGTAATTTGTAATATTCGGTCGAAAACTCGCTTTCTGAAGCAAGTATGACGTCACAAGATGGCTGCCGCAGAGAGATTCTCTTAATTTGGAGAGATTTAGTGTTCGTATCGAAAAAAAGGCTCTGTACAGACGTAACAAAGACATGTACAAACACGGTGGTATGCATTTTTAATTGATTACTTACTTATTTAAGACGTAAAATGTCTAGAAAAAAGGCACCATTTCGCGGTTCCGCTTAATAGCGCCACGGTCTCCCCGCGGCAAATACTGTACGTTGCGATAGAATACGGTCGATAATGCAGATCGATAGTACAGGTTTACATATGAAACGATATGTATGCTTCCGAATATTGCAAATTACTCGACGACGAGGTAAAAATTCACATTTTGGCCTCTGAACAGACCTAGATTGAACCTTTAGGAAGGACAAATGACCATTTATAAACTGCTCATTGCAAATATTGAAGCGGCAGTTTGAAAAAGTTTCTGACGCTTGCACGTTTCGCTAGAGGCCATGATCTTCGGGTCACCGATTCTGTTGAAACTTTGCACACTTATAGATCTCGTTCTCCTGTTCACGAATATATACTGTCACGTCCGGTGGTTCGACCATAAACGAATAAACGCTTAAATAAGGAATTTTAATATTAATTACTATAGGGACTTCCGCTTCCGGTTGAGTAAGAGTGTGCAAAGTTGGATAGATTGTGTGAAAGAGAGAGTGTGAGAGAGTGTTTAAAGTGGGGTGGAGGAGAAGGGGCTGGTGCAGAGATAGAAGGGAGCAAGGGACAGTCGGGAGAGGAAGGGCGAAGGGCGAGGGAGCGAGAGGAGAAGTAAGAGGACAGGGAGAAAAAGGAGGAAGTACAGAGGTTAGGTGCCGCGTGGCAAGTGTCAGGCGCGCAGGCGCGAGGAGAGAAGGAGTGAAGGTGGCGAACTCTGTTGGGAGACGGAGGGAACAAGGAAAGGAGTTTGAGAAGGCGGGAATTTTGAGAGGTATAAGGGGAAACAATGACGGAGGAAAGGCAGAAAGGGACGGGGAGCAGGGAGTCAGGGATGGGGAGAGATAGGGAGGAGGACAGGGAGGGAAAAGGCAGAGTAGGGACACTGGCGAGGGATGGAAACCTGGAGAGGTGGTTTAGCTCAGAGAGCGTGGACGGAGTGGGGAGGAAACGGGGTAGAGAGGAGGGGGAGAGAGGAGGAGAGGATGAGCAGGAGACGTTTAAAAGGAGCGACCTGACGAAGAGGTCGCCGCAGAAGGGCATGGGGGAGGGGGGCACAGGGGAAGGAGCAGAGATGGTACGGGTATTGAAGGGGATATTAGAGGAGGTGAAGGACCTGAGGGAGGGAATGCGGAGAGACAGAGAGGAAGGGAGGAAGCTGATTGAAGCTTGGGAGAGGGAGAGGGAGAGGTGGAGGGAAGAGAGGAGGGAGGAGATGGCCAGTAGAGAAAAGACATGGAAGTGGTTGGAAAGTATGGAGGGAAGGATGACAAAGGTAGAGGGGAGGTTGGAGGAGATGGTGCGAGGAGAGGGGGGGAAGAGGGACAGAGAGGAGGCAGACAGGTGGATGGGAAGGTTGGAAGAAAGAGTGGAGAAAGTAGAGGGTTGGTTGGAGAAGGAGAGAAAGGAGGCACAGGAGAGACAAGAGGGGAGGGGGGAGACGAGGGGGGAACAGGATAGGGAGGAGAGTAAGAGAAGAGTAAGGAGGATTGAACTGAGGTTGGACAAGAGGGAAAGAGAGGGGAGGAGAAATAACGTGATCGTCAGGAGGATGAAGGTAGAGGGAGTGGATATAAAGGAGGAAATTAAGAGGCTGTGGGAGAAGATGGAACTAAGGACCGAGGGGATAACGGAGGTAAGAAAGATAGGGAGAACAGGAAAGGATGGCAGGGGAATGGCGCTGGTGAGGCTGGAGGACAGGGAACATAAGAGGGAGGTTATGGAGGGAAAAAAGAAACTTAGAGGGTCAGTGGAAAAAATAGACGACGATCTGACGGAGGAGGAAAGAAGAGCGAGGTGGAAAATTGAGAGGGAAGCAGAGGCAGCAAGGAGAGAGGGGAAGAATGTACAAATTGGGTACATGAAGATGTGGGTGAACGGAAAAATGAGAAGATGGGACGAGTTAGAAGAAGGTTGGTTGGAGGAACAAGGAGGAGAATAGGGAGAGAGGCGGGGGGGGGGGGGCAAGAAGACAGGGGAGAGGGAAGGGGGAGGGGAGGAGCAAAGGGGTAAAGGTAGGTTTCTGGAATGTGGCGGGACTGCTGAACAAGGATATGGAATTCTGGAAGGGGCTGGGGCAATGGGAGGTGGTGACTCTGATGGAGACGTGGGTGGAAGAGAAGGGTTGGGGCAGGTTAAGGGAAAAGCTGCCAAGGGAATTCCACTGGGAGATGCAATGGGCGAGGAGAGAGGAGAAGAGGGGGCGAGCGATAGGGGGCATGGCGATGGGGGTGAGGAAAGGGATGGAGAGAGAAGAAGGAGGAGAAGAGGGGAAGGAGGGGATGATGGCGACAAGAATAAAGATAGGGGGGAGTTGGTGGAGGGTGGTTGGGGTGTATGTGAATAGGGATCTAGAAGAGAAATTGGAAGGGATAGGGAAGTGGATAGAGGAGAGAGAGAAAGGAACAAGGGTGCTGATAGGGGGGGATTTTAACGTGAGAACGGGGCGAGAAGGAGGGGAAGTAGTGGAGGGGGAGGAAGGGGCAGGAAGAGAAAGTAGGAGATCCAAAGACGGGAAAGTGAATAAGGAAGGGAGGAGGCTATGCGAATACCTAGGAGAGAGGGGGTGGGGGATCTTAAATGGGAACACGAAGGGAGATGAGGAGGGGGAGTGGACATTCACGGGGGGGAGAGGGAACTCGGTGGTAGATTACATCATTGGGAATGAGGAGACAAGAGAGGGGGTGGAGTGGCTGGAGGTAGGGGATAACGTGGATTCGGACCACGCACCAGTAACAGTAGGGGTCCGGGGGGAGGGGGAAGGGAGAAGGAAGAAGGGGACTGGTAAGGGGGTAAGAGCAGGAAATTGGTCGGAGGAGGGGAAAAGGGCATTTAGGGAAAGATTTGGTGGGGGAAGCGAAAGGTTGGAGGGAGGGGTGGAAGAAGACTGGAGAGGGTTAAAAGAGAAGGTTAAGAAAGTGTTAGGGGGGGTAGGACGCTCAGAAAGAGGGAGGCAGAGAGGATGGTGGGATGAGGAATGCAGAGAGGGGAAAAAGAAATTGAGGGAGGAACTGAAGAGATGGAGGAGGAAGGG
>CM052111.1:15395198-15427330 GCA_028454245.1 Halictus quadricinctus
GGGGGGCAGGGGTGAGAAGGGATGGAGAGAGGGGGGATCGTATGAGTGAGTGAATGAGTGAGGCGCAGGGCGTTGTGGAATCTCTCTCTCACTCTGGCGATAGTATGTAAGGCAAACTTAAACTTAAGCAAAGCGATAAGTTAAGCTAGGTTAAGGTTGTGTAAGAGCAGGTTTTCAGGCGCAAATAGGATAAGTAGGCTAAGTTTAGGATAAGATAGGTTAAGGTTAAGGCTAGGCTTAAGTTAAGTTTAAGTTTAGAGTAAGAGTAAGTGCGGGGTGGAGGAGAGGTAAAAAGATTGTAAACCCTGAGGGGAAACAATAAATGATATATATTAATTACTATAGAAAACCCGATGATGTCACGCGATAGGAAATAGAATAAGATTTAAATGTACGTTAGCAATTCTACGCAGTTAAGTAGCGCGAGAAAATACTTCAAACGAAGATCAGCTTACAGATCAGCTTACACTATCCAATTATGCCGAACCACAAGAAGAGACATCGACCTCGTAAGCAAGAGAATCCTGGCAACACACACCTGACTAATCAGGAGACAGCGAGAAGACAAAAAAAACGCAAACTCCTAAACCAGCACTTTTGAGAAACAAAGACTGCCCACCTTATAAAAAGGGGACCAGTTCCTCAGAAGGGCAGTAAAAAATCAAAATCCATAACAGATACACCGCGCCGTTAAAACGTTTGTTATAAAATCAGTTACGCGAAGAGTATCACGAGTCTTCCAACGTCCCGCGGCTACAAACAAGGCGAGCACCATCCAAGGCCCACGAATCCGACTTGGGAACACCCTCGAACAGCGACTTTGACCCGCGAGCGCCCCTCCTCGAACAACACAACCACAACTAGCGAGCGTCTCCCGATCAACGATTCGGTAAATTAACATTATTGTCATAAAGCGAAATACTTGTAAGCTATCTAGTTTATGCGCTAGCAATATAATTTCTATTTGTAAAATCACATTTTAAATATTCTGATTCAGCTCCCTATTTTGAATAAACCAAACTTTTGTTGTTTTGTAAAAATACTGTTACAATTTAATTAACCAAGCCTCAATTTCCCGAACCGAAGCCAGTGAATGCAGGTATGTTCAAAACTGCGCCTTATCCCCGAGAAATTATAATCCGCCCCTCCTGGGACGTAACAATACCATTATAGGGGCAGATACTCAATAATTTTCGAGATATCGACGATTAAAGTTTCATTATTTCCTATGCAATGCCTTATTTTTTCAACGTACAACAAGATTCGGTTTGATGCGACTGTAGCGTGCCAAGTTTTCAGCAGGACGACCAGTGTTCAAATCCTGTCGACTAACGCACTTTATTAAATTTTATTATGTTTTATCACTGTATATTTATATTATCAATTTTAATCGATTAAACTTCAACATAATGATAAGTACCGATTTGATTTTGGTAAAATATAGCAGGCCGCCGAAAATTATCGGAAAGTAGTAAAATATATCACCTCGTAATTCCAATTATGTAATCAATACGGATCAGACAGGATGTCAGTATCAACCAACGTTCGAAAGGACAATATCATACAAGGGAGAAAAAACCGCACTTCTTCAAGAAAAGGTAGATAAAGTTATGTCACATCACACAAACGTAATAGTAACTTCTTCGAAATCCGGAAAATTAACACAGGATATTTATAAAGACTTCTTAAAGTTTAATATATATTTATTATATAAATAATAATATATAATAATAGTTAATAATCCTGTTGTTAGTAAATAAATACATGTTATTTGTAATTCAAAATGCAATTTTATGCGTGAAATTTAATCGATTGAAATTAATAATATAAATATACAATGATAAAACGATAAAATTTTAAAAAATGCGTTAGTAGACAGGATTTAAACTCTGGTCGTCTGGCTCAAAACTTGGCATGCTACTGTCGCGCCACAGCGACTCTTGAAGTCTAGAAAAAATACGGCATTACAAAGCAAATAATGAAACATTCATTAGTTCCCCTACTTTCATAAACGTTTCATTAGTTTCTTTTCGCATAAATCGATTTTTTCCAAAATCCTGAGGTGACAGACAAATTTTGTGATCGGATTTGAAGTCAGCGTGATAAAATCTACGAGAAAAGATTTATAGAATGTCAAGAAAAAATCTAACCGTGCATGGTATTGAATAAATCACAATTTTGTTTAAATATTCCAAGTTTATTTTCAAAGTTAAAACATGTTTGTATCATAGTCTCCTTATTTTTCCCTTATTGTGAATATTTTAACTTCAATCTAAAAAAAAAAAAAACAAATTTCTTAGCTCAGCTCTAAAAAAATCTCAGCTCTATCTCATTTCTATCGAAAGTTCTTTGATTTTGACAGAAACTTCGTCACTTTGTGCCACTGTGCGACGTACCGTCACCTTTTCACGGTATATTTTGTGACGTTGCAAATTTTGCATCGCCACTGTATCGCTCAGAGCAACACAGCGAAGGGACCGGACTGCCTAAAACAACGCTATCGCGAATAGAACGACGGCTCGATAGGTTAGGAAGGGCTCCCCGAGGAACTTCCGGATCGACATGAGATCCAATTTTGACGAATTTCGCGCGAGCCGAGTCCGGCAAGTTTCCACGTACCCAACTATCGAAATCAAAGGGCGCGAGACCATCACGAGACCATCACCTCTTCACGAGACCATCCAACGACAAACCATGGCCACTCCGGAAAATCCGGTGCACCGGTCATTTCGGAGATTGGAGACGCCACACACGGGCCAGACAATCCGGAGACGACGACGCGGGACGAAGGCCCCTGTCGACCAGCCGACACTTTATTTCGCGGTTCTGCCGCCGCCTCACCTAGCCACTTGCAACGGGGCCTCGGCGAGGGTGGCGTAGGCGTCCCCATATCAGGGGAGATCGGAGAACTGCCCCTTTTGATGATTTTCGCGGATGGTCTGAGGCCCGAGGACAAGTCGTGGACACGACGAAAAGTCGAGACGAGGGCGGAGGGTCGGGAGAGCTGGGACCCTGCTGTCGCGTTACCGTCTCACAAAGGTGCACTGTCACGGTAACATCCGACAGAATTGGATCTAGAATCGTAACCGCTCCGCGTTCCCGTCTACCGATTCCCGGCGCGCGAAACGGCCTACGCTCTTCCGCTTTTCGGTTCTCGACACAAGCCAACGGCGATACCGCGTGCGAAGTGCGATTCCCACTTCTCGGTACCAGAAGACCCGGACGAAAGCGAGCTCTCCCCGCACGAGAAAGCTGAGGTCGCCCCGAACCGCTGCCGAACCGAGCCGGGACCCGAGAACTTAGGAAAAACAACGGTAAGTCTACGCAGTGGTCCTTAATTATCATAGTTATCGCAAGTTGGTTCTCGAGATTCTGTGAGGGGAAACGACGCGGGTGATCGACGGCGATCTCGCGCCCTCGCAAGCTCGCGTGTCGTCCGTCACCTAGGTAATATTGCGTTCTGTTCCCCGACCATGCCTTTAACTCACGCCGAAACCGTCGGCGTTTTGAAATAATCCGTAGAATTCCCGTGAGATACCGGCCGGAAGTCTTCCTCGAAGGAGCTGCCGTCGATAAGAATTGCAACCGGGCCGTTATTCGCATTTTTCGCAAAGAGTTCCATCGCGGAGCACAACGCATACCTTCATAATTGCGCCGATTATCCGCGCGCCGCGAAGCTCTCGTTCCGGCGAGAGCCGCCTCCCGCGCCGATCTACCGCACACGAGCGGCATATTCTATCGAACGACACCCATACGCTGCGAACCCTTCACCTAATCGCTAATCTTGTATGAAGAGCGCAGGATGTCGGGTGCGGCCACGTGGCCGCGTACTTTGTAATCACTGACCCTGAATAAATTATTTGGAGCCCATTTCGCGTTGCGTTCTGTTCAACCTGCGCGATCCGCCCTGCCGAGGGCTGACCCCGCTATTTCCGTGTCCGAACCCCACACCCGTTTCGCGCCTATCGTCCTTCTCGCGGTTCTCGAAGGCTCGACTCCTGCCCTCCACCTCGGCCGAAGGCGAAAGTCTCCCGCGTTTCGCGTGGCACCCCTTCGGTGCTTGGTGCCCGAGCAGAAGGCTCTTTTCAATTTTGGAAAGTCTCCGAGAACCCGTTAGTACCGGGAGGATCGCGTATTCACGACCGTACCCGGCCCGGCTTCGACCGTAAATCCCCGGAGTTGGCCCCGTTCTCGCCTTCCTACGCGGCGAAAAGGGTCAACGTTACAATATATATATGTTGTGTTACGAGTATCGATATGTTACGATATCGAGACATCGCGCTAAATGGTCTACGTTGTATCGTCGTCACTAAGATGACGCGGCTAACTTCTCCCCTGCGGAACACCGCGGTGCCTCGTGTGCACGATCCTGTACCAGCCGGTAAACATGACTTCTCTGTCGCGGAGGTAATCGCCGACCACCTCCCGGAGATAGGAGGGCACCTGGAAATAGTCCACTGCCCCCACTATGGCCTTCCAGGGCAGGGAGTTGAAAGCGTTGGCTATGTCCAACACAGTGATTAACACCCTGCCCCGGGCGACAGCCTCTTCCCGGAGGAGGCGCAGAGGCTTCAAGGCGTCGATAGTGGAGCGCCCCCTCCTGAATCCGTATTGGCTGTCGCTTACATCGGGACCACCCCGCGACAGATGCTCTAGGAGGCGGGCAGCAATAATTCTTTCGAATAGCTTGCCTGCCTCGTCCAGCAAACACACCCTCCGGTATGCAGAGGGAGACTCTGCTGGTTTCCCCTCCTTGTGGAGGAGAACCAGGCACGCATTTTCTCAAACTTTGGAGAAGACTGTCGTGCCCATGGATCCTCGCGGAGGGTGAGCAGGAGCTCATCCAAAGCCTTGGCCTTGGCAGCGGCTATCGCTCGCTTAAGGGCCACGGCCGCCGATCTGTACTCCCCGTACAGCTGAGCGACCCTCGGCTCCGCATTACCGCCAACAAAATGGCGGCGACGGGCGCGGGTGTACCGGCGACGGGCTCGGCCGGCCGAATTGCGCAGTTCGGCCAGCTCCCCGACTACCCGTATACGCAATTTCTCGGGGGATGAACTCGGACTCGGGGCATAGCCACATCGCAAATAATCTGTAATGTGACCCGGATCCAAATCGCCCCCTCACCCGCCCTGCGCTCCCTGGCCAAAGGCCAGGTGGAACCGATAAACGCGGCCCTCATTAGGTCTACGTCCATCAGGACGTAGCAGTGGTCCGATAACGTTTCACCATCCCAGACCCGCCAGTTGGACACACGGCGCGAGGCGGCGGTGGTCGCGAACAATACTACCTTACACACTACCGACCAGCCGTTCCACCTCACGCAAGTAGGCACGGAGCCCCGGTTGAACAGTCGGAGCTCCAACCCCCCGTCCAGTCTTCTAGGATTCCGCCACGGGTGCTGGTCTCTTGGTTTCTCCAGGCAGAGGACCTCGCATTGAGATCCCCCAGGACCAGCACCAGACCGGCAATATAGGGGGCTATCATGAGCCCCAGCCGGTCCAAAAACCTCCCGAGTTCGGCGGAGTCGCAACTGGGTGAGTTGTAGCATCCCTCGATCAGAAATCTTTCCCACTTAATCATCAACATCCCCCCCCCCCCCGGCCCGCGGCCTTGCGGGGTGGGGGGGTACGGCTGCCTTATGGCGGCGACACCATATTGTCACGGACCCATTCGCGTCACCGAATCAGTGTGGATGGTCCGGGACACCGTACGGCTCCGTGAAGACCGCAAGGCCGACCCCCCAATCCTCCAGGGACTGGGCCATCAGGCAGGGGAGACCGGCGAGGCACGTGGGCCATTAATTGGCGACTGTGGATCTCCCATCCTCAGCGATTGACTGGGGGCAAGTGACCCCCACCCCGCTCGGGACCGCCTCCACCTCTATACTTGTTGGCTGGGAGGAGGTGGGGGAGTGGCCAGAACACCTCTCGAGGTCCCCTCCGCCGTGCTTTGCTTGTGGCCTGGCGCCACAATGCAATCCCCTTTCGCGCCCTTCTTTCGCTTTGCTCCCCTCCGGGATTGTCCGAGAGACCGT
The DNA here is from genome assembly GCA_028454245.1 of Halictus quadricinctus. Classification (NCBI taxonomy): domain Eukaryota; kingdom Metazoa; phylum Arthropoda; class Insecta; order Hymenoptera; family Halictidae; genus Halictus; species Halictus quadricinctus. The sequence continues at coordinate 15,401,236 of CM052111.1, forward strand.
CGGGCGGGGGCCGCAGCTTTGTTGCCCTTCGGGGCAGGCGCCGCGGTCGAAGACGAGGCCACAACGGCCTTGGCCGCTCTCTTTGCACGTCTTCCCACCACTTTCGACTAGGTTTCGGCGGTAGAGGTACCCGTTGTCTGGACTGGCTGGGCTGGTGGTGGGGTCGGGCGTGGAGCCGGCGATTGCCGCTTGGGTGGAGGGGCAGGAGAGGTCGCCATGGCCCCAACATCTCCGCCTATCATCTTCTTCTTCTCCTTCCCTCCGTGCGGCACCGTGGGAGGGGGAGGCGCAGGCTAATTGGGTGCTGGGACCGGTTGGGGGGGGGGGGCGGAAGCAGGGGCCAGGACTGGGGGGTCCGACGTCCGCCGCGGTCGAGGCACTCCGCCGGTCCAACCGCAGCTCTCCGCGGAACTCTGCGAGCCTCACATCAATCAATGCGGCCATCTTCGCCAATAGGGTCGTCTACCCCGTCAGCACCCGCATCTCCCCCCGCAGATGCAACGCTCCGAGGGTCACGGGAGTCCCAGGATCCCCACTCCGTGAAGGTGGATAGCGGCGGCAAGGGGGAAGCATCGCGCCACCTCGTCATGGCCATGAACTCTTTTTGATGGCCTCGAGGGAGTTGCGGGTGTCCCGCAGCTCCGTCCTGAGGGACGCATTTGCCTCCCGCAGCGCAGCCGTTTGCGGGTCCGTCGTGGGTCCGTTGAGGGGGGCGGAGCTAGAGCCAGCATTAGGTTTACCCCCCCTCCCCCTGGACACCCCTCCGCTCGAGCTCTCTTACCGCCGCCTCTATGATGCGGGCGGACTCGCGAAAACCTTTCTCGAAGGTCCCCTTCAGTTTTCGGCTCCTCCCGGCCCGATCCTCCACCTCACGTGACCGCTCGACAATAAGAGCGTTCAGCTCCCCCGGGAGCAGGCTCCTAACCTCCGGCGGGCGGTAGTCCCCCTGACGGATCCGCTTTTCCACCCACGGGGTCAGCGAGTCCTGGCTACGTGGACGCTTCCTCCCAACCACTCCAGAAGAGGCGATCGAGATTATTGAGACCCGGTCCTCCTCCAGGTCGGGCTGGTCAAGCGCCAGCGTGTCCGTCAACACACGGTTCCTCAGACGGATCCCGTCTGCTGGGCCAGGGGCACCCACCTCCAGTGACCCTGAGGCCACAGCTTCCTCCTCGACCGCTTCCGGGCGTGGTTGGCCCTCCTCAACCTCTTGCAATTGTTCCAATGCGATACTTTATCGAAATCCATAATATTCATTAATGGGTCTGGTTAGTACGTCCCCATTTCTGGGGGCGCCTTGCTCGAGACCCTCCGTTTAACGAGCGGAAAGAAAATTCTACCGGGGTAGAACCACTTACCCCGGTAAGCCTAAATACAACGGCAGATCGGCAGGTGTCCCGATGTTGTACAACGCTTGAGAGCGGATGCATCCATCGCCCGCCCCCGGCGCTTACTCCGGGACTTTCCCATCGCCACGTTACGATAGCTAGGGATAGAGAGTTTTTATAGAGGTTTATCCTCCTCGCAGGCCGGCCAATTAAGGCAAGGCCCCCGTTCCGGTAAAACATGACCATCCATTTACGGTATGGCGCACTGCACCGACCTCCCCGGTCGTGCACAGGACACAAGAAAAGCCCGCGGTTTTCACCCCTCCGTGTGAGCCTTACCGGCATGGGAAGCCCTGACAGGATCCGAAGATCCCGCCGGCATCGTCTCACACATCATTGGGACTACTTCCCGCGAAATGCCCGTCGCTCCGTTAGTAACACACAACTATGTGTGTTCCCAGGGTCCACCACGAGGAGGTGGAGCGAGAGGACTTTAGACCTGTGACATCCCTCGTATAGAGAGAACAGCTCGACAGTGGGACAGACTCCACCCACTGTAGAGGCCACAGACCCTAGAACCCCGCATTAGGTATGTCTGAGAGTTATCCAACTCCTAGCGGATTCCCAGTTTCACATTGTGTTCATCCGCGCTGTTACACAATCTCCTAGCAGTTCCCCGGTTTCGTACCGGGTTCGCCTGCGTGTCTCTCTTAGAGACTCCCCGATTTCGCATAGGGTGCGTTCACGAAGTTTCATCTTCCTAGTAGCTTCTCGGCTTCTAGGTTTCGTATCGGCTGCGTCTGCGTTTGACTCGAACCTCCCAGAGGCTCACTGATTTTGCATTAGGTGCGTCATCGACGTCAACTATCCTAGCGGCTCCCCAATTTCGCATTGGGAAACAATATTCCTAGGGTAATAACCCCCTCGCCAGCCTCTTGCGTTGCTCGCAGCCCTGGCTCGAAACGTGAATAATTCGGTTATGAGTTATAAAAGATTAAAAGTGCGATTTTAAGTCGGAAATCGTGAAAAATGGCAATTTTCCCGTTATTTTTGTAAAAGTATACGTATAAATTGTGCAATAAATAAAATACATAAAATGTATATGTGTTATTTATGTTGTTAACAAATTTCCCGGATTAAGGTCGACCCAAACAAGACCGGGACGGGACCGGGCACGTTTGGCCGCTAGATTCGAAACCAGGGTATAGGGTTTGAGTCGACGGAGCTTCAGTGTTTCCAACTACGTTTCTGCTCGCCCCGGTTGGGTCATTATCTCGAGCGTTTAACCATTTCCAGATGGCCTTTCGGGAGCGCGTTGACAGTTACCTGCTGTGCATGGCACAAAAAAAAATGATTTTAGGGCCTTCACGGTTTCTAAGGTAAACTATCGGTATCTCCCCTTTACAATACCATGGAAATAGGAAACCTTCCTGCCTCTTGGTGAAACATCATACATCCTTGTATTGTATGTAAATTATACATACATATATTGTAAAAACGTGAATAGTTGTTATTTTTTTTTTAAGGAAATATCCACATTAGGAAGGGGATCATTCCATGTAAATTCCATCATTTTTTGGGGACTATGTCTCGAATTTTGATGACATTGAAGTATGTTGTGGTCCAAGAGAAAATGGGAGGCGGGGGATGAGCTGGGTTATCACAAAAGACTGCTGTTCTCAAATAATTTATTTTTTCCTTGGTGAATGTCATTTATTAATTAAAAAATATTAGAAATATCTTTGTTTTGCAAATTTTACGACTGGTTCAAGTGTGAAGAAATGTGAATAAATATGGCTGTATTTTACGTTTCTTCATCTTTCTCTTTGAAATTTCGTTTTGTAATTCGCGGAGCCGCAAAACTATTTATTGTACTATTCACTGTTTTAGGTTCACAAAATTGCTGGATATTCTTTAGACATTCTGAAGTAAGGGTCGCTAGCAAAAAAATGTATGTATATGGAAAACTTCTGAATTCTTGTCCATAATGATCTAAAAATGGTTAAATGGAAGGTTCCCTGGCAGGAATGCGGTGACGTATCTATATCTTGTCCAATGAGACGAGGCAGTAGACGTAAACATAGCCAGTCGAGTGGGACAGAGTAGAGGTACCGATGCGCGGCTGATTGGTTCAGACTGGAAGGGGCAGGCCTCGTTTCACACGCATTTTCGGCTGCAGTCCAAATATTGACTACAGCGGTCACACATACTATGTAGCGGGTGACGTCGAAGCCAAAACAATGGGACTACGGACGCAGCTGAGGTGGGGATAGGCACACCTTACGGTGGGCTTCTCAAGAATGGCGACACTAAAAATGGCGAAATTAAAATTATTTGAGTTGAACGCTGCACCGCGGTACATAGCCTAGCACGGTTGGCGCACGGTAGAAGCAGAGCCCGGGAGGCTGTTATTCCTATGGCCTCCCGGGCACAGGGCCAATGACAACATTTTCGGTAAACACTTTTATGTTCTCGTTATAAGCTTCCAAAAACTCATTTTCATCGGTGTGACAGTTCTAGTCTTATAATATAATGAAAAAACGGTGACACGTATTTTTACGCGTCTGTAAAATCAACAATTTTGAAAACATCGAAAAATCCATTGAGATTCGATTGATAAGTCATTATCATCGGTGAAGTAGATTTTTAAATAATACAACATTTATAATGTTTTTCTCCCTTCGCCACGGCCACGGCACGGCGACCGGGGTCGCTGAATATTCTTCACAAGAATATTTCGTGAAGCCTCAGGGGTTAGAGGGGAGTAAACGGTTCTGGGGTTCTGGTAGCTAACCCCCGTGGTGCGCGCACTTGGCCTTTGTTGCGAGCATCTTTTTTTTCCGAGGAGGTAATCTCGTTGCGGATACCCGGCCTCTCCTGGGGGGGGGGGGGAGAGGACCGGGTTATGTGGGACTCCTCGGCTGCTGGGTGCAAAGCCGAGTATACCCACTAACTCCTCCCCGTCCGTCCCTAGGCTCCTGGGGGCACCCGTGTTCAGCGCGCGCATTACAATCCGGTGTGCCACCGCCTTAACATTCCTCCGTGGGTGGGGGACGCGGCCCCCTCCCGTTCCTACTCTATCCGAAGGCACCCCGCAACGGACGACGCGGTGCCTTCCCCCCCTATTGGGCCGCCCGATGGGCACCCGGGCTCCCGCCCCGGATGCCCGACGGCCCCTGGGGAAACTTTTTGCAAGCCAGAGATCTCACCCATTTAAAGTTTGAGAATAGGTTGGGGTCGTTTCGGCCCCAAGGCCTCTAATCATTCGCTTTACCAGATGAGACTCGCACACGTTCACCAAAGAGAACGAGCGAGTGCCAGCTATCCTGATGGAAACTTCGGAGGGAACCAGCTACTAGATGGTTCGATTAGTCTTTCGCCCCTATACCCAGTTCTGACGATCGATTTGCACGTCAGAATCGCTACGGACCTCCATCAGGGTTTCCCCTGACTTCGTCCTGACCAGGCATAGTTCACCATCTTTCGGGTCCCAACGTGTACGCTCTGGGTGCGCCTCTCCTCGCAATGAGAACGAGACGCCCCGGGAGTGCGAGGCCGTATCGTAACGCGGCCCATCCTCCCTTGGTCGACGCAAAGGTACGACCTTCACTTTCAATGCGCCTTTAGGTTTACATGTCCCAATGACTCGCGCACATGTTAGTTGTTGCGAGCATCTTGGGCGCCTCCCAAGTCGCCTTCGAACACGGAAAACTCTGTATGGCATAGGGAAAACATGCCCCGTTCCCGGGCACGGTGAGACCCGTCTTGTGTGGGTCGACCCTTATACGGATCGGATCCGGTCCTGTTCGAGTCGGATAAACGGAATTCCACTATAAATACAAGTAACATAGGTAAATAATACATGATGTCCCAGAAACGAATTTCCTTGGAAGGGCCGACTCCTGACATCATTTGAAGTAACTTTTTCCTTTGCGAAATTGTTCTACACGGCTTTGCTAAGGACTTATGAACGAAAAACACAGACCACCCAGAGCATGGATACAGCGGGCGGATTCCGGCTCAGCCAATGTCAATGCCACTCATAGCGAGAGGTGTCGTCAAGCCGGAATCCGTCCGTTGTATCCACGTTCTGATTGGTTCGTGTTTTTCGTTAATTAGTCCTTAACAATGCTTCATATGACCTCAGAAGTCACCCATTTCAAGAAAGTACACCCTTTTTGGGACACCCTGTATAATAATTGCAATAAGGTAAGATGTTTGTGTTATAAGTGTGTATTACATTTAATCTACGGTCCTCATTTTGACTATACTCTCATGGTTTCCGAATAAAAATGACCCTATCATATGGAACACATTTTCAATTCTATAATGAAATTAGCGGACTGAGGAAACAAGAATAACCAGTAATTAATAACGGCTTCAATTCGAACCAAATCTTATGATAAGCACAACGGAAAGAGCAGCATAATCCGTACTTACTTAGAAAATTTATCGCTGCCGGCGGACATTACTTTGAACATTTATAGCATAGATAGTAAATTCTCATATCATCGCATTACTGATTTTCATCACATTATTGATTTTCAAGGTCACATGAAGGTTATTCACGCATAGGCAAATGTATTTTTCCATCTGCAAGATGCAGTAGAAAAAAGTACACGTTTGCCAGATAAAGAATACCAAGGACTTTGAAACACACAATAAAGAACTGTGTTTTTTCAGTATACTCCTCTATTGAAGCCATTCAAGTTGTGCCATGAACATTTTTTATGAAATGAATAGTAGCGAGATATTTAGGTGGCCATCTTTATCTGAAACACCCTGCATACTACCAGACACGAAATGAGAGTGCTCACGCCCGTGGTTTTAGTATTCCCACATTTTCCTACATCAACTTTAGCATGGAACAGAACCGACTTTGACTCGAATTAAAACTAGCTTCAACCATTGTGTCTATACTCCACTTTTACTACAAATGTTTAGTATGATTTAGAGACAATAAATGCCTAAGGCACGGACAATTGTGTATACACGTCATAAAGACACAGTCTTAGAAAAAAAAATTAGATGGAGTTGAGAAATCAAAAGAACGCGATTTGCAACTTTGGAAAAATTTGCACGAATTTAGGAGAAATTTCTGGATCCTAGAATGCATTCTCGTGGGAATTTTTGAACATATGAAGACTCAAATTAAAGGTAGAGGATGGTGCTTTGTCGTAGGGGCATTTTGGTTTAAAAGGTACACAAGAGCACATGTAGAAAGCAATAAAATTCAATCATCTGCCAGAACAATATTGACTCGATAAATTATTTAACTATAAAGTAGAACCATCAGGTTTAAAAGAAAGGGTTCAATATCATGTCGAAGAATTGTTTTATTTCCACAGCCATTAGCTAGATATGATCGTCAATTTCACGGTCCAACAAAATAAAACTTTTTGGGACGCTTGAGGGCACAAATGAAAGGAGGACGATAGTACCATATCAAAGATTTACTTAAATTAAAAAGGAAACACATGAGCACATGGAAAAATCAATAAAACCTAACTGTCACCCCAGACAAAAGTGACTCGATTTTAAAAGGATACATTAAGTCAATATTATAATGTTTCCAGAAAAAATGTTGGGACGTATAATAGCTTGAATTAAAGATGGATGGTGGCACTTTGCAATATGAATAACAAACATAAAGGTATATGCAAAAATCGGTGACAGAGGTTGAGATGTGTGAAACGGTGAGAGAATTTTGTGAAAGACAGTGAAGGTGACATCGTGTGAAAGGTGAGAAAATGGTCTCTATATGCAGGTGGTGCGGCCGATTGCCCTGTATGGTGCTCCCGTATGGCACCGCTCGCTCGCGGCCGGCCGGCGCGGCCAAGCACTCTTGGAAAGAGTGCGACGCCGGCTGGCTCTGCGGGCCATACGGGGTTACCGCACCATCTCCGCCGAGGCGGCGGGACTCCTCGCCGTGGTTCCACCCTTCCATGGTGTGGCGGCGGAGTTGGCGAAGCTATACCACATCGCCCGCTCCTTCCACCGCCCGCCGCGGGTGGACCTCACGCGCGAGGAGGAGGAGGGGCTCGAGGCTCAGAATCGCCAGGCCCGGACGGACATGTTCGCGGAGTGGGGGGCGCTTTTGGCGCCCTCCACACATCCGATTGTCCGGGCTCTCCTGCCCATATTCGATATATGGTGCAGGAGGCGGGGAAGGTTGACCTTCCGCCTCACGCAGGTGCTCTCCGGCCACGGTTGCTTCGGAGAGTACCTGCACAAGATGGAGCGGGGGCTGACTGCGCAGTGCCACCACTGCGGCGAAGATGTGGACACGGTGGCCGCGGTGGAAGGGCGGGACCTTTCGCTGGCGGCCGTGGTCGACCACATGGTCGGCAGCGAGAGGTCGTGGATGGCGGTGGCCTCCTTCTGCGAGGACGTGATGTCCCGGAAGGAGGCCGCCGAGCGAGCCCTGGAAAGGGACCCGGGCTCGGCCAAGAGAGTTTGGGCGCGGGGACGACCCGCGCTCTCTTATGTGCCCCCGCCAATGGGGGCGGTGGATTTGGGGGCCCGGGGTGCGAGCTGACCCAGGACCCCAGGGGGAGCATAGCTTCCCCCGTGATCGCACGACACCCCCCGGGTTAATTTCCCGGTATTATATACGAAAAGCATTTTCCCCACGAAAAAAAGGCCCCTGCCATAAAAACGTCGCCCAACGCGAACCCCTACAAATGATTTTATATACATTACGCGATACCACCATCGGGCATCCGGTTTATTTCAACCGTACTCTCCCTCTGGGGAAACGGCGACTACTCGGATTCGCCTGTTTTCTTATGCCCGTTCGGTGGCCGGCCTTCATGACCGTCCTCTCCGATACGTACAGAGGAACCAGGCGACCCTACTCTCAGGCGGCCAAGAAGCTACCCCGTCCTTTCCTCTCTGTGGGCGGCCGGCCTTCATGGCCGTCCTCTCCCATGTATCCAGAGAAGCGTCCAGGTGCAACCCCTGTCCTCTCCTGGGCTGAAGGGCGTTCGATCGCATTGCTTCGTACTTTCCCATCCTGCGGGCGGCCGTGGTCTTACCTCGCCCTCTCCCACAGGTGCAGCAAAAGTGCTCGCTTCGCGGTAATCTACCGGTATTTATGCGAACTCGTTGCTAACTTTATCAATAACGGTTTACCAAGGGTCTAGAAGGTTCCACCCTGCGGTCCCCTTGAACCCCTTCTGTCGAAGAGTCTCGATGCCATCTTGTTCCTCGTCGCGTTACAACATATATTATTCATGAGCGTTCTGTATCATGATCACATTTCGCTTCCGACACAAAGAATTTAGAAGTGAAAATGTGTGTCGTACAGCAACATTTCAAAGTAATATCTTTCTTTTTATGTTCATTTTGAAACCTCGGATGCACGCCCAGAAGATTGCACGCTAAAGAAGATTTGTGATTACCAGCAGATGTTTCCCCCAAAACAGACTAATTTTTATTTGAAATATGTTTTACAACGAGTTATAGTTTGTTATACAGTAACAGTCCTCCCCATACTTCTTATACAGTGTTGATACGAGAAAAAATTGCTGATTTCTATACACCTATTCCAACTTGGTCACCATGAAACCATGGATAAATAGGCAACCGGATTGTTGCGGCAGGTGTGCACATGTTTACGGCAATTCACGACTGACCATGGACGATTATAAGATTTATGTTACGTCACTACTATTAAGGCGTAGAAAGAACTCCAAGTCTTTTTTCCTAGTACGAAATGAAACAATAAAATTGTATGCCGTAATGTGACGTAGGAAATACTTGCCAAAAACTTTCTCTCGAAAATAGTGAAGAAGTTACGTCCGTATCGTGAATCAATTTGTGTATTTCTAACAGTGTTGCAATCGCGTCTATGAAACGTCTAAAATCTACGCGTTGAAAAGAGACACAATTAGAATACGCAACGTTAACAAATTAAAAACAAAGTTATTTCACAAGAAAAGAATTGATTTTAGGAAGTATGTTGGTTAGACATTTTCTATTGTTCTCAGTGTCTAAACCAGAGCCAGGCAACTGGCGGTCCATGGACCGCACATTGTTTCTTTCCTCTGTTCTCAGTGCCTACCAGCGCGCAGCGTGTCTCACCATTTGACTGGTGTCCTATGAAAGAAATAGCGTGCGGCCCGCGGGACCCAATTCCCCAGGTCTCGAGATAAAGTCAAGCTAAGAGTGGAGTTGAAGAGTGGGAGAACCGGCAAACTAATGGTGGGGGTCGCGCAACGACTGCGGAGAAGAAATTACCCGACTCTTCTATAAACTAAAGATCATGGTTTTCAACGTGTAAATGAAATACACGTATGCCAATACGTGTGCTTTTAGGTAGAGCTAGTACCTTTACCTGGGTATGTGAGATACCCAACTACCCGAGTACCTATGAGATACTCGGGTAGAGCAAAACTACCCGAGTATCTCATGAAACAGCAGAGTCCCCGGGTACCCGAGCATCTCATGAGGTCTCACATCTGGTTACAAGAGCTATTATTTCCTGATCCGCAGCGTCGCATAGTGGGACAAACTGACAAAGTTTGCGTAAAAATCAAAGAACTTTTGATAGAAATGAGATAGCGCGATGATTCATTTTTAATTAAAGTTGAAGTATTGCAGAATAATGGAAAAGTAGAGAAACTATGGTACGAACGTTTTTTAACTTTGAAAATCTGTGATAAACTTGGAGTATTTCAACAAAATTGTGATTTATCGAATACCATGCACGGTAATAATTTTTTTGACATGCTATAGATCATTTCCCGTAGATTTGATCATACTGATTTCACATCAGATCCTAAAATTTGTCTACCACCTCAGGATTTTGGAAAAAATCGATTTATATGAAAGAAAAAAAACTAATGAAATCATGATTTTTTCGTTGAAATGGCTGGAAACCCACTTGTTTGAAGGTATATTGTGTTCCTATGCAGAGTGTTTGGGAAATCGTGATACAACCGGCAAGGGGATGATTCCTCGCATTAAATATAGTTGGAAATAAGGAATATAGTTTGTTCATACGGGGCTTCATTTTCGAGAAAATCGAGTTTGAAAATTCGTTAGGTACGCGTGTACTTAGAACACTAACGCTGCCTTGCCTGGTAACCCTATCTTTCTTCTTCTTCCCCTGTGTTAATACGATGGATCAATAATTGTGACTGGGCTTTTCTTATGATAATTTAACTGACAAGTTGAATTGACAACGACTACAACGATATGCTAGGAAATCTACTTTAAATATCACATAAGTTATTAAACGTCAATTATGTGAATTAGTCACGTAATACTGATCGTGAAACTGGAATAGGACATTGAAAGCATGCACAGAACTGGGTAAAATCTTACTATTTTAAATAGTAAACAGTAAATAATCCCATTTATTTTAAAGTACGCATACAACTTTCAAAATAAAGTATTTTATTTTATACAACAAGCTTTTAAAATGTGTAGTATTTTATTTGAAGAATAATGAAAATATTTGCATTTTGTCTCGAAATATTTTATTTATTTTAATTTATGTCTTTTATTTTAAATATCTGTACTGAAAGTAATGGTTCGTATTCATACGAATTCGTATTCATATCTTATATGAATATAAATTGCTTCCTTATGGCAGAATACATTGCATGTTTATATTATTTATGAATAAACTGCAGTAGAAAGTTGTGTATATTAGAGTGGTTATACATCGATCAATCAAAGTATTAAAACGAAGCAAGAAACCACGTTCAACTTTATCAGAAATACATTTTACCATCATTTTCTAAAATTTGGTTTTAAGGTTTTTTAATAACTCGACGATAGAAACAATTAAATAGATCAAAGAAGGAGGAGAAGAAACCGCGTTACTTATCGTAGGAAGATTAAAATACTTCAGGGCAACAAACGGTCAGCTCGATTTCGACGTGACTGTCCACTACCAGGTATGTAAATATGAAACCAGAATTTTTGTATAGAAAAGACACGTTTATTGTATGAAAACGATACAAAATATTTTATTCAACGTATTGCCCATCGGTAGCTACACATTTTCCCATCTCTCTGACAATTTGTTGATGCCACGCCAAAAAAACTGTTCCTTTTTTTAGGCAAACCAGTCATCGATCCATTTTCGTACATTTTCGTAAGATGTGAAGCGCTGCTCGGCAAGTGCGTGTCCCATCGATGCAAATAAGTGATAATCGGATGGAGCCAAGTCTGGTGAGTAAGCCGTATGCGAAAGTATTTCCAAACTAAACGCCTCAATCGTTTCCTTTACCGGTTTTGATGTGTGTGATGGTGCATTATCATGAAGTAAAATCACTTTGTGTTGCCTTTTCTGATATTCCGGTCGTTTTTCACGCAAAGCTTGATTCAAATCGATCATTTGTTGTCGGTAGCGTTCAGTATTAACGGTTTCGCCAGGTTTTAACAGCTCATAATAGATGATACCCTTCTGATCCCACTCCTGATTTGGCCTTGCAGTCGATGTCGATGGTTCGCCTGGAGTTACCCATGATCTCTTACGCTTAGGATTCTCGAAATATATCCACTTCTCATCGCCAGTCACAATTCGATGGAGAAATGTCTTTCTTTTGTACCTGGCGAGCAACATTTCACAAATGGTTTTTCGGTTTTCCTGCTGTCTTTCATTCAGTTCATGTGGAACCCATTTTCCCAACTTCTGAATCTTTTCCATGGCTTCCAAACGTATAGAGACGGCTTCTCGTGTCACATTTAATTGATCCGCGAGTTGTTGTTGCGTTTGAGCATCACCCTCATCCAACAATGCTTGCAAATCGCTGTCTTCAAACTTTTTCGGTGGTCTTCCACGTTCTTTGTTTGTCACACAAAACTTGCCATTTTTTAATTTTTTAAACCACTCAAAGCACTGTGATTTACCAAGAGCATGCTCACCGTAAGCTTCGACAAGCATTCTATGCGATTCTGCAGCAGTTTTCTTCAAATGGAAACAGAAAATGAATGCTGTCCGCGAATCGTAGTTTCCAGGCACAAAATTCGACATGTTTAACACGTTGAACGCCACGGCAGCCACATGTGGCTGACGGAATTATTTGTGCAGGTTTTGAAATGAATTTTTACGTTGATATATTCATTGTACTAAACTTAATTAGGATCTGTAACATGCAAGAAAGTTGGAGGATTACTCAGTATAGTACATTTAATTTTTTTCAATTTTTATTTCATTAAATAACTTACTTTGATTTTATGGAATTTTTGGGGTTTCTAGTTTGGCGTTCAAAGTGTTAACGTTATTAAAAACTATGCTGCTGTATGAAACTTGTATGGTTGTGAGTTGAAAATCTTTACCAAATGTCAAAACAAGAAAATCGCATCAGTGACGCAGATTGATGGTAACTACATGTGGGGCCGGCGGCACAACCGCGCATGTGCCGCGCAGTCAGCGCTACTGCGCCTGCGCGACCGTGCGATAGAGGCAGCGAGCGCGTTGCCGACGAGTCTTCTTCCTCTCTTCTCGCGACGTCTCTCGTCATATTCAGACGTGACTTTTCGCTTCCGTCTGCGTCTCGTCTCTTGGCCGACGACGGAGTCGTCGTGCCGATGAGCTTCTTCGCTTTTCGTACTTCGCAGCGTACGTTTAATCGTGTCTTCTTTGTATCGTAACCTGCCGCGTACTAATGTGTCGTCGTGCCAGCACTCTTGTCTCTGTTACGCGTCTCCTGTTTTCGAGCGCCGCGAGTATCATCGCTCGCCTTTCGTTGACGCTAAATAAACGTTGTTACTCGATCGTTATTCGGAGTGCTTTACTGCACTTGAGGAGTGGGCCTCACGCGCGTAACCTACTTTACCTTCCCCGCGTCCACGTGGTTCGTCCATCTTGGACGCGGTCTACGCAGATATACAGGGTGTCCCACATAAATGGGAACACGTAAATATCTTTCGTATTTACAGTCCTATCAGAAAACTTCAGAGGACAAAGTGACACTATTGCAGGGGGGGCAATATAATGGTAAAAAAATTTGTATGTCGTGTTTTTTAATGAAATTTCAAGGTCACCGATGTTTTTTTAAATGGAATAGTATATTTTTTTACGATAGCATGATAGACAATAATAAACTGAATTTAGTGGATACCACCTTTTTGACCTTGAAATGACCTCGAACAAGAATAATCATGTTGAAGTGGATGAAATGTGGAAGTTTAAAACTTACGTGTTTCAGCAAAGATTGCGCGTTGTTTACGTCGGGTTGTCCTTTACATATCATTAATATCAATTAATATATTAATTGGAGTGACGAGTTCTATAACTCCATGCAATTTCATAAAAGCCCACTACCATAAATATAAATTGTGAGCACTTGGCATGGAATAATATGGCTGTAGACGACACCATCAGCGTATTGGCTAAAATTACTACACTATTCAACAAATTCAAACTTCTTTTGTGTTTCGTAATGTCCCCTGGGCAATTCTTACAGAGCATTTTATCCGAAACGTGACATTGAAAGTCGAATTGCTCCATCGCCTTCAGCTTTTTAACAACATTACTTTTTGTAAAAACTGGTCATTTGCCACAAATTAGGAATAGAAAACAGGGATACAATGAAATTTCTCAAATATGACATACGCAATTATTAAATTATGTTGTTCTGAATTGTTATAATTAGTTCTTAATGTTAGGAAATTGGTCAATCCCAGATAACACAGAGGCGTCTTAAAGACGTCTTAAAGACGTCTGTCAAAGGACATTCAGACGTCTTGAAAGTCCTACGAACGTCTTCCGAACGTTTCTGGAACGTCTTTGTTACAAAACTGTACGTCTTAACGACGTCTAAAAGGCGTCTTAGAGACGTTCATAAAGGCTAGCCGGTTTTGGGGGTCAAATCTGCCCTGGAAGGGATTTTATTCCAATTTGCGCCATTCGATAGCCTACCAAAAAAGATACCTTTCAACCAAGTTTTAGCCCTATAGCTCATCTGTAAGGGTAGTTATAGAGGAAAAACGAAAATCCAGTTTTTTGCCCATTTTCCCCATTTAATGACAATTTAAAATTCTGAAAAAAATCTGACACATTTCGGACACCAAACCGCATACTTTGAATCGTTTTCAGATTTTTCCGTTGCAAACTCTGGCTGTAAAAATCGAAAAACACGAAAAAATCGGAAAAATGCAGATTTCATATGGAAATCGAAGAGACACTAGAACAGAATTAATTTAGCAATGAGATATTGTCCTAAGTATTATGCTCAATTTTTCAAATTCCTGCATTTGGTGCGTCATAAGAGGAAAAAATAAAAACCACCTTTTTCGGCATTTTTTCCGTGAAAAACTAAGTTATAATTATCGTAACAATATATTATGTCATATTAAATATCCCTAAGTTCAGAGAAACATCGTGCAGACTTTAAAAATTGCGTAGTACAAAAAACGACAATTATACTATGCAGGGTATATCCCAATATTTCGAAGGTAATTTCAATGGCGCCGGTTGATGCAGTAGCTATGGTCTCCGACTGTGAAACCGCTGAATACTTTTTGGACCAGGTGCGAATCCCGCCCCGGGCTATTTTTTTTTCTCTTTAATGAGATGTGTTTTCGATTTCTAACCGTATGATTGTTGTTACTCTATTGTAAAAACTTTTTTAAACTATGTTTGAACTATTTTTTAATATTTTTCCGGAAAAATATTTTTGGAGTACTTTCGGCCTTTAGTCATCTATGGGCTGTATTACTTCTCTACTTAACATTTTTTTACATGGACTAAGGGATTGATTATTTTTGTGACAGAAAATATATACATGAAGAATTATTAGGAATACTTATCTGTAATAATTGTAGGTGGATTGGTGTGTGGTGGAATCATGTATGGCGTTTTCAGTCTTCGTCGCTATCTTCGTCAATTGTCGGTGTTATTTGGTCATTATTGAAAATTCTAGTGAGCATCTCTGCTGGCCGAACTATGTCTATGTTGTATGGAGCATCAGATAAATAATAAGTGATAGCAGCTACATGTGAGCAACATCCAATAGTGCGATTACCATTAGCACATTCACAACAATACCGTTTTATACCGGAATGACCAGTTGAGTTTGGTATATAATCTATGTAGCATTTGTACGTTTTGCGGTTGATATGTCGCGATTTTACTTCGAATTTTACAATATTATTATTTTCTATTAAATAACGGACGTTAATTTTATTATCGTTTTCATCCATTATTTCGGCCAAATACGAAACAGCTTGAGATAATTGGTATGATCCCGTGAAAAGTATCTTTAAATCGTCTTCTGTCATTTCCGGAAAATCAAAAATATCGGTGGATGATACGTTTTTAAACAGCGTTTTTCTGCGATTCCAGTGTTGCGCTTCCACTTGTTGTGCTAAACTATTTATTACTTTATCTTCACTCAATATCCTGTCAGTTATGTCATCGAAAAGTGTGACATCAGAATTTAGTCTTTTGCCGAACTTATTATTTAAGAAGCATGCAATCCTGAAATATGATTTGACTGTAGGAAGAAGTTTGTTGTCGAGCTGGTTGTGTAAAAGCCGGTATTTTTTGCCTAATATGTAAATGTAAAAAAATGTTAAGTAGACAAGTAATACAGCCCATAGATGACTAAAGGCCGAAAGTACTCCAAAAATATTTTTCCGGAAAATTATTAAAAAATAGTTTACACATAGTTAAAAAAGTTTTTACAATAGAGTAACAACAATCATACGGTTAGAAATCGAAAAAACATCTGATTAAAGAGAAAAAGAAAATTGGCCCCGGGGCGGGATTCGAACCGGGTCCAAAAAGTCTTCAGCGGTTCCACAGTCGGAGCCCATAGATTTGATTTTGAAAAATGTTTATTGGTTTAGAATTATGCATATTCATAACAATGCTGGTACCTAGAACAAACATAATAAAAACAACCATAGAATCTTAAAAAATTATAAAAACATAATTGATTGCACTCATACAATACTCTTAGTTAGACGGTCTTATGAATCTAGTGAAATCAGTCTTAGCATGTGGTTTAATTGCATAGGTCTTTGGTTCGAGAGTAGGATAGGGAGATATACTAAATCTTGGGAAAAAACGAACTACAGTGTATGTTAAAACCCCAGAAGACGGTTAGAAAAGCTTACGGACTAGAATAAATTAATAATGGCTTATAATTACGGCAGCTTAAAAAACTAAGAACTATGTACAATGGGCCTTAGCCTTTAGATTATATAAATTTCTGGATGAATATTGAGTGGTATTGGAGGGTTAGGATGGTGTTGTTAAG
Organism: Halictus quadricinctus; assembly: GCA_028454245.1. Classification (NCBI taxonomy): domain Eukaryota; kingdom Metazoa; phylum Arthropoda; class Insecta; order Hymenoptera; family Halictidae; genus Halictus; species Halictus quadricinctus. The sequence goes on from CM052111.1 coordinate 15,417,788, forward strand.
AGGTCGGTGTGTTGGGGCGTCTCAGCGAAGAGTGGTGTTGCGTTTGCGATTGCGGAGTTCTGGCAGGTGCACGCTGTCACTTGAGAGCCACCAATAACTTTTGAGGTTAAGGCGGTCGAAATTATTCCAATCGCAGGTGGGGATAGCGGTCGAGAATTTGAATTTGTTTGAGTTGTTGATGGGGTCATTGCTATTCAGGGCTATTTTTTTGTTGGATTTGTTTCGGCGCCAGTGGTATAGAAGGGGTATATTGTTTTCGTTTTGGATGAGGCCAGTTTTGTCGCAGTAGGTAAAGGATTGGGGTGTGGTATATCCAGTGGTAAGTAATCTGCGAGAGGTGATGTCGTCTTGGGAAGCCAGTTGGTTGATTATGGAGTCGTCGATGCGTGGTAGTTTGCTGAAGTATTTGCGGGTCAGTCGGAGGAGAAATGAGTCGATTCTAGGGATGTCCGCTCTGTTGTACAGGTGTGTGTTACTAGCATATCTCTGCCAGTTAGAGTTTGCTGTTTTGTACAGTTTGTTGCACGCGCGCAGGCATTTGCGCTCAAATATGCGGATCCTTTCCATAGATGTGTGGTTTGTGTTCCACCACATGGGGGCGGCATATGAGATGATGGGCCGGATCAGTAGCATGTAGAGGATGGTTTTGGCTTTGGGAGAGAGGTACTTATTGAAAAAGATTCTGCTGTTTGCTTTGAAGGCTGCGAGGGCTTTGTTTAGTTGCGAGTCGATATGGGTGTTGCCGCAAAGCAGGTAGTCGACTTGCATTCCTAGGTACTTTACTGACATTTTATGAGCGATTGGGTGTTTGTTGTTGGTGCCTGGGATTGTGGTCGAGATTTGGAATTGTTTGTTGCCTGCTTTAGTTTGAGTGGAGAGTTTTTCGAGGGGTTTGCGGAACAGGATGGATTCACATTTCGTTGGGTTTAGTCTGAGATTCCACATACAGTAGTATTTGTTAATCTTATTAACAATGGTTTCCAGCTCAGTTTGCACTATGGGTACTCTGTTACTCGAGACGTACACTACGAGGTCATCCGCAAAAGCCAGCACTGATGCCATACCAGGCTTGTTCAGTTCAAATGATCGGAGGAGGTCGCATGTGTAAATGTTGAAGAGGACAGGGGAGTTAACTGTGCCTTGCTGTAATCCTTCTTTGATTTGGAATTCGAGCGGGGAGGAGATTTTTCCATCCCAGGTAACGAAGGTTTTGTTCGTGATCATGTCCCATATTGAGAATAGGAGCCATTTTGGAATTTTTTTTATGGAGTTTAAATAGTAGTCCGTTAAGCCAGACAGAGTCGAAGGCTTTCTCAATGTCTAGAAGATCTGCTCCTACTAGCTGGCTGTTATTAACTTTGGTGTTGACGTCGGATAGGAATTTGTGGATGGCGTGCGTTGTGGAGTGGTGGTATCTGAATCCAAATTGGCAGTCTGGGATGGTTCTTAGGAGGTTGCAGTATTGGGTGATTTTTATGTTTATAACGGATTCGAAAACCTTGCTTAGGCTGGGCGTTAAGCTGATTGGCCGGTAGCTGGATGGGGATGTTGAGTTTTCCTTTTTTTTAATATCGGCAGAATTTTTGCTTTTTTCCAGCAGCTGGGGAAGTAGGAGTTGTTGACGGCGTTGTTGAAGATTATTGTTAGGTCTGTGATCATTTTTCTGGGGATGTGTTTAAGGGCTATTGGAGGGATACCGTCGAGACCGTGGGAGGTTTTATTTGGGAGTCTCTTTAAGATGCTTTCCGTTGTGAGGGGGCAGCAAAAGGGTGGGATAGGGTCGTCGGGTGATGTATTTGGGGATTTGGCGCTATTGGTGGCGGAGAATTGTGTGGTAGTGGTGGTGTTCACTCGGTTTGTTGAGAATTCTTGGATCAGTGAGTTGGCCGTGTTGTCTATGATGGATTTAAGACGGGATCCTTCGTTCAGGTACCGGGGGGAGTTTATGGTCTCGTAGAAAGCACCGATGGCGTTGAGTTTGTCTGTAGGGGAGGTGAGGACGACGCTGTCGTTAATTTTATTAAGGGATGTGGGATTGTAGTTGATTCTTGTGAGGATTGTAGTGTCGTTGGTCTTTATGTGAATGTCGTCTATGTCTGTGAATTTTTTGTGTCTGAATATGGTGTTAATTTTGGGAAAGAAGGAGTCGGAGATTTTGTGGTCAATTTGCTTGGTTATTTTCGACCAGTAGTTGTCAATTGCCGTTGCGAAAGTGTTACGGAGAGATTTGTTTATGTCTATGAGTTTGGATTTGGCCAGTTTAATGATGTTAAGTTTCGCGTGGGGGTCAGTTATGTGGAGGGAGTGTAGGAGAGAGACAATGAAGCTTTTCTGTTTTTGTAATTTACGTATGCTATTGTTTATGTATTTGGAGGTGTTGCATTGACTCTTGAATGTGGGTGTATGCTTTTTAATTGCAAGTTGTATGATGTGTGTTATGTTTTGGAGGTGTTCGTCGATTTCAGGGATGGTGAGGTTATGGTCTGTTGGTATGGAGTTTGTATATTTTTTTGAGAGGAATTCCGAGAATTTCTTCCATTTGGTGCTTTTGAAGTTGTATTTGATATTGTGATTGGGGGGAAATGCGAGTAGGTTGGCGGAGAGCGGGAGGACGAATGTGAGGGAGAGTGCTACGTGGTCACTATTGTAGGAGTATGTTAAAGAGAAACTCCTACGTCGTAGGTGTGGCGTAACGGGTTGAGTGATCTTGCACCGATTCGCTATAGTTCTTATATATAGTTCTTCTCGCTATACTTTGACGACACGACAATTCAATACTCAATACTTTAACGCTCACGACTCTCGCTCTACTGACTCTCGACTAACTCTCTCTCGACTGACTGACTCTGACTGCCCCTCGACTGCCCTAACATCCCTCGCATTCGTTCCTTTTATAATAAGGCTCTTCTTTCATTCTTTCTCTCTCGCACTCTCATTCTCTCTCTATCAGTTTCACATCCATTCGGAAAACCCAAACAATCACGTATGCCCTGCGCTTGGCGCCCCTAAACACTTTACCCTTGTCGCCGAGACCCAAACACTCTTCTTCCACACTTCGGCCCAAACAGACTTCCTTTCACGCAGGACCCAAACACGTTGGCGCCACGATGTCGCGTCCACAGTCACTCTAAACAATCATTCTAATACAATGTCTCATTCATAACCCTATACTATGGTACGGCAGGATGTTGGCCTTCCCAGAGTAATTGTTGTGCAGAAAGGATAGAGCTGGCTTGTATGTGGGTGACAGTGAGGTAATAGTTTTTAGTTTGAATTTTATGTCGTTTTTTGTTTTCCCGTTTTTTTAGGTATCTGCCTCGTTGGTTGTTAGTTCTGTCGCCCCAGTCTGTGCGTCTGGTATTTGGGTTACCCTGAGATCGTCGACAACTCATTTCACCGACACTGTTTTCATCGACACGATTTGACCGACATTAACTTTCGTGGACAGTATGTTTTCATCGACATGGTCAGAGAGCCGACAAATATTTTCATCTACACGATTTGACCGACACTATGTTTTCATTGACACGGTCAAATCGTCAACAAATGTTTTCATCGACTGTCCGTATTTACCAACGGGTAAATCGGTTCATTTGTTTCCACAAACTGATAGCTACGTAAGAAATTGTTATTATACTTCCCAATTTGTGATGCTCATATGTGTCAGACTGACACTGTCAGTACGTTTTCTGCTTTGGTACGTGGTTGTTCTATTAAATTGTTCGTAAAACGAGTGCAATGAGTTCGACTAACCAGATTAATTTCGAAGGAGTGGCAGAAGTTATTTCGTCTATCCGTGGAAAACAAAAAATTGTAATTGATGGTTTTATGTTTAAAAAAACTAAAAATAGAGATAACTTATATTATTGGGTTTGTGATAAAAGTGGTGTTAGAGGAAGCAGTTGCCAATGTCACGGTACTGCAAATACAATATATGTACATGATCAACATGTAATTCGTTATCACGATTCTTCAAAGCATAATCATGCTCCAGAACCATCACGTGTAGGAGTTACAAAATGTTGCAATAAAATCAAAAAATTAGCATTAATCACTAACGAAAACCCAGCACTATTGCCAGAAATGTAATTTCAAATACTGAAAAATCCATTCGACCATAACTTCCTATGGAAGGAGCGTTAAAACAAGTATTATGTGCCAGAAAGAAAAATAAGCCAATAGAACCAAAGAGTATCGACGAAATTAATTTACCAGAAAATATAGCATACTGCTATTTACGACGGAGGATAATATAAAGATTTTAGCCGGTGCAAAGTGTTGGATAATGGATGGAACATTTAAACTAATTAACTTCGAAAAAGGAAAGGATATATACATTGCTATTAAATGAAATTACTCGTCTAGCTGAAGAATTAGGAATTATTGTGAACCCGACGTTTATTTTGACAGACTTCGAAATTAGTTCAATGAATGCGATAAAATCTATATTTCCTCATGCAAAACTAAAAGCATGCTTTTTCCATTTGTGTCAAAATGTTTACAGAAAAATTAAAAGTAGTGGATTGGTTGAAAAATATGGTTCGGATGAAACATTTAGTCTTCTCGTGAGACAAATTCCGTGCCTAGCATACTTACGACCAGAAGAAATTCCAAGTGCATCCTGTAACTTAAAACAATTATTCCCATCTGAACATATAGCACTTGTAGAACGGTTTGGAAAATATTATGTTTACCGTAGGGTAATTCGTCTTCCACTTTTCCAAGAAAAAGTATGGTCTGTTTATGACAATTATGTACACGATTTTCCACGTACACAAAATAATGTCGAAGCTTGGCATCGACGATGGCAATATGACATCCCTTTTTCCATGGCAGACCACCGAGCGTAGACAGTATTTTTCAAGTTGAACCCTTACTTTCCCGGTAGTGGAGGAGCGTCGCCCCCAAGCCCACACTCTGTATGAGGATTATAAGTTAAACATTTTTTGAGCCAAGACTTATGTAATTTGAAATGCAACGGATTATGTCAGTGGAACGAATGAACTTAATTCTGTCGCTAAATATAGACTGTCGATGAAAACATTTGTTGACGATTTGACCGTGTCAATGAAAACATAGTGTCGGCCAAACCGTGTAGATGAAAATATTTGTCGGCTATCTGACCATGTTGATGAAAACATACTGTCCACGAAAGTTAATGTCGGTCAAATCGTGTCGATGAAAACAGTGTCGGTGAAATGAGTTGTCGACGATCTCAGGGTAACCCCTGGTATTTAGGTCACCTGCTAAAATGTAGAAGTTGTTGGCGTCGTGTAAATTGAGGGATTGGAAAAGGTGGTCGAGTTCGGAAATGAAGAGAGTTCTGTTATCGTTCGTTGCGTATGCGCTAATAATGTACAGTCTGCTGGTGTTGTTAATGTTTATTTTGATGATTGTGTATTCAAGGGTCTGGTTGGGAGTTGACGTAGGAAAGTTGACTGGCTCAAACTTAATGTTTTTTTTTAATTATTATGGCCGTGCATCCCCTTGGGTTGCGTCAGGTCTGTCCTTTCTTATTATGATGTGGTTCTTATAAGGGTTATGCTGTGCTTGGGGTTTAGTTTGGTTTCTGACAGGAGAACAATGTCGTGGTTATGCGATTCAAGAAATTCGATTAGATCTAGTCTGCGGTGGTGCGCTATTATGGAATTGACGTTGATAGATGCTATTTTTATAATGGGTTCAGCGGTTGGATTATTCATTGTGGCGTTCGAACAAGGTGTTGAGTATGAAGTCTATTTTTTGCGATGTTATTAAGATGAGCCGTGATGACGGACACTATTTCTTTTTTTAATTCTTCCGTCCAGTTGATGTTGTTGGCGGAGGTCGGCTGGGCACTATGGTTGCGTTGGGAAGTATCCCTGAGGTTTTCATTGTTCTGGTTCGGGTCTGTTGTTTCTTGTGGGGTGTGGGTGTTTTGAGGTGCTTGTCTGCTGGTCTTTGTACCGCTAACCATTTGCGAGTAGGATATGTTATTGGATACCGGTGTGGCAATCTTTCGGAGCTTGGTGATGCTTGTCTGTGTTTGTTTGGAGAGAGCCTCGCGCTTTTTCTAGGTGAATTTTATGCATGGACATCCTTTGTATAATGCCGGGTGTCCAGTTTGTTTGCAATTGGCACATCTGAGGATGTCTCGGTTTTCAATTCTTGTGATGAGACAGTTGCCCGGGCCGTTGTCTTGAGCGCACTTAACGCAGCGATAGTTAAGGTTGCAGTTTTTACTGGCGTGTCCGATTCTCTGGTTCTTTTTGCATTGGAAGACCTCAGGTTTTCACAGGTGTTCCCATCGCGTTTTCTGATAAACAATGGATTTAATGTTGAAGAGGCTGGCGGTCCGACTATCTCTTGAGAGCTGCAGGAGGTAGTGGACGTTCTCTGGGTGGGTCTTCCTGTAGGTGAATTTGGTGATGTTTTCTATTTTTACGTCTGTCGGGTTAAGGTCCAGAATTTCCTGTTTTATTTCTTCCACTGAAAAATTGCCCTTTATACCTTTGAGAAGGATTGACTTGGGCTTGAGCTCTTTCGGGGTGTAGGTGTAAAATTGTGTTTTCACCTCGGTGATATTTTCGGTAATGATTTTATGGTATTGAAGGCTTGTTGCATATATGGTGTGACTGGTGGGGTCGTTTTCTTTCACAAGGAATGCGGATTTCGGGATATTTAGTGAGAGTATTGTTTTAATAATCCCGTTAATGTTGGTATTCATTGTGTATATTGGTGGGGGTTTGTATGTTTTTGCAGCTGGTGGTGTGTTGATTGTGGTTGGGATAACGTCTAATTCCATGTCACTGTCAGTATTATCGGCCAGTGCTTGGAATTTGTTTGTGGTGGTGGTGCTGGTTGATGGGTTCGTGTTGTTAACGGGTGGTTTGAGGGGTTTGATGGGGACCCTCCCGGTGTCGTCGTCGGTCAGGGGGTGTTCTGTTTTTGTCCTCCTCCAAGAGATGGCGCTGGAAGGTCCTTTTTTCTCCTTGTGGTGGTAAGATTCGGGTGGATTCCTTTTGTTGGCACTTGGGCACCACTTTCCGTTAAGAGATCTTTATACATTTTATCCAGTTCCAGAGATGTCATTTTTTGGGTCTTGGTGGAACCGGGGATGGGACTTTGTTCCTCCTCTGACCTGCCTTCGTTGCCTTCGTTCTCGGTCGGGAAGCGTCTCTTAGGACGCGGCGTATGGGACGCCGCCATTGGGCCCGATACCGCACGAGAGTTTCTCGTCGTGTATCGGGGCCGGCTTGGGCGTAAGACCTTTGCATTGTGGTTTTTTTTTGTGTGTTACTTCCTTTATAGATGGGGCCCTTCGGGCGGCAAACGGCGTCGCACTGGCAAAGTTCGAAGCACTTATGACTAGGTAACGACACCTCCACTTTTTTACCGAGATTCAGAGACGTGAGCGGGAACGTCTGCACTCCTCGCATGCTAAGCCCGTTCTCCAAGTCGGAGACCATAGCTACTGCACCAACCGGTGCCGTTGAAAGTACCTTCGAAATATTCGGATATACCCTGCATAGTATAATTGTCGTTTTTTGTACTACGCAATTTTTAAACTCTGCACGATGTTACTCTGAACTTAGGGATGTTTAATATTACATAATATATTTTAACGATAATTATAACTTAGTTTTTCACGGATAAAACGCCGAAAAAAGTGGTTTTTATTTTTTCCTCTTATGACGCACCAAACGCAGGAATTTGAAAAAAATTGAGCATAATACTTAGGACAATATCTTATTGCTAAATTAATTATATTCTAGTCACTCTTAGATTTCCATATGAAATCTGCATTTTTTCGATTTTTTTCGTGTTTTTCGATTTTTACAGCCAGAGTTTGCAACGGAAAAACCTGAAAACGACTCAAATTATGTGGTTTGGTGTCCGACATGTGTCAGATTTTTTCAGATTTTTAAATTGTCATTAAATGGGGAAAATGGGCCAAAAACTGAATTTTCGTTTTTCCTCTATAACTACCCTTACAGATGAGCTATAGGGCTAAAACTTGGCTGAAAGGTATCTTTTTTGGTAGGCTATCGAATGGCGCAAATTGGAATAAAATCCCTTCCAGGGCACATTTGGCCCCCAAACCCGGCTATAGCCTTTATTTGTTTTGTTACGAGCCAGGGCTGCGAGCAACGCGGGAGGCCGCCGAGGGGGTTATTACCCCTTGAATATGGTTTCTATTGGTTTCCAGTTTGAAATCTTTGTTGATTTAAATTTAATATTAATAAGCCTCGTAAGTTATATATAGTTTGATTGATACAATCCGAGCGGTAAGATTGTATCGCGTAAGATTATATCGAACGTTCAATTATTAGATTAGGATATTAGGCAATAATTGAGGGTTGTAGATTACGCGAGTTAACAAACAAGACAAATATATTCTGAATTAAGATAATTACAAGTGTAGTTGTTTGTGTCGCGAATGAATGTAATAAGTGTACAATTGGAGAAATTGTTACCTACGTTGCATGGTTTTGACGTACTGGCAATGCGGGGTTAGAGAGCGATTGTTGAATGCCAAATAGAATATATAACGAACTAACGGAATCTATAAGGTTACGAATTGATTCGAAAGGGACTTTAACCCGATCTCACTAGAATTAACTCTGATGCGTGTAACGCGACGTGACTGCACGATTACTATAACGCTACTGAACCACTTCTGAATCTCGACTGAACCAAAGATGATGAAAATGGACGGGTTTATATACCTTGAAAATGAAAGGGATACTCTGTTTAAGATTTAATGTCACGTAGGGTTACAATCACATTTTTGTCACTTCTAACGAAAAGCAGGCCTCAGTTAGATTTTCGTTAAAACGGGTTAATGAAGGTTATCCGGGCTATTTCCTACCAGAATATTAATTAACGGATGCCAGAAGGGACTGTCTAAAGATTTTGATACAAAGGAGGCATACAGTATCTTTCATTAATAAAAAGGGGCCTGTTGGGACGCTTTTCGTTCTCAGAAAAGAGATTAGAACTTCTAATCGAAGTGAACGTGGAGAACGTCTGCATACGCAACAGTTTAAACAACCGTTTAATTAATAAAAATGTACCGGTTTAAAGATCTGTTTAAATAATAAAAATTAATTTATTAAACAGTCGTTTAAATAATAAAAATTCATTTGTTTAAACAATCGTTTAATTAATAAAAAGTGTTCGAATATTAATGAGAGTCACTCTACCATAGTACGTAATTGCATATTACGACGTTAGTATTACGACTTGACACCGTCGCATTAAGAGGTCGGTTATTCGAGAATCGAATAAAAATACGAATAAAAGATACATGTGATTTTAATCTATTCCAAATACTCGTCACGAATAAAAAAATTGAATAAATCATCTTCCGTACATCGAGCTTCGAATAAATCTCAAAGTTACGCGGAAAATCATACGCCGAAAATCAAAGATACATTTCCGTAGCGAGTATCTGTCGGGATTCACCGTAGAATAAATGGTGGCGCTGTTTAGAGTTTCTGAGGGACCAACGGCGCTACGCGCATGCGTTGCGCGGAGAAGACCTTTAACGCATGCGTTGCA
>CM052111.1:15427430-15485063 GCA_028454245.1 Halictus quadricinctus
TAAGCGCGAGTTTCTTGTAAGCAACCTGTTGGCGTGTGTGTGGCCTACTCAATAAAAACTTCAGGTTATCAAGAAGACAAGGACTATTTCTCGAGAGAATCCCATCCTTCTTTCTTCACGGCATAACAGTAATACCGGTGAGAAGGACGCGTTCCAATTGTTAATTGTTAATAGTTGTGTGGAGTGTTTTTGAGGAAGTAATGTTTAAATCTTCTAGACCTAACATTTGGTTTTTGGTTAAAAAAAACAAATGGTCCTAGTTTTAGATGTCGTTAATGATAATAATATAAAAAAATTATTAGTTAATTCAAGTAATGTAAATGAGTACGTTGATAGCAATGTTGCAGCCTCTATTTCTAAAAAAAACTTTAAATTTTGTTAAAATATTTTCGATTTCTCCAGATTATAAATAAGGAAACCTCAGAATGGCGAAGTCATCCCAATTATAACGTTAGCTTAAATATAGTATACAATTTAGCTGTAGGTAATCATTCGGCAGAACGACGAATCAAACTCATGCGTGAATTTTATGATGTATTATCACGAAATGAAAAAGAAAAATAATTTATAATACAAACTTTATCAAACAACAGAAAGTGCTACCCGGACGCAAAAAAGACTACCTGAATGAAAAATTTGTAAAGTGTCTTTAGAATTGTTGCCTTGTATGTATTAAAAAGTATTTAAACTCAGTACTTTTATTTTCTTTTCTTCGGCTTTATATGGTGTAATATTCACCACATCCAGTAAAAATCTTATGCCCTGATTTAATATAACATGTTTATGTCGAACGTTAATTTCTCTACCTTTATAAAATTCAATAAAATACGTAAAATGTATCATATATATTTACAAAAATATGAGCATTAGTTAATTGTTATATTGAAAAAATTACATTGTGGCACTATTATCATAAATATTTTTGCACAAGAAGAACGTTTAGTCACAATCTAAAATCTTTCCATCATATATTCCCATTCCTATAAAATTTCATGTTTATCGCAACTCTAACGTGAATGTGCCATGTCTTCCTCTTATCCGATTAACTTCATCTTTTGAAAGAATTATTTTCTTATTACATGGAAGAATTTTAGAGGACGGCGTGAAAAAATCTCGTAAAAAATGTTACCAGGTATAGCTAAGGTATACATATCCTATCCTAGTATACATACGTACATTCATATAGTTAATATTTGGCTATTATTATTATAACACCAACAAACAAGCTATGAAAACTATATACAAAGTTGATCTGTGTGACGGAAGTATGTATGACGCTACATCAATTACAACAAAAAAAAAAATTATAATGTAAGCAGCATCATCACTATGAAAAAAATTCATGAAAATGGACTAATTTTTCAGTGTTTACATGAGGCAGACTCCTTAATATTTCTGATCTAATATTGTTGGATTATCAAGAAGTATCTAGCGCTATGAACTTACTGTTCGAGAGCAAAAATGAATCAGGGTTCTCCGAATCGACTTCCAAGCAAAGATTGTGAAGTATCGAATGTGTCGGTACTTTGATGCAAGGTTTCAACTGTGGGACCTAACCATAACACTCTGGAGATTGAGGGGACCCTTGTTTTCTTTTCGGGATTCCGATGTAAGTCGCAGCGAAGAATTCGTTGAGTCAAGAGCTTCCTTACGTGCCGTGAAATAAAAAGAACTTTCTACAGGAAGTATCAGTGAACATTTTATTTATACCCATTTCCAACAAATATAATAGAAAATTGCCGAAACGTCTTGCGTAAAATTAATATTAGTTTTCATAACTTCTCCATGCATGCTTGTAAACGTGGATTTCTATTAGTGAAATTAATTCTATTATTTGGAAACAAAATATTATCACGTTGTTTTGGCGCAGCGACAAACGAAAAATTGTCTAAATGCTTCGCTGCGGAATTCAACGAAGTTGCAGAAGAAATGCATACATTATTCGGCTGGAAATCTAGCAGAGGTAGACACTGAGCGACCACCATAAAGTTGAAAAATATAAGTATAAATATTTATGACGATCGTTTGTCTGGCGGCGCGTGTTGGAATGTGCAAAATATTATTCTATGCGTAATTATATTTCGCTGGGAGCACGATTAAAATGAATTTCACCGTGCGTTCTGTTGTTCATTTTTCCGTGGGCGGCTTTCTATTTTCTGCTCACAGTTCGTGCAAAACAACGTGAAAACAAAATCCAGAGTCTTGATCAATTAAGAAAGTTTTGCACGTGGCTTTGCGCGATTTTTCCAGAACGATTTTTTTTTCGACGCATGAGCCCCGGCCTCGTGTGGATTTATGCACATTCCATGTATAAATCTGAGATTACTCCAGACATTCGTGTCGCACGCAAGAAACCTCGCACTACATACATAGTTTGTACATCACATCGCTGTACCGTGGCGACCATTAAAACGTACCTTGCAAGTCAATTTTTATCCAATCTTTATCCAGCCGAAAGAGCACGTCTTATTGCGCGTCATATTTTTTCACGGTAATTGGCATCAAAGCTTGATCGATAGAAAGGACTTTGTGATTTCATAAGCGACCCCGCTTTCCATGGAACTTTTTAAAATTATCTATGATCGATTACAATGCAATTTTTTAACCACTTCTGAATGTAGGGTTCAGTCTGGTTCATGACTAAAGTGATTCTCACTTATTTTTATATTATTTCTAGACTGCGGATTTTATACGTTTATGACACAAATGAGTTGATAAAATATGAAATATTCGAAGAATTAAGAGAATATAGGCGTGTCGATATATTGTTCTCAACTTATACAACACCTACGACACCTACAATATTTATAAGAATGTGTAACATTAGCTGACAAAATGATGAGAAAATTGTGAAAAAGGTAGATGAAGTTATTACTGCAAATGCATAGAGCGAAAAATTAAAAATCGTTAACCTCAAGTTGTTATTGCTTCGTAAACAATGCGTGAAATGCAAAAATGAAACTCTATTTTGTAACCAAAAGTCAATAAGTATATTGTTTGTAAAAACAAACAAATAAAAACATAATTAACATTCAAGCGAAGGATAAAGATAACTTGTAACTTGCATATAGGGTGACTGAGAACAAGTGGGAAGTACAGCAGTGACTGTTTCAGGACACTAAATTAAAAAAAATGTTTATTTATTTTATGTTGCAACCATCGTTTGCGTAGATACGATAGAATTGGATATTAGTATATTGATTTCCTGCATTGTTTGAGTGTCGTGTAAACATTATGAAGTAATATGAAGTAATTGGAATATGTAATTAGAATAAAAGCTACTTTCAGTGGAGAAATATTATTCTGCACTTCTAATAGCCCATTGCTTTTCGGAAATGTTTTAGTTCACAATTGGAGTTATCTCATTTTCCAATGCAAAGTACGCTGTAACTCGAAAACAAGATCGTATCGGGCATATGTTTATATTTTTTCTTATTTCAGTGTCCTGAACAAGCCCCTAGTAAACTCGTCACATGTTCTAACTTACCCTGTATCGGAATGTAAGTAACAATAAAAGCTATCTTTTATTCTTTTCAACAAATGTTAATTACATTTCTATCAGCTTCTTCTCACATGCAATATAAATATCGACTTTTGGCTGAAAAATAGAGTTTGAATGTTTACATTTCATGCATTTTTCACGAAACAACAATTACATGAAGTTAATGATTCTCATTTTTTTGTTCCACGCGTTTCTTACTTCATCTAACTTTTGTACAACTCTCTCTTCATTTTGCCGACAAGTAGTATTTACAATGTGTGTAATATTTACAATAGTGTTTACACTTTCTTAGAATCTAATGAATAGCATATCATCAATATTTTGGGTGCTGAGCTACCGAAAAGGGAAAACCAGATAAGGAGGTCGAGTGGAATGTGTGCTGCACATATTGCGAGAAAAAGACTTATGTATTTGGTACCAAACCCTGCTCAAAGCAGAATTTGGTCCTCATTGGGTATAATTTTTTCACTGAAAATTGTCGCTAAATTCCTAGTCAAATGCCGAAACAGATGGATGTCAAAATCCATGCGAAGTCTCCACGTAAAATTCCATGCGGAATCATGCGGTATTTGGAGCCAAACTTTGGCTTCGTTATAGAGGGCAGGTCCGTCGCACTAAGAACGGACGTAACCTTGTTCTAACAGTAAATATCGGGAAAAATTGAAGTAAATCTTCCTGTGTAGGGTGGGAAAAGGTATATTATTTAAGTTTCAATGCGTAATAAAGATAAAGTGATGCGTAAACACCACAATGTGTCGTGAAAGACAAAGCGCCGTGTTGTGGAAGGCGAAGCGCGAAGAGCGTACGTACGAGAGAGAGAGAACAAAGAGTGTGCGCGCACGAGAGAGAGAGAGAAGAGCGCGAAGAGTGTGTGTGCGAGAGAGAGAGGGAGACAGACCACCGGCCCGCGCAACTGCCGCCGATGGACCGCAGGAAACAAAATCCACGCGGTGTCCGCACGATTCTATTTTTTATGATTCTTATCAGTTGTTGGGCGGATTTGGCGCGTTAAGGATGTGTGTTAGGACTGCACTGTATTAGTGTCTGCACTGTGCTGTGTAGTTGTAATTGAAGACATTTCACCTCATAAATCGAAATGGCAAAGTGAGTATATACATTATTCTAGAATTAAAAAAATTTTTTTTCTTCGAAATATGTCGATTCTACAATGAGAACAGAACACATATCACGTCCTAATGTAAGGCCCTTTTTGTTTGTAGGAAGGAGAAACTTCAAGAGTGGTGCTGTCCGTGTCCGCTGATGAGAGGAAGCATCGCGAAAATAAATAAATACATATATTGTAAATAACCTAATAACCTATAACCTAATGACCTATATTATGTATTATAAATTAAATAAACTCTTCTTAAGCGTCCCCATACCTTATTTTCCATTCGAGGGTTTTATTTCCATTATTTTAAGATTTGAATATTTATTTTTTATTTTATAACAGCTTTTTTATGATAATTGTTATTTTATATAGTTTTTATTTCCTTCATGTAACTTGTATAGTATTATTTCTTAAGATTATATATATATAGAAAATAAATAATATAAGTATCTGTAAAATAAAAATATATTAGATTAAGATTAAAATAAATATATTTCTAAATTTAATTCAATTTTCCCTCCCATCGTTTATTCCGATTTTTCCCGATATTTACTTTCAGAACAAGGTTACGCCCGTTCTTATTGCGACGGACCTGCCCTCTATAACGAAGGCTGATCGAAGCCAAAGTTTGGCTCGAATTTGGCATGGCAGACTTTGCACTGGAATACCGATGGTAATGCGGAAACAGATGGATGGCAATTCCGAGTCAAATTTTGGTGGCAGATTCAAAGCATTTTGTTTACTGGGTTTGTACACTTTTTAAAGTAAACTCGGATAAACTATAATTCCAACTTCAATATTGGATGTCCCGCTGCACTTAAATTTTTTCGAGTTTTAAATCATTCTAGATTGGTCAGTATTATCAATCGTGGTATCACCATGATAAAAGGTGCGACGACCAGCAATGTAACCAGCAGAAGAGTAAATATTATTCTTACGTTTGTATATCCGTTTTGCTTTCGGGATTACTTTGAGAGAAATGGTTCTGCGGAAAATTAATTTATATTTTTAAAAACTTCTATTAGACGTCAAAATTTTCGAAACCTTGAACGATTATCTTTTTTCCAGTAAATACAGTAAAATTTGGATAGTTACGGTAGAGAACTTTGCGACAGTTACAGAAATAATACTGTAATTTACTTTTTATTCAGCTATGATTCTGTAGATTCAAGTATTTATATCTGTATCAGATCAAAACTATGAAATACTATCACATTCGGCATTCGACGAGCTCTTAAATACAAATTACAGAAGTATGTATTCCACATTCTATAACATGATTGTTTAATCATGCAAAGGTATTCATACAAAATGGTAGGTAGCAATCATACAAAATGCCAAGGTATTCGTCTACTGATTTATGTCTTCGAGGACGCTGTCCACCACAGCCCAAATAAAACATTTCAACTTTGATCGAAAGTTTTGGTATGCCTTACAGGGACTATGTAAAACAAATGGGACAGATGTGGTCATTCCAGATATTTGAAAAGTCTCCATTCGCTAAACCGATAAAACTATTTATCATTCAATGCATAAAAGTTTTGCATAATACTCGTAGGAGGTAAGCAGATAAAGTACTGGTACGGATAAGGCGATAAAGATTATTCATACCTTTTAGGGTAAGACCCTCTTGGGCTGCATTAACGATGGCTACTAAACTAGTCTTCCCTTTCTTTTAGAAATAAGTAAGATCAATATAGGACCGAACATAAAACGATCTACAGTGAAGGTAATAATTTGTAAGTAATGAAAGATAGATTATGTGCTAGATGAAGATGATTTAATGCACCATATAAAATTCAACAAAGCAAATAGTCTAGAACGAATGATGTATAGTAGAGCCTCCCATATGCGTAATAAGAAAGAGACAATAGTGTACGGATAATGGAATTTTCGGATAACAGAACAATCACATTTCTGATACTAAATTTCATTTATTTAAATCAACATCAAGAGACGAAAATTTACTTTTCTTTACGAAATATCAAGCATGCGCGTCATATGGCTCGCTAAACTCAATTCCATCAGCGATTGCGATGTTTACTGGTCTGGCTATGACATAGGATCCCAGGATACGTCGATTTTTCAACGGGGTTTTTACTATGTGCCCGTTAAGGCCAAAACATGATTCTATGTGTGGTCCGAAGATGGTTTTAAATCATTTCACTTTATTACCACAAAACATAGAACTATACTTGAAAATTTGATTGGGAAAATTAATAACTTTGTTAGTCCTTGTTTCGGGACAAACATCCGCAATGATCGATATTAGTGATATTAAGAAAGTATGCGATACGTACGAAATTAAGATCCCCGATAGGATTAAGATATCAGGTCCAAACAGAAAACAACCACTACTTGTTTTGCCTTTTTTTTTTAGATACATGTAAGATACATGTAATAGTAAACTTTGTGTGGCGTCCGTACTAGAAACGTATCTAGAACGAACAGTATTCTTTCGAGGGGATATATAGCTTATTTTTAATTTTTTTAAAAAACCATACAGGAAAGTTACGTCACAGAATCTAAGTTGGTGCATTTTCAATATCTATCTCAAGAGTTAACACCAAATGTTCATCCCTTGTACCTTTTTACGGCAACCAGCTTTAAACATCTACAGTTAATCTCGAAGAAGAGGTACCAAATACAGTTATACGATGAAACGACTTTACACAAGTGAAATCCTATCGTTACGCGTCTTCTGAGGTTACCAACCCTACCCTGTATATATGTATATTAATATATCCAACAATAATCGAAATCGGAGAGGAAGTAAGTTACTTGCCAACATTTGGCGACCACCTTTGCTGGTGACCATAAAAAATAGACGCGGGATTTCCTACCCCCGCAAAGCATAGCTCCGCCTTCTTATCTTCGGAAATGTAACGCCTTTCCGAAGATCAGTATATAAAGGGAGAAAATCCACAAAAAACAGCTTCTTGTACTTCTTGCACTTCTTGCACTTCTTGCTACCGGTCTGAGTATTTTAGTATCCGTGATATTTAATACCAGTGCTACCATATTTATTCATGTCGAACCGTAAAAGCTGGGTGTGGAATTATGCACACCGTAATGGCGATAAAGCCATTTGTCATTTGTGCGACGATGAAAGTAATAGTGAATTTACGTGTGCTGGAGGGACAACTGGTTCAATAAGTAGACACTTGAAATTCGTACATAATATGAATCCTACGAATACTAAAATACCAGCTACGTTATCGGATGCTAATGGTGAGTACCAATATTAATTTTATTAATAATAATAATACATTCGGTTGTGTAATATATAAATTTGTTTAACTTTAATATAAAAACTTTAATTCACTGTAACTTCGTTAAAAAATATACATTTTCTTTCAATGTGGTTAAGATAAAACAAATAATCAGGATAAATATTAATTGATTTAATACAGATGTGATTGAAAACCTAGATTTAGAAGAAAATACACCGGAAAATTCGGAGCCGCCACAGAAACGTTGTAGGCTTTCTACTGTAAATAGTCGTTCGTGGGATCACACAAAAAATGAAAACATACATGAGGCATTAGCAAAATTAATTGCCAAAAATCAACTACCCATTTCTTTTGGTTCATCGGAAGGATTCCAACAATTTATGTCTGTGGTACAACCAAATTATAAAATATGTAAACGGGAAACAATAAAAAAAAGATTAATGAATTTAAAAGATACGATTGAACAAAAAATAAAAGAAAAACTAAACGCTGCTAAAAGCATTGCGTGCACAACCGATGGTTGGTCGTCTTTAGCACAGGATTCATATATGACGGTAACTGCACACATTATTAATTCTAAATGGAACACAGAGAGTTATGTTTTATGCACGTATGAGATGGAAGAACTCCATACGGCTATAAATCTCGCCAATGAACTAAAACAAACCTTTGAAGAATGGGAGATCAGTGAAAAAGTTGTAGCCATAGTCACAGACAATGCTAAAAATACGACAAACGCTATTTCAATATTGTCAGAGAACATTGACGTTTCTAACATAACGTGTGCAGCACATAACGTTCTATTAGCTGTAAACAATGCTCTCAAAGAAGAAAATGTGCAACAAATAATCCGTCATTGTTCTAAAATAATTGGACACTTTAAACATTCCAACATTGCAAAGCAGGCACTGGAGAAGAAGCAAGAGCAACTTTCAGTGGAAAAAACAACATTGCTCCAAAGTTGCTCTACACGATGGAATTCAACATTTTTAATGTTGGACAGCTTATGCAGAAATAGATGCCCACTGTTAAATGTGTTAGCAGACCGGACCGTCATCACTGCAACCATGGCAAAAAGTCTCGAAATTTCTGAAAGCGAATGGACAATAATAGAAAAACTTATACAGATTTTGAAACCGTTTCACGTAGTGACAAAACTTTTTTGTAGCGAAAGCCAATCTTGTGTCTCAATGGTGAGACCTATAATGAAAAAAGTCGTCGAAAAACATATAAACATACGGGATAATGATATTTTGGCTACAATGAAGGAAACATTAACTTCCGAAATTACAAAACGTTTTAAATTCGAATGGAATGACGGTGATACTATTTCACTGTTCCATATAGCTCCCTTTTTAGATCCACGTTATAAAAATCTTGAACATGAAACGTTTGATATTAGAAATGTAATTCGTGAAAAAGTTAAATGTTTGCTCGAAGACTCTCCTGTTCGAGAAGTGAAGACAGAAAATTTACAAAATAAAAGTGCCCTTCAGTTTCTTTACGATGACACAAATGATGTTAATCATTTAGATGCCGAATTTGACATGTACATCTCTGAGCCACAACTACGGTTTGATTTGGATCCATATGAATGGTGGAAGGCAAGGACACACAAGTATTCAAGAATATCCGAAATCGCGAAAAAAATTTAACCATGCCAGCAACGTCAGCCACGTCTGAACAGTGCTTCTCGTCTGCTGGAAATATTGTTACAGCAAAAAGGAACCGTCTTTTGCCGGAAAATATAAATACTTTGGTTTTTCTTCATTAAAATAAACAGTTAATTGATTAAGGTTTATCAACAGAAATTATACTCCTTTTTAATTTTCGAAACCTATCCTGTTAAGTCTTGTATATTTCAATGTACTCTCCGTGTATTCGTGTACATGAATACACGTGTTCACGTGTATCAAAATAGACGGATAATACACGTGTACCCGTATATTCAAGCTCACGGTTATACGTGTATTAAATAGTATCCGGACTTCTACACGGATATATTAATTACACGTGTACACGTGTATTTTCAATACACGTGAAAGGGGCAACTCTAGAAGTAACCGTTCTATATTTCATTTAAAGTTTTTTCCGATTATCTCGGAAACTAAGGCCGAGCGACGGGTACCATGTACAATAGGAAAAAATTGTTCAGAATGTTGACCGTGACAACATACGTCAAGGTTATTGCAGCTGGATCCCCTTTTGTTAATATTTACTGGTTTCTATTAACCATTTCGACAAGGATTATTATCAAATATAATTTAATTGAATCTTTGCATTTTTAAAATACATTTTGGAGGTCCACTTAAGGGTTAAAGGTTAGACCGCGACGACGCACAGTGGTTAAAAATCGTCGAAACGTGAACAAAAATCAAATTTTCAAATTTTATTCACAGATTTTATACGAATAATACCTAACACTGTGAGAATGTATATTTAACACTAGAACTACCGAGCAATAAATGCGACTGACGTATATTGCTTTGTAACAGTGACAAGACTGTGCCCATTCAGATTTCATACAACTTTTATTGTAATATGTGCTTCAATGAAGAGGCTCATTGCAAAATTTCCGATGAAAACGTTTTAACAATTACAGTAATTGTAAAAGAAAAAATTAGGAACCAGTCATTTTGACTGGTCCGATAGTTCTAGTGTTAAAAATCAAAGAGGTTTTCATGATTTTCACAAGCAGGATGTAGTAATAAGGAAGGCAGGGAGCACAACGTTTATACAATTTCACAGGTCGTGACGAATTTTCAAAAAAAAATCTGGCTACGCATATTACTATTATACTACTTCGTTTATTACCATTACACTAGCTAAGGAAAAGTTACATAGCTACTGAAGTACGTACTGCACCCCTATTCGTCGCACAGACCGCACGTCAGTGATTACAAGTTAAATGGGATCTACTGCTCCTGTTAAACAAACAAACTTTTAAATATACTGCAGTTTGTACAGCTACAACGCGACCTAAAGTAGTTACCGAAAATAATTTCTTAATAAAGCATTAAAGTCCTCATTATTACCAATAGTAATCGCCTTTCTTTGGATGACTTCCAAAGCGAAGATTTACATCCAACACATCGCGAATGTCTAGTACTCATCTCTACAATATACATTTATATTAATTCATATATCATTAGTTTTGTAATGTTGCAAAAATTGGAAAGTGCTTCTCTAGATTACTTCGTACCGGAAGGCTCTCTGGCAGATATCGGGTTATATCGATTTCTGCCACACGGCGCTCGAAAATGATCGGACTTTGATCTTTTTAACATATGCCCCCACTTTTAAAAATCTGAAAAAATTATGATTATTATTATTGTTATTATTATTGTTATTATTATTAATAACCATAACGAGATGCAAAAACTATAAAAATATGAACTTAGTATTTTATAACTTCTACAAGAAATCGGCTTCTCAAAGTTCTTTTTATATTTTAAAATTCAGTTTCGAAGCTAAAAATTCTGAAAAAATTTATAGATGCGTACTCTAATAGCTCAAATATGCCTGATTTTTTTCAAAATTTTCAATTCAAGAGGATAAAAGAAGTTACGGAAAAACCTGCTTTTTTGTTACCCCATTACTACGCCCCATGTCGTCATATGGGATTGAAAATTGGCTCAAAGTATTTTCTTTGGATAAGCTATCGAATAACTTATTGCAAATTCAATTTGGTTTAGCGGCACTTTAGTCCGCAGTTTGTAGTCTGACGCAGTTTTGAATTTTTTCCTGTGTTCAAGTGACTGCTCAATCAGCTTCGAAATGGCTTGAGTCATTTCTGGCATGACGCTTGTTTTGAAACGTCGCTGAAGTATTGTGTTTTGAAGGTGTTAACGTGCACTAGCGAACAATTTATGCCAATATACAGGGTGGTCCACGCAACTTGCACACCTATATAACTTCCAAAGGATGCGTTGCACGAAAAAGTTTTGTATACAGAAGTTGCATGGTGGGAAGGGGTACACAATTTAGTGTATTTATTTTTTTTTACAGGAAAAATTTCCAGAAAATTTTCTTACAAAAAAATCATTTACTTTTCTTTTTATTTTTCTAACCTGATATTACGCGAAGAAAATTTTCAGAAAATAAAGTGAAATTACTTGTTAATTATTAGGTTTAGGGCTAATGAAGGTCAATACTTTTTTATTCAGAATTCGACATTCTTCCATATTTTGGTATAAAAAAATAAAAAAAAAAAATAAAAATTTTTTCATTTAAAAACACAGTCGACCTTCAAATCTCCGAAACACTTCCACCTGTAAAAAAAATAAATACACTAAATTGTGTACCCCTTCACACCATGCAACTTCTGTATACAAAACTTTTTCGTGCAACGCATCCTTTGGAAGTTATATAGGTGTGCAAGTTGCGTGGACCACCCTGTATGTAAGATTTCAGTAGGGTTTGTGCCTTTCATAGTCACAATTTGCACAATGGACGTGTTCAATGTTTACTCATTCATCGTCCCAGCTATTGAGGAAATGGATAACAGGAATAGTACGCGTTGAAGATCGAGTGTGAGATATGCCTGCTTAATCTCTCACCCGGTCACATGTATTATACGTAGATGAAGACGTCTATACAATTCTACAATCAAAGTCTGGTTAATATTTAATTAACCCACGTATGTATGTATATCGAATTTTTCCAAATTTTGCCTTTATGCGTTAAATATATGGTTTTATATCGTCAATGTAGAAACTATTGAAGGAAAGAATCGTGCGCGCTGACAAAACAACAACAATGAAACAACAGAATATTTACTCGATGTGGATAATGTCTATTATACATTACATTTTAGAATATGAAGAGAGAAGAAGAACAGGAACGAACGATTGTACGTAATATTTGAGTCTTGTGCCCGATTTGTTAATGACTTCAAAACAAACGTGCGACAAATTTTTGCTGAAGACACCTTACGTACTCATAACATGCACTTTGCAAATGCACTACTATCGCCTAGCCAATTAGGTCGCGAGTGTTGCTAATTAAGTGACCGATAGACGCGCGGTTTCCCACACCGGATGTTTCATCCTTGTACTGTATAACTTCTAATACATATCACTAGTATCTGAAGATATTAACTTTCCATTACATCCTTCCGTTCATAACCGGGTACACAGGTACGGGACGTATGTGGGACTTTGAGCTAAAAATTTTGTACTGTCTAGATAAAATATCTTTAAACCCGTTCAGATCTTCATTATTTCACTCACTTCCGATCAACGTATGTATTTACAGTTGAAAAAATTCTTTCTCGATAAAAAGGCATCGAAGACTTCAAAATTTGAAACAGGTGTTTCATAACCAGGATACCCGGGTACCAGGGATGTGCGGGTTCTCGACATTTCGGGTTCGGGTCGAGTCGAGAAAAATCGGGCAAGATCGAGCGAGGTATCAAGATCTCGAAAGAGCGTATCGAGAAATCAAGATCTCGAAACGATCTGACTATACAATCAGAACGTGTATCGGGATCCCGAAAAAAGTACTTACATACAGTGACTCCCATTAATATTCGGACACTCTTAAAAGGATGATGACTTTCTTCATATTGGACTATACCACTTGAATTTTTTTAGAAGTTAGAACAATCCTACATAATGTAAAAAAATTGATTTCGAAAAATTGTAATTGATCGGAATTGCAGAGAATATGTTCCACTCACCTTTGAAGCTACAATAAATCCGCACGCTGTAAATCATTTCGAACCAGAACCGTCTTACTAAAAGTAGCAAATTATCCGCCGTGCGAAAATACACACACTTCGAACCAAACGTTATCGAGTCGAGAGGATGTTCTTACAGAAATTGCTTCTGTCTAAAAGTAGCTGCTTCATAGAGATCATGCAAATTAATTTTAGCCTTAATTGACAATTCAAGATAAGGATTCAAATGCCCAAACATGATCCACTAAAAACATACTTAAGATTCACGGTGTCCTGAGTGCTTCCATTCACTAATTCCGTTCAATGTGCGCGAACAGAAATAACCATACGATGGCGGAAGCGTAAGACAGAGAATCTTCTATCTTCGCCAGTGCGTTGACAACTATGTCGTTTTCTCCATTTTAAGGAGGAATCTTTTGTCCCGCAGCCTCAGAATTAACAGCGTCACTCTTAAATTGTTCCAGTTAATGCCTGCAAATAGATTAGTCGGTTCGGTGTCTTCGTTTTGTTTTATAAAACAGTTCACGAATCGCTAGAAATGAATAGCATAACGTCTGCGTCGAAGCTAAATCGCACGAACCCGCAGATAAAGAAAAGGCGTCGTCTTCTCGGCAAGCTCATCTGAAGCACCTAAGAACTAGAAGACAATATAACACACACAAGTCTCGCTTGGCTAGTCACTTACGCTTCCTCTTCCTCGAGTTTTACCCGCGAATCTCGCTACCTATTTTCACTCTTTTCAACCCCTCCCCAGCCCCTGGCCATATCCCCTGTCCTTCCGTTCTTCTTCGTCACGGCGGGTCGGTTGCACACCCTGGAAAAGTTTCATCCTGTTCGTGATGAAAGGCTCTCGGTTTCCTTTCTCAAAAGACAGTTGCTTCTCCACTGTTTACTGGAGACTGAGATTTCATAGCGATTAACGATCATTTCGCTTCCTTCTGAACCACGGACAGTCTATCTGTTTCGCGTTGTTTCTACTGGCTATAAATATTGCCAATTGTACAGCACTGCATTTCGTTATTGTAAAGCGTGCGACACGACGCGCAGTGCGGACAAATAGCCTGTTTTCGGCACTTCTCGTAGTTTGGTTATCAATGTATATATAGAAATATTTACCAATATAGTTAATAATTTTAACAAAAAAGAATTTATTATTAAAAATTAACAAATTTATTTTTGAAAACTAACAAGTTTGGAACAAAATTAATAATAAATGAACCATATGTAAAATTAACAATAATAAACTTAAACAAATTATAATACTAGTGAATAAAATGAATAAACTTAACAAAACGCTATTCGCTATCCGAGTCATTCTCAGTACTTTGATTGCGACCCAAAATCATTGACCCTCGTGATCTTGCACATCTCGATCTATCCTTACATTCTTATTACTTTTTCAATAGTTATAAAACATATATTAAAAACAAATTAAAAAGACATAAAAATGGTTGATATATAATTATTGCAAAATTGTATTATGCATAAAAATGATTATTATATGATTATTATTAACAATTTCCATCTTAATACGCATGTTTTGCAAAAGAAATGTATTTCATATCGTGACATGCACGAATATTGAACTTTCCTAGTAAATTCCCCACTGTAAATGTGGCGAACAAATGGCAAAATTTTTTACAATCAAATTTGTTTACAAGTGTATAATTATTGTTAATTATTCACAGAAAATGAAATTTAACAATATAACCAATACATTTAAAAAGAAAATGACAAATTTTCCACGATAGATCCTAAAGGAAAGGTGTTACGAGCCAGGCCTGCGAGCAACGTGAGAGGCCGGCGAGGGGGTTATTACCCCTTGAATATGGTTTCTATTTGTTTCCAGTTTGAAATCTTTGTTGATTTGAATTTAATATTAATAAGCCTTTTAACTTATATATAACTTAATTGATACAATCCGTGCGGTAAGATTGAATCGTGTGGGAACGTTCAATTATTAGATTAGGATATTAGGCAATAATTAACCACTTCGTGACCACGGACGAGTTATCTCGCGACGAAATACCGTGCGTACGATAACCACAGACGAGTTATCTCGCGAACAAGTTTCGTTTATAGGTAAACGACATTGCGTCGCGAGATAACTCGTCCGTGGCACAGCGCAAGCGACATTGCGTCGCGAGATAACTCGTCTGTGGTTACCGTATGCACGGTATTTCGTCGCGAGATAATTCATCCGTGGTCGCGAAGTGGTTAAGGGTTGCAGATTACGCGAGTTAATGTAGTTGTTTGTGTCGCAAATAAATGTAATAAGTGTACAATTGGAGAAATTGTTACCTACGATGCATGGTTTTGACGCACTGGCAATGCGGGGTTAGAGAGCGATTGTTGAATGCCAAATAGAATATATAACGAACTAACGGACTTTAACAAAGGACTTTAACCCGATCTCACTAGAATTAACTCTGATGCGTGTAACGCGACGTGACTGCACGATTACTATAACGCTACTGAACCACTTCTGAATCTCGACTGAACCAAAGATGATGAAAATGGACGGGTTTATATACCTTGAAAATGAAAGGGATACTCTGTTTAAGATTTAATGTCACGTAGGGTCACAATCACATTTTTGTCACTTCTAATGAAAAGCAGGCCTCAGTTAGATTTTCGTTAAAAGGTGTTGGATTTTTCATATCTAATTTATATATAAGCAAAAATAATCTCTGTGTTGAGAAACACTTTAGAGTGCCAGGAACGCGGAGCCTGATTATTATCCTTAGCAATGGGTCTCTGGCAGTACCCCGACTCTTAAGGGTCACGGGGTGTCATAAACACATTTCAGGCCCAGGCCTTTTCTTTATTTCGTTTCTGGTTTCAAACCTAAGCAACGGTTTTCCGTTGCACATTTTTAGTCAGTCTCATCCAGAGTATCGAGGTATCAAGAGCTAAAAGAATCCTTCCGAGTCTCTTTGAATAAATTAGTTTTCTTATTAACTGTGTGTTTATTATAATAAACTCCATATCCCTACAAAAGGGGTTAAGGAAGGTTATCCGGGCTATTTCCTATCAGAATATTAATTAACGGATGCCAGAAGGGACTGTCTAAAGATTTTGATATAAAGGAGGCATACAGTATCTTTCATTAATAAAAAGGGGCCTGTTGGGACGCTTTTCGTTCTCAGAAAAGAGATTAGAACTTCTAATCGAAATGAACGTGGAGAACGTCTGCATTCGTAACGAAGGTATGGACACTACTTAAAAAGTTTATAAAATTGAGAGTCGCAAAAAGTAGCAGACAAAACTATGAAATTCTTAAACTATAATAAGTAATGTATCCGAGTATGCACGAATCTCAGGATATATTTTGCCGTTTTTGTTTTATATTAATTTGAAGTTTTATATGCAATTAACAAATAAAGCCACCGTTGAAAATTTGTACAAAAAATAAATCTACTTCATTAAATGTATAAAGAATGCATATTCCTTGGTAAGCACTTTCCATTACACAGAATTATTATTGCCCACTCATTTACAATTAATATAATATTTTTCGATTTTTGGCACTTTAGAGGGTGCCTCCATGGCCAAATTTTTTTACAAAAATCTAAATTTGGTTACTAATGCATATGTAGTCACAAAAAATTAAATTTAACAATAAAATTAATAAGTTTAAAAAAAAATTATTTTTATGCATAAAAAAATTGTTAAATGATTTTTAAATGAATAATAATATGAATTTCCTGCTAATATGCAGTTCTGCCAAAGGAAATTTTCGTGCATCGTCAAATAAAAATGTAGTGAGATGTGCCGACTTATCCGCATTGTGCGACGGGGCGACACATCTTTTCGGCTCATAAAAGCTTCCTCAGCATTCAACGTTAGGATTACCTGATTGTAAATTTATGATCTGCCCTTTCTCAACCCACTTTGCTCATTAGGAAGTAGGTTGTTATATTCGATCCACCACTGTAGTCTCTTTTAATAAGCGATTAACATAAGGAATAAGCAAGAAATCAATATGAGTCTCACACTCTTTTTATCTGCCTTTTTAATGCAATGAACAAAAGATTGGTTCCATCGAATAGGATAATCACTTAGTGCATACATTTGATTATACAGGGTGGAGCATTTAAAACAGGTCACTTGAATAACTCGCTTGCTTTTGAAGAATAAAGAAAATGCATGACACCAAATGTTCCGTCCTCAACGGATTTTCTAAACTGCCCTGGCATTCATCAAAACAGCTGTTAAGATTTCTTTAGTCAAACTAGCTGCAATTTAAATTTAATGGTTTTAGTACCTGAAGACGACCCATTCTTCAAATGGGCGTTATTCCTTTAGTAATATTGGGTTTATTGTGTATATAATTAAATTATCGTAATCAATGCCGTCGAACCGTCCGGCAATAAAACAATTAATACGCGTGCGTTCAATGAGACATCGGGCCTCTCCTCAAGCGACCCTACGTTTACGACGGTCCGCCCATTCATATCTACTTCGGTCACCAGCTCGAGGTACCTGATGTACCGATATTTGTCTATTCTTTCGGGTTTTCCGCACCAGCCAATTAGTCGCTAGTCATTCAACTCAGCGTATAAAAAGGGTAGACATCAGTTCGAAAAATCACTTCGCAAGTTTACTTCGCTCAAGTCACGTCGATCACTTAGTTCGCATCAATTCGATTCAAACTCGCGTTCGCCACGCCGCTTTTCTGTCTGGTCTTTCGACTTTGTCAAGTCCAGCAGAACCGTCGCATCGATCGGCCGCTTACACGATCTGCGACACAAGTTTAGTCGATAACATTGTAAATACATCATTGTTAAAATAAACGATTCAACTAGAAACAGCTGTCCTTCATTAATTTGACGCACAGCGGTACCAGAATATCGTCAAAACGTAACCGGATTTACGACCCGGTTAGATTCTAAAGAGTCGCGGTATTTCGGTACTTGTAGGCTCAACGAGCCAGCCTGCAAACACCAAACTTACTTGTCATGGAGAGGTTCATAATCTGATGTTACTCATTTTTTTATAGGTGGAGGTGTCAAGAAGATATGAGGGTTAACTCTGTTTTTTTAAATAGAACGGCATGATTTTTTATTTAAATTCTGGTAGTGTGTTCCAAGACGAACACGAAGACCTATTATGAAGGTCATTCAAGGACACTCACTGTATTATAAAAATTTATTTGAAGAGTATTTGAATATTTTTTCAATATCTTCCGGTTGACCATTTTGCGACGGAAGCTAAGAACATGTGCATATCCTGGGATGCTTATGATTACTCTTATGTTTATAATCTATGAGATGGGTTTAATATTTAATTTTCGCAATTCTTTCTCTATGATGGAATTAGGAATAATTGGCCACAAGCTGAATAGAATAATTCGTTTCGATTTGGATAGTAATGGCCAAATTTCTAAGGTGTGTGATCTTATGTTTACTTTCGTTGTACTTTCGATTACTTATAATTTTGTCAGCTATCTCTATTGTGTTCCAGTATTCAGGGTGTCCCAAAAATGTTGTATTTTCTTGGAAGGGGTGATTCTAGAGACCATTTGAAGTAACTTTATCCTTTATGAAAATGTCGGCGGCTTTGTTAAGGAAAAACACAACTATTAACGAAAAGACAGACCAATAGAAAAAACCTGACTCAGCCAAAGCTAACGCCACGGTCAGCGGGAGCTGTCGCCGAGCCAAGATTCCTCTGACATAGCCGCTGCTCTCAATGGTCCGTGTTTTTCGTTAATAGCTCCTTAATAAAGCTGCGGATAACATTTTCGCAAAGGAAAAAGTTACTTCATATGATCACGGAAATTGTCCCTTTCAAAGAAGTACAACATTTTTGGGACACCCTGTATAACAAACACATCTATGAGATATGCAAGAGATGCACGCTGGACCAGACCGAGGAATTAGCTGTTCATTTGGTAAAAAAAGTAACTTGCTCATATCGATGTTTATCGAATGTATATTGCTTCCTAAATGTTGTTGGGGATTTTTGTCTACTAAATTAACATTCACTATTTGGTTTTACCTTTACGTTATATTAATAACAAGTGTACAATAAACGTTATAACACGTGCACTCTCTTACGTGGTCACATTCAATCTCATACAAAACCCGCGAACGACGCTTCCTCGATTCGCTTCTTTTTCGTTCTTCCCACTCCTCAGTCATTCCATCTCTCTCTCATACTATTTTCAATTGTTTCTTCTAGATCCTTCCTGATTCTTCTTGACGTATGCATACACACACAAGCGCGCGCACACACACACAAATTTCCATGACATTCGAAAACGGCGTAACTAACGAGATTTATTAAAAATTGTGAATAGAACAAGCATTTAAAAATCAACAGTTCTAATCCTACTTTTCACCGAAAAAGTTACCAGTTTTATTATTGATACCCTGGAAAATCTATTTAATATTATATATCCATTTTTGTTTAAAATAAATAGCATTTGTGTATATTGAGAATATATCTTGTGTACTAGGATTTAGTATTTATAATTTATTGTAACAACAATGCTTAGTAAACTAAAGAGAATCATCAAAGTTTTCTATTATTGTAAAGGATATCTTTTGAGTTTCATGTATCCAAGTGCATTATTTTCAGTGCGCTTTTCTTTATGGAACCATGTAGGATTCACATCCCATTCGGTCCCGGTACACAAGTTATTATTGTTTAAAGTGTACGCGTCGCCTGAAGTACGACCGAATCTCCTTAATAGATGTTGAAGAAGAAACTGATGATAATTAAACCGAAAAGTGATTTTTGTAAATTGCTATTTTTGTTTACAAAATTATTCTGGTTTTTATAATTAATATTATGTTGTTCGTACTTCTTTACATTAATTATATTTATAATATGGCACTAATTGTGTAGGATTCTTGAGAAATGGGAAGGGTGATTTTTTATTAACGCTTTACTGGTTACAAAACTATATTTAAACTAATGGTTGAACGCTCGCTGTTGACTCTCTCTCTCTCTAAAACGCACTGCAACACACTGACTTGACTTGAGACAACACACTTATATTCTTTCACCTCCTTGCATTCGTCTCGCTTACACTCTGTCTCTCGCATCCATAGCCTCAATTCGTAAAAACGTATACTTCCCTATCGCTCAGTTCTAAACACTCTTCGTTCACGCCTTCTCAGTCGCTCGAGTTTTCCAAACATACCGACGCCGCACAGTGCGCACAAACCATCTGTTTTTGGGCACTTCTTGTTGTTTGGTTATTAATGTATATATAGAGGAAATTTTTTACAGACAATTGTATTTACCGATATAGTTAATAATTTTAATAAAAAAAAAAAATTTTTAGAAAAAAATTCATTATTAAAAACTAGCAAATTTATTTTTAAAAACTAACAAGTAACAAACTAACAAAATTAATAATAATAAAAATGAATAAACTTAACAAAACGCTATTCGCTATCCGAGTCAATCTCAGTACTTTGATTGCAATCCAAAATAATTGACTCTCGTGATCTTGCACATTTCTTATGTGAGTAATAGATAATTGAATAAGTCGGTGTTCCTGTCAATATTTTCTGATTTCTTTGTGTCTCGCTTCTAAAGTCTCCTCAGACAAAAATCCCATTGGGACATCAAAATGATTAATAATGTTACACCCATGAAAAAATTTGAATTAAAACTTTATGTACCGTTATACCAATTGTATTTTTCTATGTATAAATCTAATGTTCAATCTTATGTATAAATCTAGTCATATATTATCATATATCATATCAAACATATATAAAAACAAATAAAGAATACATAAAAATGATTGCTATATAATATTATACAAAATTGTATTATGCATAAAAATGATTATTATATGATTATGAATAACAATTTCCATCCTAGTACGCATGTTTTGCAAAAGAAATGTATTTCATATCGTGATGTACACGAATATTGAACTTTTCCAGTAAATTCCCCGCTGTAACTGTGGCGAACAAATGGCAAAATTTTTTAGAAAAATATAAATTTGTTTATGAGTATATACTTCTTGTTAATTATTCACAGAAAATGAAATTTAACAATATAACTAATAAATTTAAAAAGAAAATAAGAAATTTTCCACGATAGATCCTAAATAAGTAGCAGAGGGGAAGAGGGAATAGAAGGAGGGAAGGTATGCGGAAAAGCTAGGGAGAGGAGGAGGAAGTAGTGAGAGCAGTTTGGATAATGTATGGAAGAAAAGGAGGAGGGATCAAGGGAAGGTTGGAGACGAAGAGGGCGATGGGGAAAGGGGAATTTTTAAAAGGAGTGGGAAGACGAAGAGGTAGCCGAAGAAGGAACGGAAAGAGTCGGAAGGGTTAAGTAAAGGTTGTGAGAATCTGATTAGGGAGTTGATGACAGAGCTTAGGGAAATAAAAGAGGGGATGAGGGAAGTGAAGAAGGAGATGGAGAGAGAGAGGGAGGGGAGAAGAAAGGAGAGAGAGAAGTGGGAAGAGGAAAGAGGGGAAAGGTTTGAGAAGAGAATGGAAAGACTGGAAGTAAGGTGGAGAAGGCAGAGATGGAAGAGGTGGGGAAGGGGAGAGAAGGGGTAGAAGGTAGGATGGGAAAGGAAGAATTAGAAGAGAATAGAAGGAGGATAAGGAGGATAGAGATCAAACAGGATAGGAAGGAGAGGGAGGAGCGGAGAAACAATGTGATAATAAGAGGGTTGCAAACGGAGGGTAAGAGCATTGAAAAAGAGGTGAAGAGGGTGTGGGAGGTGATGAGTCTGAAGGACGAGGGAATTAAAAAGATAAAAAAGATAGGAGGGGCGGGAAAGGACGGGAAGGGGTTGGTTCTGGTGAAGATGGTGGACAGGGAACATAAAAGGAAAGTGATGGTGGAGAGGGGCAAGTTAAGATGGAGAAAGAAAAGGTTAGATGATGACTTAACGGAGGAAGAGAGAAAAGCAACGTGGAAAATTTAGAGGGAAGCGGAGAAGCAGAGGATGAAAGGAAGGAATGTGCAGGTGGGATATATGAAAATGTGGGTGAATGGAAACATGAAACAATGAGACGAAATAGAGGAAAGTTGGGTAGCTGAGCAGGGAAACGGGCAAGAGAGGTAAAGGGGTGGGAGGCGGTCTTAGGACCTGTGGCCTCTACAGTGGGAGTGTGTCCCACTATCGAGCCGTTCTCTCTATTTGAGGGATGTCACAGGTCTAAAGTCCTCTCGCTCCACCTCCTCGTGGTGGACCCTGGGAGCACACATAGCTGTGTGTTGCTAACGGAACGAGGGGCATTCCACGGGAAGTAGTCCCAAGACTTCTGGTCGTGGGGTGCTACAACTCACCCAGTTGCGACTCCGCCAAACTCGGGAGCTGGGGCTTATGATAGCCCCACATATAGCCGGTCCAGTGTTGGTTCTGGAGGACTTCAATGCCAGGTCCTCTACCTGGGGAAACCCCGGGACCAACGCCCGAGGCGGAGTCCTTGAAAACGTGGCGGAGGGGATGGAATTCCGGTTGTTAAATCGGGACTTCGTGCCTACGTGCGTGAGGTGGAACGGCTGGTCGATAACGAATGTATCGTTCGTGACCGCCGCCGCCTCTCGCCGTGTGTACAACTGGCGAGTCTGGGATGGAGAAACTTTGTCGGACCACTGCTACGTCCATCAGGACGTGGCAGTGGTCTCGGACTCGCCGGTGAACACGCCCCACCGACGTGGCACCCCGTCAGCGCACAGATGGGCGCTGAAACGACTAAACGGGGATCTACTGAGGGCTGCGATCATCGGCTCCGCCTGGCCTTCGGCCAGGGAGCGCGGGGCAGAAGAGGAGGCGGCCTGGATCTGAGACACGTTGCAAATAATTTGCGACATGGCGATGCCATGGGTCCGAGCTCAGCCCCCGAGACAGTCAGTGTACTGATGGTCGGGGGAGCTGGCCGAACTACGCAGTTCGGCCGGCCGAACTGGTATCATGTCATTGTATCAAGAGCGAAAGTGCGTGCCTGGTTCTCCTCCACATGGAGGGGAAACCCGCAGAGTTTTCCTCTGCATACCGGCCGGTATGTTTACTCGACGAGGCAAGCAAGCTGTTCGAAAGAATAATTGCTGCCCGCGTCGTCGAGCACCTATCGTGGGGTGGTCTCGACCTGGGCGACAGCTAGTATGGGTTCGGGTGGGGGCGCTCCACAATAGACGCGTTGGAGCGTCTGCGCCTCCTCCGTGAGAAGGCTGTTGCTCGGGGTAGGGTGTTGATTGCGGTGTCGTTGGACATCTCCAGCGCTTTCAACTCCCTGCCCTGCAAGGAGATAGTGGGGGGGATGGAATACTTCCAGGTGTCGAAGACTACCTTCGCGGCAGAGAGGTGGTGTTTACCGGCCGGTACAAGACCATGCATATGTGGGCGATGCACCGCGGGGTTCCACAGGGGTAGGTCCTCAGGTCGCTCCTGTGGAACCTAGCGTTTGACGCGATGCTGCGGGTTGTCCTCCCCCCAGATACGGGTGTCATCTGCTATGCGGATGGTCAGGACCTCCGGATTCGCGTCGCTGAAACTTCCGTCGAGATCAGGCCCAGTACGAGGTACCTGGGCCTGGTCATCGACGGCCGCTGGCGTTTCGTGGAGCATTTCGAGCTCCTCGCCCTTGCGCGGCTGCTGCCCAATATCGAAGGGCCGGAGTTGAAAGTCTGCCGCCACTATATGGAGGTGGTGCGGTCCATCGCCTTTTATGGAGCACCCGTGTGGTACCGCTCGCTCGGGGACAGCCGGCGCAGCCAAGCACTCTTGGAAAGAGTGCGGCGCCGGCTGGCTCTGCGGGCCATACGGGCGTACCGCACCATCTCTGGTGAGGTGGCGGGTCTCCTCGCCGTGGTTCCACCACTCCATTTGGTAGCGGAGGAGCGGGCGAAACTATACCATTTCGCCCGCTCCTTCCGCCGCCCGCTGGGGGTGGAACTCACGTGCGGGGAGGAGGAGGAGGAGCTCGAGGCTCAGAAACGCCATGCCCGGGCGGACGTATTCGCGGAGTGGGGGTGGTCTTGGCACCCTCCACGCGTCCGATTGTCCGGGCCCTCCTGCCCATATTTGATACATGGTGTAGGTCGCGGGGAAGGTTGACCTTCCGCCTCACGCAGGTGCTCTCAGGCTACGGTTGCTTTGGAGAGTACCTGTACAAGATAGGGCAGGAGCCGACTACGCAGTGCCACCACTGCGACGAAGATGTGGACACGGCGCGGCACACCTTAGAGGAGTGCCCAGCCTGGGCTGAGCCGCGCCGTTTCCTTAGAGTTGCAGTGGGCGGGTGGGACCTCTCGCTGCCGACCGTGGTCGACTACATGGTCGCCAGCGAGGGGTCGTGAATGGCGATGGCCTCCTTCCGCGAAGTCGTAATGACGCAGAAGGAGGCCTCCGAGCGGACCCGGAAGCGGTACAGGGCGTGTCGGATCACGCCTCCGACGGCCCTCCCTAACGGTGGTGGCGTCCTCTTGCCTCTGCCGGGGCTGGTTCCTCCGGGACATCGGGTCCGAGCGGGGCACGAAGACTCCGGAAGCCGTGGGCGGACCGAGCTGGGGCTCGGGAAGCCCAATCCGAAGGCTCCAGGGATGGGGACTTTTAGCGTAGGCTATGGGGGAGTCCAACCCCCTCCCCCGGGTAGTATGTTAGCTGCAAAGTGTCCTGTTGAGTACTCGCGTGATCCAGGCACCTCTACTTTAGCTTAGGTATGGGTTTCTAGTGGGTAGCCTGTGGGGATTTTCCCCAGGGGTAGTCCCACATATCCCCGGCTTCCCCCAGGGAGCCGGGGCATGCGAAAAGCATTTTCCCACGAAAAAAGGTAAAGGGGCGGGAGGGTGGGAAGGAGCGAGGAAAGAAAAGAAAGAAGAGGGATAGGCAGGTTAAGGTGGCTTTTCGGAATGTGGCGGGATTGAGGAACCAGGATGAGGATTTTTGGAAAGGGTTGGAGGAGTGGGTTGTGATCATACTGACTAGGACGTGGTTAGAGGAGAAAGGATGGGAACAGGTACGGAGCAGGCTGCCAAGAGGGTATGTCTGGGAAGCGCAGTGAAAGCAGCCCCAGAAGCCCCGCAGCCCCAGAAAAGATGGGGAGGGCAGGGGGGTATGTTAATGGGAGTAAGGAAGGAGATTGAGACGGAGAGGGGAGAAGTGGAGGGAAGGGATGGAGTGATGGTTATAAAGATGAGGATAGAGGAGGGATGGTGGAGGGTAATTGGGGTATATGTAAATAGGGACTTGCAGAACAAATTGGAGGTACTGGGAGTCTGGATAGAAGGGAGGGAAAAAGGTGTAAGGGTGATTATAGGGTGGGGGGATTTCAATGCAAGGACGGGAAGAGAAGGGGATGAGATAGCAGAGGAAGAAGAGGGAATAGGAAAAGGTAGCAGGAGATCCAAAGATGACAAGATAAATGCAGAAGGAAGGAGGTTGCGTGGATATCTAGATGTATAGTGAAGGGAGATGAGTTAGGGGAATGGACGTTTATTATGGACTCTTTATTTAAGAGGGGGAATTCAGTAATAGACTATGTATTGGGAAATAAGGATACGAGGGATGGGTTGAAAATGATGGAGATTGGGGAAAGAGGAGATTCGGATCACCTGCCCCTGACGGTATGGCTTATGGGGGAAAGGGTAGGGGGAACAAGGAGTGGTGAGGGAGTAGAAGGTTGGTGGGGTGTTGGACGGAGGAAGGGGAGAAGGAGTTCAGGGGGAAATTTGGGAAGAAGGGTGGAGGAGAGAGAGAAGGGAGTAGAGGAGGATTGGAAAGAATTGAAAGGTAAAATAAAGGAGGTACTAGATGGGATGGGGAAAAAGAAAAGAGGGGAGAGGAAAGGTTGATGGGATGAGGAATGTAGAAAAGAAAAAAAGAAAGTGAGGGAGGAGCTGAGGACATGGAGAAAGAGAGGAGGAGAGCGGATAGAAGTAAAGAAGAAGAAGGTAGCGTACAAGAAACTATGTGAGGAGAAGAAGAAAAAGGAGAGGGAAAAAGGAAAAGAGAGGTGGATGGTATAAAAACGGAAAGGCAGGTATGGCAGCTGATAAGGAAGGAAAGCAGGAAAGGGTCACGGGTGGATAAGAGAATAAGGATGGACGAGTGGGATAAATATTTTAGGTAGCTATTGTGGGGAGTAGAGTGGTGGGTAAGAAACAAAAAGTAGAGAGGAGGATAGAGAAGAGGAAATAGAAAGCGGGAGATCAGCAGGGTGGTGAAGGGTTTGAAAGAGGGAAAAACGGCAGGGGGGATGGGATACCGAACGAGGTGTGGAAGTATGGAGGGGAAGAAGTGGAGGAGTGGTTATGGAGGGTGTGTAATAGGGTATGGAGGGGGGAAGGATGGCCGGATGACTGGACGGAGGGTGTAGTGGTACCGATAGCAAAGAAAAGGGAAAGTAGAAAGGAGAGGGATTACAGGGGAGTGACGCTAACCCAAACGGCATACAAAGTATATGCAGCGGTTTTGGCGGAGAGGCTAAGAAAAGAAGTGGAGGGGATGAGGATACTGCCAGACAGTCAGACGGGTTTTAGGAAAGGATTGGGATGTGTGGACAATATTTATGTTGAGGATCTAGTCAAGCGAATGAGGCATAGAGTGACTCAGAAGCGAACGGAAAGAGATGTAGGCAGGTGCTGATAGATTAAAATACGTGTGTAACGGAAGATTAAGTATATTAACAAAAAATAGTGGTTGAGTACAAAAGGAAATAACAATAAAACGATACGTCGTCACGAATATACGGAAGATGCGCGAAGTCCGCGAACACAAAGACCAGAATACAGCGATCAGTCAATCGTAAGAAAAGACGCGTGATCAGTCGATCAGAAAATTTGCCAAAGGACCCCGCGCTGCGGTTGTCGCGGGTTATTTATACTATGAGGGGGCCACCGACAGCGAAAGGAATAAGGAGCGGGGTTTTTGAAAATGACAATGGATTTGTCAGTGTCGAACGTTAGTTAGCGCACGGGGGCAATGCCCTAACGGTCGCTGCTGCACAGGAGAAAAGGACGGTGGGTAACGGATTTGATATTTTGGGATATGGAAAAAGATGGCCCACGCGACAAGTAATCCATCAGACGTAAACATAAGGTTTACGTCTGCGTGCGTTGAGGTGAGAGTGGGGGACGAGGAAGGGGAAATGTTTTGGACAGCAAGAGGGGTGAGGCAGAGGTGCCCGCTAAGCCTTCTGCTGTTCACGCTGTTATTGGCGGACATAGACGAGGTACTTGAAAGGGGGATGAGGAGGGGTGAAAGTGGGTGGAAGGAGAATATACACCTTGGCGTATGCGGACGATATAGCGATGCTGGCGGAAAAGGAGGAAGGGATGAAAGGGATGATAGGGGTGCTACAGCGCTATATGGACAAGAAAAGACTGCAGCTAAACGCAGAAAAATCAAAGATGATGAGGTGTAGGAGGGGAGGGGGAAGGTGGAAGAAGGAGACGCGGAGGTGGAAAGGTAAGGCACTAGAGGAGGTCAGTCAGTATAGATATCTAGGATATGTAATAAAGAGGGATGGTGGTCAGGAAGAGCAAGTGGCGGAAAGGATAAGGAAGGGGGCGGCAGTGATGGGACAAGTGTGGGGAATAGGGAAGAGGAGATTTGGAAAGGACTGGGGTAGGAGGTGTAGCGGCACACGGTTGGCGACCGTAATAACCATTAGGACGGTCCGCTTACAGACGTCAAGGATTAGGCCATAAAACCGTCCTCGACATCTGCAAAGTCAAAAATGACTTTACCTTTTTATTGGCTTCACGTGTGCAACAACAGAAGCATCGCCAGCCGTGCACCGCTACGGGACCGCCTGGCCTCGCGGCCAGCGCGGCCAAGGAAAGACCCAAAATGTTTACAGCCGCCTAACTGAGCGACAGGGATTTCCCTTCGCCCGCCGAACAGGCGGAAACAATAAAAAATAAAACTACCACGCCGACGACCTCAAAGTAGTAGGCTCCACCCCGGTACCTTCGGAAAAGGTAACGCCTTTCCCGTGGAGAATATAAATAGCGACGACCCAAGACAGTCAGTCAGATCTCTGTACACGCGCCTCCACTACTCAGTCAGTTTAATAAAGTACTCTGCAAAAACCCAGACACGAGTCCTTTTATCCGCGCTCCGAGTCAGTTACAGAGGATTTGGCTTTTCGATAAATTAGTATGGCCGGTGATGAGTTATGGAGTGGAAATATGGGGGTGGAAGGAAAGGGAATGTATGGAAAGGAAGCAGGAGAGATACCTAAAGTGGGTGTTAGGTGTTTCTACACCTTTCTAGGTATACATCAGGGTACATGGTTAGGGAACAATTGCAGAGAGAGTTATTGAGGGGAAGGGCGGGGTTAAGAGCATGGGGGTATGAAAAGAAGTTAAGAGAGGGCAAAGGAGGGGAATTAGCGAGATTGTGTTGGGAAGAAATGAGAGCGAGGGATAGGAGGGGTTAGCAAGAGAAGCGTGGGAGAAGTACAGATGGGACTTCTTTGAGGAGGAGGAGTTGGACAGTACAGGAGGTGGAGGAAATGATGGAGGAGAGGAGAGAGGAGGTAAGTGGGGAACTGGTAAAAAGCGAGAAGGAAAGCCAGAGGGAGAAAAGGCGGGAAAGGATGAGGAACTCGAGATACAATAGATAGATGGAATGGTAAAGGGGGAGGGTGTTCCGGTTTATTTGAAGAAAGGATGGGGGAAGAGTAGGTGGCAGAGGGTGGCGAGAATTAGACTAGGAAATGGTATGAGGGAGGGGAAATATTGGTTGAATGAAGAGGAGAGAAAGTGTAGAATGTGTGGGTGGATGAGGAAAGAGGATGGCTGGAGAAGATGTGGGAAGTATTGGATGATGAGGGAGGAGGTGAGAAGTGGATGAGGAAGGTGAAAGAATGGAGGGATGGTGCAAATGAAGGACTGGGGTGAATGGGGAGCGACCGGTAGAGGGGATCCGTTGGTTAGGGAAGGGAGGTCATAGGTGTGAATGTGTGTGTGAAAGGAGGGGTGAGGGGAGATAGATTAAGTTTCATTTGTTCTTTTTTGTTGTAAAATGTCGACAACAAATGTGTTGTTGTTTTTTTATGTTGTAAAATGTATATTTTTATTTATCTGTACGTTAGTTTATTTTTTACGTTAGGTAACGATAAAAAAATGCGGATTATTATTACTTGAGTTTATTTTATTTTATTTTATTTTATTGTTGGTAGTTTTAAGATAAACAACGATATCTCTCTCTCTCTGGCGAGTTTGGCGGTACGTGCGTAAGGTTAGGATAAGTTAAGTTTAAATAGGTTAAGAGCGGTTAGGTTTAAATGATTGTATAGGGATAGGGATTTGTAACCCAGAGGGGATCGAATAAACTATTCATTTATTCACTTCCGATAATCTGCGAAAAAAATGTTTTAAACAAAACCTAATCGACATTCGGCTACAAATTTTAATTCGCTGGGGTGCGTTATAAGGACAGCGTTCGCAAGGGCATCGTTGCACTTGACAAAAGCCATTTCGGCTTCGGGCGTCGATTCAATAGGTCGCTTATCTCGTTTACACGCGTCGTGCATGTACGCGTTCAACGGGGCCTGAGTGGCGGCAGCGTAAGGAATGCAACGCCGATAAAAATTCACCATTCCAAGAAAACGATGCAAGTCGTCAATTGCGCGCGGTTTGGGAAAACGACTGATAGCTTCAACCTTGTCGGGAGTGGGTTTGAACCCCTCAAAATTAACCAGATGCCCAAAAAACCTAACCCGGGTACGCCGAAACGGCATTTATCGAGATTCCCCCGCAGATGAAAATCGCGTAAACGCTCCGGGACGATAGCCAGTCTTATGCTCTTCCGGAGAGGAAGAGGCGATGAGGATATCATCGAGAAACATAAAAACGAATTCAAAGTCGCCCAGAGCGCGGTTGATGTACCTGTGAAACGATTGGCCAGTATTGCGAAGTCCAAAAGTCATCGCACGGTATTGAAAAAAACTGAAAGGACTTATAACGGCAGTTTTCTGAATATCCTTGGGGGCCACGGGTATCTCATGGTACGCTTTATACAGGTCTAGCGCCGTGAAGATGCTCTTGCCATGAAGGTTAGCCGGGAAGTCGTGCGGGTGAGGCACGGGGTACCGATCGGGTATCCTCACGCTGTTCAGACGGCGGTAATCACCGCAGACCCGCCATTCGCCGGACTTCTTTTTGACTAAATAAATGGGACTAGCCCAAGGGCTGCTTGAAGGCTTGCAAATTCCTGCTTAGACATGGTACTTAAACTCGGCCTTCGCGGCCTTGACTTTTCAGAAGACAGACGTCGAGCGTGCTCTGGAACGGGTGGACCAATGGTGGAGATATGATCAAACACACCGTGCGAAAAGTGTCGGTTGCTCCAGTCCGATGACTTGAGGGAAGCAAACTAATATACACGAGTATTTGGACGACGGTCCGAGGACGTTCACGGATGAAGAAGGAGAGCCCGCGATGCCGGCCGATATGAACAAATCGGTAGTGGAATCGATCACGCGGTGCCCCCTCAGATCGACCGTGCGGCCATGGTGCGGCAGCAGGTCGGCTCCTACGATGGGATACGGGACTGCTGCTAAGTGCGAAATTGTGGGGATCGCCTCCACCACGGACGTGGTGGAGTGAAAAAGATGACTCGTATCAACGAGTTCACGGAGTCACCAGTGGCCAGAAGCCACACGTTCTCGGATGAGAACGCAAGAAAATATCACCTCCGTGTGCCGCGCCAAGATGGCCGCGGCATGTGTTTGAGATAGGAAAAGGCGAGGTTACGCTCGTGAGGCCCACTCCTCACGAGCAGTAAACGTACAGGCCGGAGAACAATAAACGTGACATATTTTAACAGCAACAACGCGGTGCTCGTTTCAACTCTCGAGCATGAGACGCGACACTTGTTGAATACGGCGGCACGACGGCGTAATACACGCGG
Source organism: Halictus quadricinctus (assembly GCA_028454245.1). NCBI lineage: Eukaryota > Metazoa > Arthropoda > Insecta > Hymenoptera > Halictidae > Halictus > Halictus quadricinctus. The sequence continues at coordinate 15,458,805 of CM052111.1, forward strand.
TAAGAAAAGCGGAGTACTATAATACGTCTACACGCGGTGAAGCACGAAACAGAAGAGAGCGAGCGATGCGACGGCGACAAACGTGTCGGCGCGATCGCTCGGTAAACGCACGCGCTATGGCGTTTTCTGCGCGACGCATGCGCAGAGCGCCGTCGGCCCTACAAAATGACGATTGATATGCCATCTACTGTACAATCATATGTGTGTTGTTTGTAGTAAATCTACCTTACCAATGCGATCAGTCTACTGCATACATACCTAGAGGTATAGCGCAGCAATCGCGTTAGAAGAGTTTGGGCGAAAGACACATATACGACGATGCGTGTGATGCGTATAGTATTGTATGTTTATTCGTATTAAAATATAGTGCATGTTAATGTTAACATCTGCCATTTCTTCTCACTGAGACCATGCGTCACCGATTCCCTTAACAATTGGTAGCAGAGCATGGTTCGTGGAATGGTCTAAAGAGAGAAAAATTACCGGTGTGAAAACTAGACGCAACACGTGGTCAGAAGAAGTTAACCGAAGCACGTGGCGTGCAAATATTAGAACAAAGAAAAGGGAGAATATTTGGAAAAATGGCGAAAGGAACAACGACATCAATTAATAAAATGGATCCCCTGAATAATAATAATTACACATGGTCACGAAAGGTCAAGACCATACTGAAAGCAAAAAACCTGTACAAGGAGGTAGTAGAAGATCCAGAACCACCGGTAAGTCGAAACGTTGGGTCCGCTGAATATAAAACTAGAATAAAGTGTGATAATAAAAACGATTGGGCCTTTGGAATTATTATAAATACGCCATCCGACGAACAAGTAGAGCAGTTTCTAGTCGAAGAAAAGGCACAGAGTTTATGACAAAAACCACAAACGTTCTATGAGGGAAACCTCGAAGACAAAAGAATAAACGTAGGTTTAGAATTCAAAAATATGAAAATTGGTAATAATGAAGGAGGAATCCACCGAAAATTTGATAGAGTTGCAGCAGCTTTGAGAACACAACGTGATATAACACTAGAAGAGATACGTCAAGCACTATCAGGGGAAGAAAAACCAGTGGATCGATGGGTCAGTGGAGAAGTGAAAAGGCATACAGAACTACACAAGGTATGCAAAATAAAAGAGGAAATTATAGCGGTTGTTACATATGCGACAGAAAAAATCATATGGCTAGAGAGTGTTACCAAAGAGAGGAGAAGAATGGGAACACACCGGTAGGTGAGGCGAACAGAAACCATTACTGTGAGATGGCTGGATGGATGTATGTGTGTGGACGGATGAAGGGCGAGCGGCGGGGACGCGAGAGCCGCCGAATGTTTAAAGGTAGCGGCCGTTGCCCCGGAAAATAAATAAAGAAGACGAATCGCGCCTAGGAAAAGCGACCGTTGCCCCGGAAAATAAACAAACAAGACGAACGCTATAAAACAGGGCAGAAAAGACAGCGCGAACAGAGTATCGATAGAGATCGAGAAAAATCGTGTAGTCGGGTTTGTCGAAGAAAACATAGTCGAGTCGGTAAAATTTAGAATTAGTGTCGTGATCGTTATCGTCTAGATGTGTTTTGGTTGTAAAAGTTGTGTGTGAAAACAAAATAAACAATTAATAGAGTCAACGAATTATGAAACATATTATCTATTGCCAATAAATATCTGTGTACCAGCCAGCTTTATTCCTACATTACCATAATAGTAATTATAATAAAAATAAGAGACAGTTTAGAAGCAGAAAGGAGCAAACTAACATGATAACCCAGGACAGAAATAAATATACTTTCTACACATTTAGAAGCAATAATTGTAGAACAGGTGCTAAGGAAGAAAAAGACTTGAAGCAAATATAGACTTTAGATTAAGGTTCTACCTCACACACGTCACCAAACATAGGATGGATGTGCAACGTTGTTCCATACAGAACGGTTATAAAAGTAGCCAAAAATAATAGAGAAGTGACGTCAGATGCAAAGGGAGATATAAGGATAGCCACCAGGTCGCGTGGAAGACTGAGTGTAAAGGGGAGCGGTCTTGATCGACCAGAGATTTAACTGGAAAACTGGGATAATGGAAAGAGTGTGACTGAATTACTGGATGGATGTGTGTGATGGAGAAAGGAACGAAGGAATGGAATAACGGGTAAAATTGTAATGAATGCGGCGGAGTGAAAGTTGTATGATTTGAATCTGCGATAAATTAACTAAGTATTAACTAAGTATGCGATAAATTAATTAAGTATTTGAGTCACAAGGTTGTCGTATAAAACTTAATGTAGGAGGAAACTGCAATAAAGAAAACTGAGAACAGAGAACTGGTAATTTATGATCAGCTGTTGCTGTGACAGACGTACTGACTGAAGAGAGAAGAGAGCACGTCGTCGCCTGTCTTTCTCTTTTATTGGCTCGATCCTTCTGGAACGTTCGTCGCGAGTCGATGCTTCCGGTTCAACATTTCCGACCGTTCCAGAAGGATCGAGAATGAATTCGGCAGGCACGCAATTTTCGCGCGCCGCTTATTGGCTGGCTTATCGGCCGGATCGCGATGCCTATTTGGCGGGATCGCGCGGTGCCGCAGAGGCAATATGGCGTTGGCGCGCTAATCTCGAACACTGAGCAATGTAACAATTCAGGACGTGTTAAGGTCGACACAAACAAGACCGGGACGGGACCGGGCACGTTTGGCCGCTAGATTCAAAACCAGGGTGTAGGGTTTGAGTCGATGGAGCTTCAGTGTTCCCAACTATATTTCTGCTCGCCCCGGTTGGGTCATTATCTCGAGCGTTTGACCATTTCCAGATGGCCTTTCGGGAGCGAGTTGACAGTTCCCTACTGTGCATGGCACAAAAAAAAATGTTTTTAGGGCCTTCACGGTTTCTTAGGTAAACTATCGGTATCTCCCCTTTACAATACCATGGAAATAGGAAACCTTCCTGCCTCTTGGTGAAACATCATACATCCTTGTATTGTATGTAAATTATACATACATATATTGTAAAAACGTGAATAGTTGTTATTTTTTTTTTAAGGAAATATCCACATTAGGAAGGGGATCATTCCATGTGAATTCCATCATTTTTTGGGGACTATGTCTCGAATTTTGATGACATCGAAGTATGTTGTGGTCCAAGAGAAAATGGGAGGCGGGGGTTGAGCTGGGTTATCACAAAAGACTGCTGTTCTCAAATAATTTATTTTTTCCTTGGCGAATGTCATTTCTTAATTAAAAAATATTAGAAATATCTTTGTTTTGCAAATTTTACGACTGGTTCAAGTGTGAAGAAATTTGAATAAATATGGCTGTATTTTACGTTTTTTCATCTTTCTCTTTGAAATTTCGTTTTGTAATTCGCGGAGCCGCAAAACTATTTATTGTACTATTCATTGTTTTAGGTTCATAAAATTGCTGGATATTCTTTAGACATTCTGAAATAAGGGTCGCTAGCGAAAAAATGTATGTATGTGGAAAACTTCTGAATTCTTGTCCATAATGATCTAAAAATGCTTAAATGGAAGGTTCCCTTACAAAAGTACCTGCTACGAAAACATAGCATTTGTTTATAATAATTGCCAAATAAATGGTGAAAAAAACATTTTTTCCAAATGACAACATTTTCGGTAAACACTTTTATGTTTTCGTTATAAGCTTCCAAAAACTCATTTTCATCGGTGTGACAGTTCTAGTCTTATAATATAATGAAAAATGGGTGACACGTATTTTTACGCGTCTGTAAAATCAACAATTTTTAAAACATCGAAAAATCCATTGAGATTCGATTGATAGGTCATCATCATCGGTGAAGTAGTTTTTTAAATAATACAACATTTATAATGTTTTTCTCCCTTCGCCACGGCCACGGCACGGCGACCGGGGTCGCTGAGTATTCTTCGCAAGAATATTCCGTGAAACCCCGGCCACGGCCCGGTCGGCTCTACCATAGGATCCTCAGGGGTTAGAGGGGAGTAAACGGTTCTGGGGTTCTGGTAGCTAACCCCCGTGGTGCGCGGCACTTGGCCTTTGTTGCGAGCATCTTGAGCGCCTCTCAAGTCGCCTTCGAACACGGCCAACTCTGTATGGCATGGGGAAAATGTGCCCCGTTCCCGGGCACGGTGAGACCCGTCTTGTGTGGGTCGACCCTAATAAAGGGTGTCCCAAAATGACCTGACATTTTAAATTACGTACCATTTGTTTCGTGGTGAACATAGAGTACTAATCTTTGGCAACTGGCATCAGGAAGTATTGAGGTTTAGTCATAGAGAATTACACGATCGAGTAACAAATAGAAATTGTGAAAATTCACTACAAAAATGGTGAAAATTTTGCAGAGACGGTTCGAAAAGTCCGCACGGATTTCGGTCATCATAACGCACCATCTCACAAAATCATTTTCAGCGATGAGTGATGAATTTGAAGGACCGAAAATCCACGAGTGATTCAACAGCTTCCCATGTATCCACCACGAGCAGAGTTGGGCAGTACCTAAATAAAAAATGATTTAAATAGCTTTCAGATACAGATACTCTGTATCTTTTGTTTTTATTCGAAGTCGGATGAATCGCGAGAAGTTATCTGTATCTTTATTCGTCGAGCGTCTGGTTTGGAGAGTTTTATTCGACCTGCCTCTCGGATGATTTTCTGGTTATCTTCGGGGTTTATTCGAGAGTCGGATACAACCCCACCATCTATTCGACGGATTTATTTGTAGATACTCGGTGACGCCGAGTATCCGTCCGAGTTTAACTTTTATTCGTTATTCTAAGTTCGATTTGGCCAGACGATTTATTTGACGATTTATTCGGGATGAGTATTTGGCATAGATGAAAATCACATGTACTGTGATCACATGTACGTGTGTTTTATTCGAAATTTTATTCGATGCTCGGATAACCGACCTTTTTATCCGACGTTGCATGCTCGGGTAACCGACCTTTTTATCCGACGTATAGTGACTACCATTAATAATCGAACACTTTTTATCGTTTAAACTTTGAACGATTGTTTACACAAATAAATTTTTATTATTTAAACAATTGTTTAAACACATAAATTTTTATTATTGAAACAAATTTTTACACCAGTACATTGTTATTACTTACACGGTTGTTTACACAAGTAAGTTTTTATTATTTAAACAGTTGTTTAAACAAATGAATTTTTATTATTGAAACAAATGTTTAAACCAGTACATTTATATTACTTAAACGGTTGTTTAAACAAATAAATTTTTATTATTGAAACAAATGTTTAAACCAGTACATTTATATTACTTAAACGGTTGTTTATACAAATAAATTTTTATTATTGAAACAAATGTTTAAACCAGTACATTTTTATTATTGAAACAAATGTTTAAACCAGTAGATTTTTATTACCTAAACAATTTACGTCACGTTTTGCAGTGAGTAAATGTTTTTATAATAAAAGGAAATGTCATTGAGTTTCACCATCGGTACTCTGCTGGATATTAAGTTATTAAGACAATTTTATAAAGAACTCTTTAGATTATGTATTATGTACAGATAAACGTACATAGGCATTGCATGTAATGCATTTTTCTGTCTACGGTTCTGAATTACCAACTCTGTAGAACATGTGTGGGGCCGGCGGCACTGCCGCGCATGCGTTGCGTTGCATGCGCCAGTGCGCATGCATTTCCCGCGTTTTCCGCGGCGAGGAGCGTCTCGTCGACAACTCTTCCTCTTTCGCAAGTACAGCGCCGTTGTAGCTAGTCGCATTGCTTTCTATAGTCGTAACCTCAACGGCGTTACTTTGCCAGTTCGTGCCGGTTGTATTCTGTACCTCGCGTCTTATGTTACTACGCGAGTTCCCTCGTTTCCTTGTTAATAAACTCTGTTATTTGGTCGTTACCCGACGCATTTGTTAATCGTGAGGAGTGGGCCTCACGCTCTTAAACTTTTCCAACTTTGCCGCGAACACGTGGCGCGTCCATATTGGACGATCATTTGTGCATTACGTGCTCTACGTACAGTCCCCACGTCCGTGGAGGACCGTCGGAGTCTAACGTTCACCAGTGTGGTGTCTACCACTACAGAGAAAGACCTCTACAATCCCCACACATGCTCTGGTACGGCAGCGGACTCTATCGAAATGGAACGGTCAGCTAGTGAAATAAAATTCGTTGATGAACTTCGAAGCAAACGTTTCAATACAGGCACCGTCTAACTTATCGGATTTGTGGAGGGTTTAGACTTGTTTTCATCCTATTCCCATGGCAGAATTATGAATTGTAACACACATTTTATTGTTATTAATAAGTGATGGTGAAACGCTTACATTGTTGTCTCCAGGCGGCACACGACGCGACGCTCCATATGGTCGTGATTCAGTATCATAGCATATTGGCGTTTACCAACTAAATCTAATATTATTTCTTATTAACGTTATCATAATGATATCATTACCTATCGATTGAAAATGTTTTATAATAATATCATTAATATATAATAATATCATCGGGTTGTACTGCCTTTTTGTTGCGCCTTCGGCCACGCGGCCGTGTTTGCATGCTGTCCTTTTCCATCTACGTTCGCCGCAGTCGAAGCGGCCACGAATATATACATACATCTGTGCAATCACAGACGACGATATACATATGTATATGTGTGCAACGACAGACGTCGATCCCTGCCGAATGATTCCGAGAGTAGAAGAACGCAACATGTGTTACTTTCTTTTGGCTGAAGGTGTGCGTCCTTTTCAACAAATGTAATCTTTTCATAGAAGGGAACTTTTTAAAAATTTGCAAAAAAATGAAGATATAGCCCCAAGTGTCCTCTTACAGACCTGTTTTTAAAAAGATGAAAATTATCTGAAGCGAATGCTGCATCGCGATATACAGCCTTGGACCGCCGGACACTGTGCTGGGTCGAGAAATTTCGTGACATTTTACAATAAATGTTGAACCATAAGAGATATCAGGATGAAATTTGCAGTAAAATTCATTAAAAAATTATGCGTATCCACTGATAATTGTCGTCATAAATTTATATTTTCAGTAATAATTTTTTAATTCATTGTTTCAATTTTATTGTCTTAAAATAATATTGCAAATGGTTAACTTGTTATTTATTTAGTACTGTTCCAGATAATTTAAACCATCGATGTCTTCGATTCTAAATTTCTGCATTTTTTACGGAGTCGGTAATTCAGAACCGTAGACAGAAAAATGCATTACATGCAATGCCTATGTAGTGTATCTATACATAATGTAAAGAGTTTGTTAAGGACTGACTTATATAATTAACATTCCTTATAGCACTTAAGTTTGTATATATGTTATTCGTTTTGTATGTTACTATTTTGTATTTAGCGTTCAAGTTGAAAGTTAAGAAAGGATGGGGAATATACTCTGTTGGTGTGGAACCCTAATACAAATATACAGGGTGGGGGTACATTAAAGAGAAGAAACCATGAGGCAACGGAGGAGTCGTGCTAGTAGAAGACAAATGGAATTCTCACTTTCTGTGGGTAGTCGTCGACTTTCGTCAATATCGCCAGGCATGAAAGAGTTCCAAGAAATCTTGGGTCCGACCGTCACTCAGTGATCACTTTGGGTCATGAAAGGAGTATGGTCGACATTTGGAAAACCAAATGTGTAGTGAGCGACCCATGATGGGGAACTATTACCTGAACTCGAACAGGTAGAGAAATACGCCGTCAACAATAGTGAGTCAGACCGTCACTCAGTGATCACCTTGGGTCATAAAAGGAGTATGGTTGACATACATATCGGAAACCATATCGGCTCAGGATGGTTGCTGCAACCTGAGTTCGCGGATGGCAAGCGATACACTGCGACCCAGGAAAGTGGCCTGCCTATAATTAGCAACACAGTTCTTTATAAAATTGTCTTAATAACTTAATATCCAGCAGAGTACCGAAGGTGAAACCCAATGACATTTCCTTTTATTATAAAGACTTTTACTCATTGCAAAACATGACGTAAATTGTTTAAGTAATAAAAATTTGTTTATTCAAACAATCGTTTAAGTAATAAAAATGTATTGGTCTAAACATTTGTTTGAATAATAAAACTTTATTTGTTCAAACAATCGTTTAAGTAATAAAAATGTATCGGTTTGAAGATCTGTTTAAATGATAAAAATTCATTTATTAAACAGACATTTAAATAATAAACATTTACCTATGTAATCATCTGTTTAAATAATACAAATCTATTTGCTTTGTCACGTTCCCCTGATTTTCCGGCCCGTCCGACAGGAGAAAACCTGGGCAACGGCGGGTTTTTACAAGCCGTGAGGTCAGGCCACGCTCGGCCGCGCGACACGTGGTCCACCCGTGACAAACGGTATCTCGTAGGTTCGATTTTTCCGACGGGAGATTTTTCCGAGGTTCGGTACTCGAAACAGGCGCCAGACACTCCCAAGTGTCACACGAACAATTTCGTAAAGCACGCGAGACGCGAATCGCAATTTCGAACCTACGAGAGCCGCGCGAGGCTCTGTATAGCGACAGCCCGGGCCAGGATTCTACGCGGAGGGAATGCGGGACGTTTCCCGCGGCGGAAAGGTTTGTCACGAGGAAGCGTACACGGGTGTGGGCTTCGAATGAACATTTATTTAAACCGGCTGTTACAGGAGGCTGCCGGGAACGCCCGGCAGCGATGCAAACGAAGCCCGCGGGTTTTACAAAAAAATATACGACAGTTAGACCCAGTTATTACACCCGGATTTACTTTCCTACGCATCGAACTCGATCGCGAGCGCGATGTACGGTGCCTATTGTCGACAGTCGACCAGTCGTGAAGCGATCGGGTTCCGATAGAATACGCGGCAACAGATTCTACGTGACTGTGGCCGTCGGAAACAGTCGGAAACGGCGATACGGCATCCGTCGCGTCGTCCCACCGTAAGACGTCTCGAGGTTGGCCCAATTTACCCAAAAATCGGCGACGATACGGGTCCCCCGCGGATCCGCGATTCCGCGTTACAACCCCGGCGACGTACAACCGTAACGAGACGGTCACGCGGCCCCCCGCTGTCCGGCCGGACCCGCGTTCTATCAACCCGCACGTCTACTGACCGACGGCCTCGAACCGGACGCGATTCTATTTCCATCACGATCTCCGGCGTTACGAGGGGCCGTCTTATCGCGACGCGAAATACTACCGATGCGCGAAAAACGCCAGCCGAGCCAACGCGAAAATAGTGCGAGGAGGGAAGCCTGATCGGCAGTTACCACGCGGCACAACTGCTATTCTGTTTCTAGTACGGCAGCTATCCTCAGAGGTTGTGCAGGCAACGACGCAAAAATACTTTAGATAATATAGGCAGCGATTCAAGTACTACTTCCCGCTACGGCCGTTGACACAGTGCCCTATTTCGCGAAGGTTCGCTAACGCGGAAGCGAGGCGTCCCCCACTTTTCTAACTTCCCCGGCTCCCGCGCGACGCTCGGACCTATCACTACCGCTCGCGCGGTAGGGCCGTACCCGGCAGTCCGGGGCCCTCGACATCCGACTTAGTAACTAATTATTGGTCGATGCTCTTCGATAATTCGCGGCATCCCTCGGCGGAAGATGTCGAGCTGCTCCCGCGTCGGACCCTCGCTGCTTTTCGGGGCGAGGCGGCGTCGAGGCTGAGGTGTTCTTTCTCTCAGGTCCGTATGGCCTCGGCGACGCCTCCAGGTTGATTAACCCGAGCTGGACTCTTCCGTCGAACGCCTGCTGCGGGATGTCCCTGGTAGCAGTCCTCCGAGCGCTTCTTCGCGAAGTTTCTCGCGCTTCTAGGAGACGGGAAAAGGTTCCGGGCCCCCCTGGGACCCGGTTACGGTCCTGTAACTTCGCGTCGCGCCAAGTGGAGCGGCGTTCAAAAACGCGTTACTCTCCAATTTGGGCTCTCGGACTGTCCCAGGGAGAGCGATCGCAACAGCCATAATCATGGCGGCGCGGCCAAAGGGCGGCCCGGTCTCTTAGTTTTTACTCAGAGGGGCGTAGGCAAATCTGCCACGTCACAGCTTGAACAATCGTTTAAATAATACAAATCTATTTGCTTAAACAATCGTTTAAATAATACAAATCTATTTGCTTAAACAATCGTTTAAATAATACAAATCTATTTGCTTAAACATGTATGTGTTTAAACGTTCGTTTAAATAATAAAACTTCATTTGTTTAAACAATCGTTTAATTAATAAATAGTGTTCGAATATTAATGGGAGTCACTATACCATAGTACGTACTTGCATATTACGACGTAAGTATTACGACTTGGCAACGTCGCATTAAGAGGTCGGTTATCCGAGCTTCGAATAAAATTACGAATAAAAGATACATGTGATTTTCATCTATTCCTCATGCTCGTCACGAATAAAAAATTGAATAAATCATCTTCGCTACATCGAGCTTCGAATAAATCTCAAAGTTACGCGGAAAATCATACGTCGAAAATAAAAGATACATTTGAGTTGCGAGTATCTGTCGAAATTCACCGTCAAATAAATGGTGGCGCTGCCTTGGACTCTCGAATAAAAGTCAAAGATACTTTGAAACTCATCAGCTGTATCTTCGAATAAATTCACTCAAATAAATTCTCACCGTTAGAGGCGTCGAATACGCATAGCTGTTACTTCGAGATTCGGATAACCCACGGATGACAAATGAAAACCGTGAAAAGTATCTGACGGATAAACTGTGGTGAATATGTATCCGAGAAAAATGAGTTCGAATAAAAAATAACTTTCGATTATTTGTATTCGAAAATTTTAAATAATTTTTTGCCCGACTCTGACCACGAGTCACTGCTTGATGCGGATTTTGGGTTGGGGGAGTGATTGGGCCGAGCTTTTTTGAGAATGCTGCTGGAAATGCGGTTACCGTCACTGGTGTTCATTATCGTGACATGATAACCAACTTTTTGTGGAATCAATTGAACTGCATGGACTTGGAAGACATATTCTTGCAACAAGATGCCACACTGCGGGTGCAACAATGCAATTACTGCAGACGAAGTTTTCTGGTCGTGTTATTTCGCGCCGCGGCGATGAGAATTGGCCACCAAGATCGTGCGATTTGACATCATTGCACTTTTTTCTTTGGTGTTTTCTGAAAGGAAAAGTGTATGCCAATGATTCACAGACCATTCCGAAGCTCAAGAAAGCAATTGACCGCAGCATTACTGAAATTAGTCCGCAATTATGCCAAACTGTTATCGAAAATTTCGTCAAAAGAGTGAACGTTTGCAAAAAGGGACGGGGCGGCCATTTATCAGATATTGTGTTCCACACATAACCTCCGTGTTTGTACGTTATATTAAAATAAAAACATTCATACTTAAAAAAAATGTTTTATTAATAATTTAAAATGTCAGGTCATTTTGGAACACCCTTTATGTTCCAAATCTGCGTGCTAGTTTACTGTCGGTAAACCAATTGGACAATAACTACCTTACGGTTGTATTTAAGGATGGAGGTGCGCAGATAATCGGAAAAAGACAGGCAATTGTCGCCGAAGCTACCGAGCAAGATGGTACATTTATACTGGAAACGACCAATTGGTAACTACGGAAATTGCCAATTGGTAATGCAGTATCGTAGAAACACTGAGGATAATGCGGATGATAATGAAGCTGAAAATAGACAGAAGGGCGGAAGAGGATCGATAGAAATCAAATGCCCAAAAATGGTATAGCATAAAAGATTAGGCCACGTATATGAAAATTACTTTGACACGATGAAAGAAAAGAACCTTGTCAGGGACTTAAGTTACACTTCGGAGAAGTGAGAACCGTGCGTGATGGAAAAATTATCTCAAGAACCACACAGGAAACTAGACTTACTGATAGCCAAGGAACCGTTGAAAATAATACATATGGACCTGTACGGGCATATGCCGGTAGCGTCATTGGGTGCAAATAGGTATATGTACGTATTGGATCATGGATACAGCAGATACACTTGTGTGTCTGTCATAAGAACGGAGGATGAGGCATTGGAATGCTTCAAAGAATTTATGGAGAAATTACAAAATGAAACAGATAAAAAGATAAAAAAGGTCAGATCAGATAATGGACAAGAGTTTACAAATTATAGGTTCGAAGAACTATTTAAAAGCAGAGGGATATGGCATCAGAGAATTGTGCCATATAATCTACAGAGTAATGGGATTGCCGAAAGGGCTAACCGAACCTTATTGGATAGAGCGAGGAGGATACACAACATAGAACCACAAGTCCCAGGAGAATTCTAGGCCGAAGCTGTAATGACAGCAGCACACATAAAAAACAGGACACCGACAAAATGATAACGCTATTGGAAGAATGGACAGGGAAAAAACCAACGGTGTCGTACCTGAAGATATTTGGATGCACAGCATATTATTACGTATCTCGAGAAGTAAGGAACAAACAGACACCAGCACTAGACTCAGATCGTTTGAATAATAACGCATAATTCTTAATGTCTCCGAATAGTGAATATAATAGATTCTTTAGTTTACTAGAGGCTTTTTAAGCTTCTCTAAATATGATTCATAGTGTCCATATAGAACGCAACTAAATCTTAGTGATCAATAGTGTAGTGTAACGTTGTACTTTTTCATCGCCTAGGAAAACGGGAAATCGTACAACTCAGGGATTTTGTAGGAACTGAGACTAGGCCGCGCACGGCAGTACGGGCGCGGTCCACTCGGTACAAACGCGTCCTCGGAGATTCGACACGATAAAGAGAGTCTTTTGCTCGGGCGCCAAGCACCGGAAGAGTACATCGCGAAACTGCGATGACTTCTCGCCCTCGGGACAAGCCGAGGGTGGCGGCCGTTTCTTCCAGTATTGCGAGATGCGAACGGATCCAAGGTTCGCACACGGGAATAACGCGAACAGCCCTCACGACAGGGCGGATCTCGCAGATGGAAATAAAGATTCACGATATCGGCTCTAGTTCTTTAGTTTGAGTCAAAGGGAATACCAAGCACGCGGCCACGTGGCCGCACCCGAAAGACCGCGCTCTTCATACAAGATTGGCGAACAGGTGGAATTCCGCAGCGCATGGTAGTTCGGTGCGTTGCAAATCTCTCGCGAAAACTATCGAACCACCTCGCGATTCGAATCAAAAAGGACCATAGCGAGGACTTACCGTTCCCTGCGCTTATCGGGGCCTCGACCTAACTCGGATCTCTGCTGGCTGGACCTGGATTGCTTTTCAATGGCGCCTGGTCGCGACACGATACTTGACGGAACGCGAAACGTAATTCTAAAGGCTCGAGAGCACCGGTAATTCACGTCTAACTACGGCCGGAACCAACACGACAGTGATCCTCCGATTTTCGGTAGCGCGACGCATATAAATGGGGCGCGCTTCGCACGCGAAATCCAAAATTGCAGGACCGTACCCGCGAGCGGTCCTCGGGCCCTGGATCATATCGCGAAATACCATAACGGCCACGCCTTGCGACAGGGGAGGTTCGTAACCTCCCCACGGTTCGACTGCACCATAATCCCATTTTTGGGTGGGATGAGGCGGCGGCAGGACCGCGAAAGTGTTCGGAATGGGAAGTGTCGGCCGGCAAGCTAGAGGAGGCGGCGGCCAAGGCGTGGCGCATGGGCCGCAGGGCTCCGGGCCCTGACGGGGTGCCGAGTCGCGCGTTGGTCTTGACCCTGGAAGGGGGGCTCGCCACCGAAATCAGGCAGCTGTATAATAGCTGCCTGAGGGAGGGGGTGTTCCCCACATTGTGGAAGTCGGGCAGGTTTGTCCTCCTTCCGAAGGGGGACAAGTCCCGCGACTCGCCCTCCGAGTACCGGCCGATTTGTCTACTGGACGAGGCGGGAAAGTTATTCGAGCGCGTGCTCGTGGGACGCCTCGACCGGCACCTGTCGGGGAGAGAGGTCCCTGATCTGAGCGGGGTGCAGTTTGGCTTCCGAGACGGTCTCTCCACCGTCGACGCGATTCGGCGGTGTGGGCTCTCTCGGAGGCCTGTACGAAGGGGGGCGGTGTTGTGTTGGCGATATCCTTGGATATCGCTAATGCGTTTAACGCCGTCCACTGGGATCGCATTATGGTGTTCCACCAGGTGCCTCTGTACCTCAGAAGAGTGATCGAAGACTATCTCTCTGACAGGGGTGTAAGGTATCCCGGCCGTTACGGGATGGGTCAGTGCTGAGTCCGCTGTTGTGGAACCTAGCGTACGGCCGCGTCCTGCGGGAGGAGATGCCTCCCGGGGTTAGCCTGACGTGTTACGCCGACGACACGTTGGTATTGACCACCGGGAGGTACGCGAAGGAGGCCATCTGCCTGGCGGAGAACGCATCGTTGAGCTCGGTGCGCGCGATCCGGACGCTGGGCCTAGAGGTGTCCGTCGAGAAAACCAGGGCCATGTGGTTTCACCGTTCGGCTCGGTTGGCGGCGCCTCCCCAGTGCTGGATCTGCGTGGGGGAGGGGTTGGTCGAGGTCGGGTCCCAGATACGGTACCTGGGACTCGATCTCGAAGGTCTGTGGCGTTTCGACCTCCGCCTTGAGATGCTGGCGCCTCGGGCGCGGAGGGCGATTTCTGCGATCGGTCGCCTTCCCCGAATCTCAGGGGACCCTGTGGACGGGTGCATCGCCTATTCACGGTGGTTACTGCTGCGCCGTATCGAGCGCAGTCTGGCTGTTCGGGAATCGGCAACGATTTGCTCCGAGCATTACGGGCAGCGAGTCGATCTCGCGATTTCGCAATGTTTAACCAGCGCGCGCTCTAGCGCCGTGCTAATTAGCTCACCAGCACGTACCTCTCCGCGAATCGGCCCACAGCACGTGACCCAATTACCGCGCTCGCGAGCCGGAAATGTTCGCGAGGGATTCCCGGAATCGTCCTCCTTTTTCCTCGAACCGTCGGCGTGACACCACGTGTGATAATAACCGATTTTTTCTCGTTGAACATTTTATATTAACCGTACCGCGCTCAAAGTGCAAGTCAAAAATTTTGTATTAAACACGCGTAGTTTATTTGAATTCTGTATAGAACTGCATTACCAAGTACACGTGTTATTTTACAAAGTGTTACATAAATTCTTGTACGAACCACCGACCACGTGCTCGATCCTTTTCTACCGCCTGTACAATCCCGGCGCGCGGAGTTTTCGCTCTACCCGTTTTCGACCCTCCGCCTCGATTCTCCAAGCCTTCCGATAAGGCTGTACCAGCCACCCATTCGCAAAGACTGGCCATTGCCATCGTGCGGGGGTACCGCACCATTTCATACGCAACGGCGATGGTGATGTCGGGGCTCATCCCCCTCGAGCTGGTGGCCCGTGTATTGTCGGATGTACATACGTACACCAGGGACCACCGGCTCCGGGGGATGGCTCCGAATCAGGCGCACCTCATGGTGGATGAGTTCAGGCTCCACGCTCGACAGAACGCAGCCCGGGAATGGCGCGATAGCCTTCCCGGGACAAGGGAGAGCGAGAGGCGTGCCGTGCGGGCCATCCTCCCTGTGTTCGACCGGTGGAACAGGGGATGGACGGGGTATAGGGTCTCCTACCGTGTGACGCAGGTAATGACTGGGCACGGGTAGTTCAGCGACTACCTGTGTCGCATCAGCAGGGAGGCCGAGGAGGCGTGGACACGGCGCAACACACACTCTAGAGGAGTGTCCGGCATGGGGAGGAGAGCGCCGTGCACTGCGGCGCGCGGTGGGCCACGATCTCTCGCTCCCGGCTGTCGTCGCTGCGGCAGCCGGTGGTAAGGGGGCGTGGAGAGGGTTTGCCTCCTTCTGCGAGCAGGTCATGCTACGGAAAGTGGCTGCGGAACGGGATCGGGAGCATAATCGCGATCCCGGCCGTTGGGGGGGGGGGGGAGGTGGCGCAGGGTATGCCCCGGAGGCGTGCGATGCCTCTGACGCGGGCGGGGACGCCCATGATGATTTCGAGGCGGGTGACCAGTTGTCCCCTTACACTCGGTCACCATTGGCGTCCCCGGAGGCCGCCGGACATCTTGGGCGGGGGCCCGGATGTCCATCGGGCGGCCTAACAGGGAGGAGGCAGGCACTGCATCGTTCGTTGTGGAGTGCCTCCGGATAGAGTAGGTACGGGAGGTGGCCGCGTCCCCCCCCCCCCCCCCCGGGGTGGTATGCTATGGCGGGGGCACACCAGATTGAAATGCGTGCGCGGGAGACAGTTGCCGCCAGGAGCCTAGGGACGGACGGGGAGGAGTTAGTGGGTATACTCGGCATTGCACTCATCTGACGAAGAGTCCCACATAACCCGGTCCACCTGTCCCAGGGCGGGCCGGGTATCCGTAACGAGATTACCTCCTCGAAAAAAAAAGACCGCGAAAGTGTTGGATGTTCGAAAAGGGGTTTTCGTCCCGCGTTGGCGCCTCCGGGTTGTCTCGCAGGTGTGCGGTGGTCCAATTTCCAAATTACCTATCGGCACAGGATGTTTCCATGAAATGGCCATGGTTTTGTCGTCGGACGATCCCACGAAGCGAGGCGCCCTTTGGCGTTGACGTAAAGGTCGGTGGTGCGTGCAGCACGTCCTTGAAACTTGGCCGTGCTGGGCGCGGGCAAAATTCGTCAGAAATCGATCGATAATCGATAGGGAAGTTCCTCGTGGAGCGCTCCCTAAACCTGTGAGCGATCGTTCGACGCGAAAAGGGCGGTCCGGTCCCTTTGGAAGATCTTTATGGGCAGTAAATACTGTATGTATACCATTTTTCATCTATGGCAAATGTGTTTAAAGTTACCTTATGACAAGCCGCAATACTTCGGTTCGTCTTCAAGTGTTTGCGTCACTTGCGTCGGTAGGTGCGGATACGAATGACAGAACACGCTTGAGACATAGGCCAACGTGACGAACTAGCGCTATTAGACTCATGTAGGCATACAAAGGAATACCTACCTACGGCTGGTATATCGAAATGATAATTGAATTGAAAAAACAACAGAAGTGCCTTCAAGAGAAAGAAATGCTCTTTCTGTTGCTTGTTTGCACAAGATTCTGCGATGATTTTTTCGCTTTCTAGAGCTAGTTAAAGTTAAAAAGACCATATTTGCTTCAATGTTGCATAACTCGAATGAAAATAATCGTATTATTTTCGACCACCAGGTTTTTTGCACAGAAATGCTGGCGCTTTCAAATGATGGTAACACGATTCATAAAAAAAATATATCTCTCCCCATGTAATGTCTGGAAGTTGAACAAAATTGTTTGTAACTGTCAGTCTTCCTTATAACGCTATATGTTTGGCGTCGACCGACGGTCGGAATCGCCTGGGGGCCGGGACCACTCAGAAATGAGCGCGCGAGGAGGCAACGAGAAGACGGGAGAAACAAAACGGTTTCTTTATCCTTTCAAAACTTTATCCTTTCGGATAAAGTTTACTTTATTCACGCGATAACGACCGGAGACCGGCTGGTGTTCGTACGATATGCGGAAATCTTGCGCGTGATCGTCTCTGCTGGTGGTCGCGCCGGAAATCTTGAACGGCACCTTGACAAGGGCCGCCGCGATCGGAAAATCTTCAACGCGAGCGTCGGAAGATCTTGTCGCGAGCAGAATCACGCAACGCGACGCGAAAATATCGGCCGGTCGTAGAACAAAGTCGCGAAAGGATAATACTAGAATGACGCTGATAGCTGCTGAATTTGACTCGAGCGAGAACTGAGAAAGAAGAGAGCTGCTCCGCCAGGGGAGAGCCTTAAATGTTCTTCGACCGGCAGACGTGGTTGTACACTATTGGTTATGATTGATAGTATGATACCGGTAAACAACGGTTGAGATTCGAATCGAGGAGGTTTACCGGAGTTCTGACAAATATTATGCGACCTTGCCCGACGGTAACGAGCGATCGCTACGCGACTCGGTACACATTAGAAAAAAAAAACGAGAAACTGGAGCGAACGCTCGACGGCCGGCAACTCCCGAATTCGAATCCCGAACACTATAAGTATGTTAAAAAGCAACGTAGCTAAAACTTTGAAAAAGCATCTGAAAGTAGAGACTTAAAGCTTTGATATTATTTTTTAACAATATCGATGCAACAATTTTTACCGTAGTTATGATCACGTGAAATTGACCCAATTTCTCGGGTTCGTAGACGTGATCCTTTAATTTTTTTGAGGAGTGCATTTGCCAGTACTTTAATTATATCTCCTACATTTTACAATACTTACGGATTACTTGTATAGAATACTTCATTAACATTATTATCAATATGTGTTCGCGATCGCGCGAACGTTCGAGGTGGTGTCCTCGTCACGCGCTCCTCTCGCCCCGCCGTGACGTCGGCCACCGAACGCGGACTCTCGCAAAGCCGTTGCGGTAACCCGCGGTACCCCCGTCTTTCGCTTCGAGATCTATCGATCGCGACCCAATTGTCGATCGTGGATCCTCGCGTGATCCACAAGGACCAATCCGCGATTTCCAAGAAGGCAGACTCGGTCTTTCTCCGAAATTGGTTTCTTCTTCGCTGTTCAACCGTCGTGCGATTCGGTCATTTTTACTGCGCTCTATCTAGTCGTCTTGTTCCGGCACCTCTCATTCCTCGTATCATTCGGTTGGCGACCTTTTCCGATGCAATATGGCTATCCAAATGTTCTTTATGTAATTTAAGAATTTAATCAGATTTTAAGAAATTGAAGGTTTTATACAATTGAATTGTACCTTTTATACAAGAACGTGTCGAAGAGAATTGACACCCAGCAGAATGTAGAGAATATTCAAAAGACAGTTGAAGCTAATTGTAATGAAATATACAGCTTTAGTGAATGATGCACGAGATTTGAAATGCTTAAACTTGCATTTGAAACGTACCTTAAAGTTACCGTTAAAAAGCCATTGTCTTCTTTAAAGAAGGATTTGTGTCATTATTCTCACACACAATTTTACGATGTTTGCGTTAAATACGACTTTGCAAATAAATCAACACGATTTATAATACCAACTCCCAAAATTGTACCTTTCAAACACTTCCGAAATATAGGACAAGATATACAGGGTGTCCCACGCAAGTGGAACAGGCTGTACCTCCTAAACAGTTGGGAATAGAGGAAAATGTTATGAGAAAATGTTGAATGGCATCAGACGGTGCATAATACGCAACTAATTTTATGCACTTTTGTGCATCGGCACTTTTTTTTAATGGAAACCTACATTTTTTACTGCACCAATCGATGCAGTTTGTTGTGCTCTACATAAAAGTACTAACATACTTATGACCTAAACTTATTCGTTAAGAAGTTATCGAAACTAAAAGTTCTCTCAGTTTTTGCGATCGGTCGGCAAGCGTTCCGAAGTACTAACGTTACAACAAGTGTTCGAATGGTTCTCCATCGCAGTCCAAGCACTTTTCCATCCGTTTCTTAACGTTGCGCAACACATTCCTTATGTTCCTTTCCGTAATCTTAGATATTTCGTGCTGTATGCATTGTCGGAGTTCCTCGAGATTAGTGATGGGGCGCGAATACACTCTATCTTTCAGATATTCCCATAAAAAGAAGTCAAGGGGTGTGAGGTCCAGTGATCGCGGTGGCCATAAGATCGGCCTTCGTGTACCAATCCATATCCCTTCATAAGTTTTGTTCAAATGTCTGGCAACTATCTGTGAGTTGTGTGCTGGGGCACCGTCTTGTTGGAAGTACCTCATGTTTTGCCGTTCACTAAGAAGAATATCTGTATTGTATAACAGAACAGGTAGGTCGGATTGCAGAACGTTCAGGTACTTTTGAGCGGTTAATGTTCCGTTAAAAAAATGTGGGCCGATAATCCATTTATCAAAAATTCCACACCAAACGATCACGCTGTATCGTATCTGATTATTTATGTTCCTCCTGAGATGCGGATTTCCAACGGACCATGTATATTCATTATGTCGATTGAACATTCCATTGTTTGTGAATGTTGCCTAATCTGTCCACAGAATTTGAAACACAAAATCTTCATTTCCCTGAAGACTTCGTCCCCAGGCCGCAATGTTTGCCCAATGGAAAACCGACAAGGATAAAAGTTCTGAGTTTTCAGAATGGACGCATGTGGATTAAATTCGATGTTCGCCAGCACTGCTATCACACTATCTTCGTCTTCAACTATCGGTTTCGGCACGTCTCGTTTTGGTTCTGGAAGGAGCCGTATTGGCGTAAATTGAACCCCAGTTGGTAAAAGTACGAACGCGTGGGTTGTTGCCGATCGGAATATGTTTCTCGATACAGTCTTGCAGTTTCAGTACCATTTTGGTTACATTTGCAAAACAAACTGAACATGTCAACTAATTCGCTATTCGTAAATGACACCATTTTGAAACTCTGATTCGACAAACGATCGCACACGGGAACTAAATGATTACTGATGGAAATCTTAATCTTACAGCGGCTAGTATTAGCAGACGCTCCATGTTTACAAACATTGTAACACATTTTAATGGATAACCTTAGGATAAGGTAACGATAATGGTACACCGGAACACTTGCCGAGACCGAAATAATTCAGTGAACTTTTCGCCTCGATAACTTCTTAACGAATAAGTTTAGGGCATAGGTATGTTAGTACTTTTATGTAGAGCACAATAAACTGCATCGATTAGTGCAGTCAAAAATGTACAAAGTGCAGTTCCATGTTTCTGATGCACCGATACACAAAAGTGTATCAGGGTCGGGAAAAACAAGACGGGTATCACAGTATCCGGGAACGAGGCACGTTTTGGTATACCATACAGAGTTAGCCGTGTTCGAAGGCCACTTTAGAGGCTCTCCGGGACGTGGTCGGCGACTATCTCCGCGGCAGAGAGGTGTTATTTACTGGCCGGTACAACACCGTGCACACGAAGGAGATGCACCGCGGGGTTCCGCAGGGGTCGGTCCTTGGACCGCTCCTGTGGAACCTAGCTTATGACGCAGTGCTGCGGGTTATCCTCCCCGGATACGGGTGTCATCTGTTATGCAGATGACATCCTGGTTTACGCCGAGGGGGAGGACTGGAGGAGAACCAGGCACCTGGGAGAGACTGCCCTGGACTGCATGGTCGGGCGAATCCGGAGGATGGGGCTGACCGTGGCAACTGCAAAGACCCAGGCGATCTGGTTGTATGGATCGTCTCGGTCGTGGCGGCCACCCCGTGGTCAGGACGTTTGGATTCGCGTTGTCGACACCTCCGTTGAGATCGGGCCCAGGATGAGGTACCTGGGCCCGGTCATAGACGGCCGCTGGCGATTTGAGGGACACTTCGAGCTCCTCGCCCCCCGACTAGAGAGGACGGCATCCGCCCTGGCGTGGTTGCTGCCGAATGTCGGGAGGGGGAAGGGCGCAGTTGAAAATCCGCCGCCACTATATGAAGGTGGTGCGGTCGATTGCCCTGTATGGGGCCCCCGTGTGGCACCGCTCGCTCGGGGCCCACGGATCCACCTCCCCTAGGGGAGGGACGGACCGACACCGCCCCACACCAAGAATACTCCCGGGAGGTGTCGTCCCTGACACGGGGCCCGAGTCAGCTCGCACCCCTAGCCTCCGAATCCACCGCCCCCAATGATGGGGGCACATCTGGACGCGGAGAGTCTCCCCGCGCCAACCCCACTCCGCCCCCCTCTCCCGGGGGCACCAGTTGGCGCGGAGGAGACCCCCGCGCCCTCCCTTCCCTCGTCAACCCTCTCGTGGGGGCACACGTCGGCACGGGGGTCGTCCCCGAGCCCATACCCTCCTAGCGAAGCCCGGGTCCCGCTCCGGATCCCGCTCGGCGGCCTCCTTCTCCGTCATAACGACTTCGCAGAAGATGGCCACCGCCATTCACGACCTCTCGCTGCCGGCTATGTGGTCGACCACGGCCCGATAGGTCTGCGGATTCGTACTTCTACTCTGTCCAACGAGACGAGGCAGTGAAGTATCAGCATGCGTCCTGTGCTAATTATGTTGGAAGGATAATAACTTCAACTCTGTCCCACTCGACTGGCTATGTTTACGTCTACTGTGTCGTCTCATTGGACAAGATATAAATACGTCATCACATCTAACCATTTTTAGGTCATTATGGACAAGAATTCAGATTTTTTCCCACTGTTTTCCATATACATACATGTTTTCGCTATCGACCCTTACTTCGAATGTCTAAAGAATATCTAGCAATTTTATGAACCTAAAATAATGAATAGTACAATAAATAGTTTTGCAACTCCGCGCATTACAAAACGCAAAGAGAAAGATGAAGAAACGTAAAATACAAGCATATATATTATATGGTTAAAAAATGGTAAAAAACAAAGATATTTCTAATATTTTTTAATTAAGAAATGACATTCGCGAAGGAAAAAATTAATTATTTGAGGACAGCAGTCTTTTGTGATAACCCGGCTCAACCCTCGCCTCCCATTTTCTCTTGGATTACAACATATTTCAATGTCATCAAAATTCGAGACATAGTCCCCAAAAAATGATCGAATTCACATGGAATGATCCCCTTCCTAATGTGGATATTTCCTTTAAAAAAATAACAACTATTCTCGTTTTAATATAAGGATGTATAATGCTGTTTCACCAAGAGGCAGGAAGGTTTCCTATTTCCATGGTGTTGTAAAGGGAAGATACCGATAGTTTACGTAAGGAACCGTGAAGGCCCTAAAAACATTTTTTTGTGCCATGCACAGCAGGGTCAACGCGCTCCCGAAAGGCCATCTGGAAATGGTCAAACGCTCGAGATAATGACCCAATCGGGGTGAGCAGAAATATAGTCGAGAACACTGATGCTCCGTCGACTTAAACCCTACACCCTGGTTTCGAATCTAGCGGCCAAACGTGCACGGTCAATCCCCGGTCTTGTGTGTGCCGACCTTTATGCACCGTCTGATGCCATTCAACTTTTTCTTATAACATTTTCCTCTATTCCCAACCGTTTAAGAGGTACAGCCTGTTCCAGTTGCGTGGGACACCCTGTATATAATAATGAGGAAATAGATTATTTTCTAAAATTTCTTAATAGGCATTATATAGTCATCTTTCTAATACGATACGTGATACGGAAAGGATATTTAAAAATGTGCACTGTTAAGGCCTCGTTTATTGGAATAATCAAGATCCTCCGATTATTGCATTTAGTGCCGACTAAGGTTTGAAGAACCACCCAACTGGTGTGGGATTGTGTGGTTTAAACACTGAATTTATTGTAAAACGCTCAGTCTGAACGTTACACGTACAGATTTGCCAAGATTCTGTCTAGACTCTCCTCCCTGGTTGGAGAACTCTAAGCTTCTGCCGTTTTCTTTTTCCTCTTCGGTCGTTGTTACCTTCGAAGACCGCCTCCTTGAATTGTCCTCCTTGATGATGACCCAGGAATCTACGGCTATTTTCGAGGTTGTGCATTCTCTTTGCCATCTTCGCCAGAAATTCTGGATTAACTGGTATCGATTGAGTCGAGTGCCTTTGATATCAGATTATCACGCAGAGTCGATGGGTAACTGTTAACCATCGACTCAGCATACCAATCTGCAAGAAAACCGAAACATGTGATTGCCATAAATTCTAGTTTTAAGGCGGTCCTTCTCATGCCTTGTTTTTCGCCCGGCTACCCCGTCGTTTTCGTAAGCGTGTTACGGCGTGCATTTTCGACATGCGTAATACCATTGCTAAACTTTTTAGAAAAATCTTGCGTAAGATCAGTGTCGTTCAATAGTCATATTTCAACTAATCACTAGTCTCCGCATTTTTATGCAAAATAAAAGTCGACTGCTGCTATTGCAGTGGACAGGAGCCAGACAGACATTGGATTCTTACTTTAATCATTTTAACAAGTTTGTTATGTGTCCGCGGTAGATCCTATGTCATCATTCGGACTTATGTTGTGTTTGCATTGCGAGGTGCCCGCTAATAAGATTACTAACACTTTCACGACCACCTTCCTGACTCGGAAGGAAAATGAAATTGCAAGTTTTTTTGAACGAACTACATTTCAACTATACACAAGTGAGATACTACTAGAGTGAGCCAAGTCACTGCTTAAACTATGCGGCTAAACTATGTGACTTGTCTAACTATCTTCCTAGAACGATGTGACTGGGAGAACACGAGTTACAAATAAACTAGCCTCAGTTCTCCCCACTACTTCGGGGTTTTAACCCTACTTCGGGGGTTTGGTGGGAGGATCTAGAGGCTGGGTACTTGAAACAGGCCCAGGGTCCCACATAACCTCGGCTTCCCCCAGAGAGCCGGGGTATGCGAAAAGCATTGGCAAGCGAACTCCGTGTTTTTCCAGACATCTGCAAACTATCCGAACTGTAGTCTCAAGCACCCAGACGCGCTAAGCCTAAGAGGCGAACGATTTTAAGTGTTTTATGGCAAGGGACCGCATCGAAGGGACCCAGGCATGGACGGCAACACCATTAACCCCTTGCACTACGCCGAAACTCTGAAAAAGCCGTGCCAAACTTGGCCGCCGGAATGGTCGCGGACGGAGCCGAGCGTCGGAGCTTAAGTGGCGTAATTTGAAACACGACACCTTACGACTGAGTTACATAGTTCCGCTCGTATTTACTTCACGCGATGGAGCTCTTTGGAAATTCAAATAAACCTGGATACTTGGCCCGAGATTAAGACCACGAGTCTGAGAGATTTAGTGTTCGTATCGAAAAAAGGCTTTATACAGACGTAACAAAGACATGTACAAACACGGTGGTATGCATTTTTAATTGATTACTTACTTATTTAAGACGTAAAATGTCTAGAAAAAAAGGCACAGCGTAACATAGCGTAACAGTCAAGGCCAAATGCCTGCCGGCCCCCTTAAGTCAAGTGGCGATGACAGACCCATCGCCGTAGCCAAACAACGAAAAGTCACGTACTGAGTCTGCTGTAGAATATCAAGGCCCCTGCTATAAAGCATCGCCCAACGCGCGCCCCTACAAAGTTGAAAATAATAAGTTGGTGTTTGTTCAAGACTGGCGCGCGTGAGCGCCATATTGCCGAGCTATCGCGGCGCGATCCCGCCAAAGCGCGAGCAGTCAGCGTAGCCGAAAATTGCGCGGGCAACCAATGAACCACGTAAGTGGTCGCAATGCGTCTCGATCCTTCTGGAACGCTCTCGACTCGACAACCGGAAGCCCCGGTACGTGTCGAACGTTCCAGAAGAATGGAAACAATAAAAGAGAGAGACTTTTCTCTCCCTCTCTCTCTCTCTCTCTCTCTCTCTCTCTCTCTCTCTCTCTCGTGGATCTAAATCCCCGTGCATTCTTTTCCTCCCTATAGTTCCGTTACGACCGTTTGAACTCCTTTCAAATTCTGCAGTCCGTAACAGTGTTCTTGAATTATTTTAATCTCTCTACTGTTTTAAAGTGCACCTATCCATTTTTGCTACAAATGCACGAAATTCACAGTCCCGTGATCACATTAACTGATTGTTGTGATTTGTGCTCCAATGCAAGTGATATTGCTTTATTATTAGTACATAGCTATGCGTTGGCAAATGTGAACAGTGATCGTGAGTGTGGAAAAATTTCACGGCACCTGTGTGAAATAAACGTACGATTAATTTATCGCTAAGAAAATGAAAGTTAAAGTCAGGATCGTTGACCTGACCGTACATCCTACCTGAAGTCAGCTGTGCATTTCACCTTCGAATAGCCCAGTGATACACATTTCGAAGCAGCAAGCGCATTTACTGCTGAAAAGGCGAGTTCTAATTATTATAATTCCATTTCTGCTCTTTTTCTTGTTCACTGCATCACCGTGGGGCAACACCAACGCTGCCGCTCAGTGGATCCTGCTGCCGAGCCGGACTCTCCCCGCCATCGCACGCCACCGCACAGTGCGGACAAGTGAGGCACACACTACATGTTTATTTGACGATGTATGAAAATTTTCTTTGGCATACCTGCATATTAGCACGAGATTCATATTATTATTCATTTAAAAATCGTTTAACAATTATTTTTATGCATAAAAATTGCTCATTTTTTTCAATTTATTAATTTTATTGTCAAATTTAATTTTTTGTGACGAATTTTCCATTACATATGCATTAGTAACCAAATGTAGATTTTTGTAAAAAAATTTTTTCATGGATTTACTCTCTAGAGTGCCAAAAATCGAAAAATATTACATTAACTGTAAATGAGTGTGCAATAATAATTCTGTGTAATGGAAAATGCTTACCAAGGAATATGCATTCTTTTTACATTTAATAAAGTAGATTTATTTTTTGCACAAATTTGCAACGGTGGTTTTATTTGTTAATTGCATATAAAACTTCAAATTAACATAAAACAAAAACGGCAAAATATATCCTGAAATTCATGCATATTCGGATACATTACTTATTATAGTTTAAGAATTTTATAGTT
>CM052111.1:15503980-15528732 GCA_028454245.1 Halictus quadricinctus
TTAGGTCGTGGTGGGGGTGGAGAATGCCGCATCGTCACTACCTGGGGTACCGCGGGTAGTGCTTCCAGAAATTAAGAACCTGTATTTCCGCACAAGATTTACCAATGCAACAAACTCAAGAGGCCTATAAATTTGGTTCCGCATAGAGAATTCAAGTGGAATAATTAAAAAATTAGGCCTAATGCCAGAGTTGCTTTTGCAATAATTTCTTTATATTTTTATAAAGGAAATATTTTAGACTACATCTGCTGGCCCTATGAGGGTACCAAGTTTAGGTCGTAATAGGCGATGATAAATAAAGATGAAAGAGTATTAACTATGGATTCAACACACTGCCCAACGAACATTATATAAAAGGCACTAAATAAAAGGTCCGGGCCATTTGTGAAATACCTGCCCATTACCTGAGTACTCAGTAAGGCAAGGGCCATGCGAACTCGGACGAAAGGAATCGTCAGCCAGAGAGGCCTAGACAAAGAACGGAGACGATAAGTCGACCCAGTGATCCTTCTTGATTTGTTTCCCAAGGTAGCTCGATAAT
This sequence comes from Halictus quadricinctus, assembly GCA_028454245.1. Taxonomy (NCBI): domain Eukaryota; kingdom Metazoa; phylum Arthropoda; class Insecta; order Hymenoptera; family Halictidae; genus Halictus; species Halictus quadricinctus. The sequence continues at coordinate 15,504,522 of CM052111.1, forward strand.
TTTCGTGTGAGAACGACACGATTCCCGTTTGGTTCTCCATTTCGTGTGTGCCGAGACGTTTTACGCCTCAAGAAAATAACTCGCGCTTATATCGAAGGCGTTTAATCTCGAATGTAGTCTCGCGTACAATATCGTAGAATCATATTCGGCCTTGTGCTCCGCGACCACGCGAATTCACGTACCGCGCACCGTACGCGCCGAAGTAGGTTCCGTCTCAGGAACTATCACGACAGACCTATTGTAATCACGCCGTCCATTTGCCTTTCATGAAATCTCGTTCCGACGAGATTCCTGTAGCGTAACGTATTACCGTACGACCATGGATATTCATTTCACGACAACCACGCGCTGCAACAAAACCATCGATTTGCTAATTTTATATAAAGAGCGCGGACTCTCGGGTGCGGCCACGTAGCCGTGTATTTTGTACCATTTGACTCCAATTAAAGAACTAGAGCCAATTTCGTGAATCTTTCTTTCGACCTGCGAGATCCGCCTTGCCGTGGGGGTCGTCCCCGTTATTCCCGTGTCCGGACCTTGGAACCGTTCGCGTAACCGTTACCGTTTCGCAATACTCGAGGGTCCGACCTTCGCTTTCAGTTTGCCCCGAGGACAAGAAATTGTCGTGTTTCGCGAGACACCCTTTCCGTACCTGGCGCCCGAGCAGTAGACTCTCTGTTTTGCGTCGATCCTTCGCAATCATGATGCATCACGTGATGTATGTGTCTTCTCCGAAAATGGGGACATTTAGAAGATCCAAGATCACCACTATTTTTTAAATGGAACTACAAAGACCTAAAAAGGTAATTGCATCGGAAAATTATTAGTTTAAAATTAGAGTAAAACCCGCCAACCTATGATAATCACTGATACACCACTAGACGCATTTCATACAATTTTTGGTAAACCAGCTCCGTGAACCAAGTTCATTTCTGACTGGTCCAGATTTAAAAATATACAGTGCCTGCCTAACTGAATTGATCACGCATATGACTATGATACGTAATTTAGCAACAGACAACTACACCATTCCTTCGCGAAATAGAATATAAGTACACTGCACTACACTTCACTACACTACATCCGACATTTTGTTTTTCATAGTTTCTAGGGCGTTTTCCCTTCACAGGTTGAAAGCATCATGCAAACCGCGATGTTTCATTTAAGGGGGGAGATGTTACGTATGGAGAAGTTTCTCCGGACTTATTCCGGACTTATTTCTAATCTCCATCCTGCGAACGAAAAATGCCCTAATCGACCCCTTTGTTTGTAAATAGGAAGACTATGCTCCAGCTGGATGAAGCCGGCACAAAGCATGATTCAGTGACAATACCATATGATTTCCGAGTATGGAAATCTTGAGAGCACCCCCACATAGATTTCACAGAATATAAACCCCTGAATTTTAACCTTCTTGGACAATACAAAAATACAAACGAGCTACACGCATCGTGACACGATAATACGAAAGTTACAACGGGACGTATACCTTGTGATCGCTGAATTTCATTTTGGAACCGGTTGTATTTAGTGAAATCGGTCCGAGTCACCCTTTCGAATCGAGTAACCCTATAGATTCCGCGAATTCAGGATAAATCTATTTTGGTATAATCATTCAACCACTCCATGTTCCCCCCAACGCCAATGCATCGCCCATCAGGCAGTAGTACCTAGGTAACTAACACCATATCCACATTCAATATTGACCGCGACAATAGTAATCGTAACAGAACTAGTTTCCTCTAATACACAATTTAGTTCAAGGTAATTTAAAGCAACAGTTGATTTTAACCCATCATTCAGATCCAGCAATTCTTATAAGGAGACTGTAAAGTCTTGTAGTCACCGATTTAGTTGGGATTTTGCAGAGTTATAGATTTAGTTCTCCTGATTACAAAAATACCCCATTATAGAGACAGACACTCAATAGTTTTCGAGATATTTATAATTAAAGTTTCCACATAACAGTAAAATACCAACTTAATTCACGACGTTAACACGCAGTTGTTTAGGTTCGAATCACTTGTCGTGGTAACTTATTTTTTTTTTAATATTTCACACATGAAGATCCACTTCGGATGCTCAATAAATTTTAGATAATATATTTTTCCTGACTAAAGGACTGATTGAAAATGATACTTAATATTTCACAGATGAAACACTAGATTTATCACTACATACACAAAAGAAAATAATTATAAATTATAAATAGAAATAAAAAATAGAAAATAATATTAAAATGATACATAAGAAACAATAAATAGTAATCAAAACGGTGGATGTAGCTTGCCATCACACTTTCTGGAATTTGTATAATATCAATCATACTTGAAAGCAATGGAAGTATAATATAAAAAATATACGTCACATCAACCGTTTTGATTACTATTTATTGTGTTTTATGTATTATTTTAATACTATTATCTATTTTTTATTCTTATATATAATTTATAATTATTTTCTTTTGTGTATGTAGTGATAAATCTAGTACTTCTTTTGTGAAGTATTAAGTATCATTTTCAATCATTCCTATAGTCAGTAAAAATATATGGACGCGTATTGAATGTACTAATTGAATAAGAATTTGGTGTGTTTTGATGTAGTTGTCTGCGTATTAGATATATTTATGAATATTGTAAAGAACATAGGCGACGTTGAGATGTACTCCCTTCTACGTAAAGGCGCGCAATATCTCGGCTGCGGAAATGCAACTACACAGGTATCGTGATGCATGGTCAAGCCAAGCGAGTACAGGTAAACGCAAGGCGTCTACCTTAGGCTGCTAGAAAACAAGTGGATGGAATATTTCCCGGATATGAAGGTTTAACGAGCACGGGGAGATCAAAGAATTCACCCGAGGCCGTCAGGCTACTGGAAGAAGCCACGAGATTCGCTAAGCACCTGAAGAGGAAAAATGTTCAAGAAAGCAATAGAAAGAAAAATCGAGGAGTCAAAAGCAGATCGATTATTCCGAGTCCGGCGGAGTCCGGTGAAGACCGGCGACACTGATGAGGCCGCAACATCCGAGCTACAATGCGAAGGGGTGAGTCCACAATTACGATCACCACCGAATGTCCATACGAAAGAAGCATACCTTTTAACCTGGAAAATGGGTGGGTATAGTGACCGCGAAAACATGGCTAGGTTATTTACCGCGATGGAAGGAGACGCGCGTGACTCGGTTAGCAGCTTGTTCGCTACTGCGACGTGCCCTACTGGGCACGACGCGTATGCGTACATTAGTATTGAATTTCGGGATTAAGAACTTGGTAGTGGAAAAGATCATGAGTGATATCAAGGAATTACCGAGTATGGGCTCTGGTAAAATGAGAATAACGAAGTTTGCGACGAAATTTCAAAACGCTGTCACTGCCTTGCGTTCTCTCGATCTCGTCGGATATCTATACAGCCCCGATTTGACGCTAAATGTGGGAAATAAAATACCATCGGCACTGAAATACGCGTACAACAAATACTCTTCTGAATCCTCTCAGAATAAGACGGCGTTAGAAAAACGAGCAGATTTCTTATGCAGAGAATCAGAGCTCGCGGAAACAGTAGGAGTATTTAATACAGAATCAAATGCTGTGACGTCATCTCGAGTAGCGATTCCGAACGGGCGGCTTAGGCCAAAAAGACGGGGAATTGCGACGGAAAGGGCGTCCAACGTAAACTTGGTCATAGAGGGAATCGCACGACTACTGAATGTTGAGTCTTCACACGAGAAACACTAGCGCGCGGATGGTACTTGAAAAAAATTCAAACTGTGTTTCAAATATTTTCAGAAAGGGCATTCGCGTATGAAATGTAATAGTAAGAACTGTGTAAAATGTGGGGGGTCGCGTCATACTCTTCTTCACAATAGCAAATTCGATAAAAAATTGCGGGACGCAAGGCCGGAAGCAATTAGCCGGGAACCAGAACCGCTGGGATCTAATGTCATTTTAGGAAATACAACTAATAACGGTTTATGACTAAATAAAGGAGGTACATTGCTGAAAATACTGCCGGTCCGCGTAGTGGGTCCAAATAAGACAATAAATACGTTCGCCTTATTAGATGAAGGATCTACGATTACATTAGTTGACCAAAAGATATTGTGTGGCACGGCGGTAAAGGGGACACGCGTGAGCGTAACATTAAAAGGTATACACACGCGGGAGATATTGGTGACAAATAGCGAGAAGATTGAGTTCGACATACAAGGAGAAGGTATACAGAAGATAATATACACAGAATTAAACAAGCTATCGCGATACGAGATCTATGCCTTCCGGTTCAATCACTCTCAAAGGATATTGTACAATACACCTAATTTAAAGAAAAAATAGATGTCCAATCATATACAAACGCGCGGGCCAAGATTCTCATAGGACAGGACAATTGGCGCTTATTAGTAAATCTTGAGTTACGTACGTTGGAGAACACGGACCCCGCACTCTCCCGTTGCCTACTGAAAACGACAATGTACTGAAAAAATAGTTTCAAGCAACTAGCGACGGAACGACAGCAGATAATTTGTGCAGAAACAGAAATCTTGAGAACATGCCCACTCATATTTGACAGCATATAAATTCTTGAATTTAACCCTCTGCGGATAGTGCATAAAATACAAACGGGACGAACACGTCGTAACCGGGATAATACAAAAGTTACGGGCTGTATACGTCGTTACGCTCAATCTCGTTTTGGAACCGGTTGTATTTAGTGAGATCCGGCCTAGTCACTGTTTCGAAACGAGTAACGCTTAAGATTCCGCGAGTACGGTACGAATTTATTTTGACGTTATCTCTCAACCACTACGTGTTCCCTGCATCGCCATTGCGTCATCCAACAGACAATAGTACCTAGGTAACCCACCATTCAGATTCAGCCATTCTTAGTTCACCGTTCAATTAAATTTATAATATTAAAGTTACGAGGCCGTTACTAACAATAGAAAAAGAGATTCTTTTAAAGACCATAAAACACACACTGGTCACGCGCGCTGTCGCACGGCCCAGGCTCGTAACAAATTCTATTTTTAAAAAATAGTGGTGACCTTGGACGGAAATGGATGGAAATGGACGCGTTTCAATGATTTCATTTTCGGAGAAGACACATACATCTGCCATTTTAACGCGATAGCATGGCCCAGTTGCTTGGGACACCCTGTATATATGTGTATGTGCCTTCCACAGGCAGTGTTATGTAGGTAAATGCAACGGAAAAAAATTTGAGTAACATGATAAAAATGTAATAGAAACATATACAAAGTTTCATAAATACTCTTAAATTAATTAATTTCATTTACTTTAAAAAAAATGCTATAAAGTTGATAGATTCAAGAGAAAACTAAGAAAGTGAAATGAAAGTCCCCCAAACGTTAATTTTACTGAAGTTTATCGATTTCTAGTTAGTCTTGTTTGAATCCATCTACTCTGAGTTGGCGTAATTGGAATTAGTAGATTCTCTTATAATTCTAATTTCTATATTATTTAAATAATAGTTGCTCCAATTTTAAGATGTATGCTTTTAGTCAATGTAAAGAGTGGTACTGGGTTATGGATGACCACAATTAAAACTTGTACATTAATGTTAGATTTTTTTTATATCTGAATGAAAAATAGCTGCCTTCTTTTTTAAGCTAGAAGTTTCAAAAACTGTTTGCAATTTTAATATGTTAATTTACAATTTTAATTTACAAAAGAAGTACAAACTAATTATTTATGAATTTAAAATTATGGAAATACTACACTTGTTTCATTAAACATTTTACAAAGCATTGAATATCATGCTTACTTCATAAATATAAAGAAGTTGAATTGGTGGTTCCTTAAGTGTTCTAGGCCAAAGTTTATATTCTGCAAGGAGACACAGCACAGAAAATGTGAAGAGCACTGATGCATAAGATGGATCAAAAGGAGGGCTGTTGTCGTCATCCAAACATAGGCCTATTATGCAAATTTGTCGCAGATGAGTGTACATGCCTGCTGTCACCACTGCCACCCAATGTGGATTTACACTTCCTAGGTACTCCTTCACGAGTTCCATATTCTATTATTGAGATTTGATCAATAATGAAAATTTAATAGTGAGAATTAACAACTTACTATTAAAGATACCAAACTTTTGGAATCAAAATGAAAATTGTACTAAAGCACTAAGATTGTGACACTACGTATTTAGTTTTCTATTGTACAAGGAATAAGAAAACTAATGGTTACTGCTTTTAGGGGTGAATCTGCAACTTTTTATCATTCGACATTTGTAAAAAATCTTTCCATGAAATTGCTAATAACAAAGAAAATTATTAGTAACATTTTTTTACATCAACACCATTTGCTCATGAAGAAGGAAAAAGTTTGAGAAGAATAATATGTCACAGATGTATACCTATCGAGGTATAAGCTCATAAAGTTTTTTGCAAAATTTGACTGGATGGAGTATTTGACTTATACAAAAATCTATTTCTACATTCTGTCTGACTGTGTCGATGAAGTAGAGTATAATCATGTGTGTACCTTGAGTCACACAAAATTTATAGGGATATTCGATGTTAGATTCTACCAAGTCACTTTAAATATCATTTGTCAATAAGATCAAATGGAGTGGAATAGTAAACTTTTGTCTATATGTATAACTCCACACAGTTAAATTTTGCAAAAAGATTCTGAGCTTACACTTCGATGACTATTTGTCCACGACATATGATTCCTTTGAAACTTTTTCTCCTTAAAAAATTTTAGCACCGATACAGGGTTGTAGGTTTACTCCTAGAAGCAGTAATAATTAACTTTTATTACATCATGTACCATATGAATTTACTTAGGTATTATTAAATATTAATATTTCAACACTAATAAATTGTGATTTATAACTCTAGTAGATTTGTATTTTGTATCTGATAATAATTATATGAAAAAAACCTCCGTAATTGTATTTTAATTCTTGCTTCTACTGAAAAATGTTTGTTTTAACAAGTTTAAAGTTAGAGAAAACTTGAACAATCCAATGTTACGTACTTATTATACAAGCTTACCATTAAATGCTCCACTGTAAAACGCAAAAGTGCATTTACACAAAAAAATTGGAAACACCAGGAATTATATTTGAACCGTTTTCCTGCTTTTTAAAAAAGAAATTCGTTTATGACTATTTTCCAGCTTAAACTTAAATCCATTTTCTGCTTTCAAATAGCAATTAAATGATAAAGTCTTAATTGTACTTGCTTTTACGTACTTTGACTATTGATTTAACATTACTGCATATTTCTTCGTTCATTGATAAATTAGGTTATGATTAGAACTTTTGTTGCATGGTGACAACTGTGGTTGCGAGTGTGATGGTATAGGACGAGTTTCTTCAAGCATGCGCAATGATTTTAGAGTCAGTAAAGTAAAAGTTTTGCTAAAATGGTGTACCTTGGTCACCTCGCATAATTTCGCAAAAAATTTGTCATGATTTGATTTTGAAAAATGAATGTATAACATGTGTATGTGTGTATATGCATTAAAATTTAATGTACCGGGTGGAAATTATATAGCGTTACAGACGAATATCTCCAAAAATAATGATTATACGCAAAAATGTTTCAGACGAAAGTTGTTTAGTACCGAGGGGGACATCATGAGGTGGGATTTTTATTTTTCCCGGTGGACACTCCAAGGTGAGGAGAAGGTCAACTTTCTTTTTTTAAATAGAATGATATCTTTTTTTATCCACCATCAAATAGTGCGTTTTAAGATGAGTTCAATGACCTATGACTCAAGGTCATTCAAAGTCAAACTTGCAAGGAAATGCAGAAAAGGTGTGATCGTTTTATTTGTTCTTCAGTTTCGTATGTGTTCAAAATTATTACCTCTTACTTCAATGCACTTAACAATTCTTTATTTAAATGATTCTCTAACTTTGCTCAACATTTCAACATTTATCTTAGCACAAGCTTCTTTACGCAGCTTTTAATGTGATCCCATAGAAAGTAATCGAGTGGTGTTAAATCTGGCAAACGGAGCGACCAGGCACCTTTCTACAAAGATTTCATTCATTGCTGTTCGAGAGCATAGTGCAGAGTGCGAAGGCGCACCGTCATGTTACATCCACATAAAGGTCAATGCATACCTCGCAGGTCAATCCGGCCGGCTCTACATTACAACCCTGGTTTTGGTTCTAGCGTTTAGCAGCCGGCAACCGTGTCAGGCTTTGGAATCGAATTTCTTCTCTGGCCTCTCGGGCCTTTTCCAGATGGCCTTTCGAGAGCGCGTTGACAGTTCCCTGCTGTGCGTGGCACAAAAAAAAAAATGTTTTTAGGGGCTTCACAGCCCCTTAGGTAATCTATCCGTATCTCTCCTTTACAACACCATGGAAATAGGAAACGTTCCTGGCACTTAGTGAAACAGCATCGCACATCCTTATATGTATTTTATCATACGTAAATTATACATATAAAATTCTTCTTGAATAATTTATCATGTTATACGCAAATGTAATTTCTTAATGAAAATATATTAGAAACATCTTTGTTCAGCAAATTTTACCACCGGTTAAAGTGTAAAAAAATTTTTTAAAATATGGTCGTATTCTACGATTCTTCCTGTTTGAAATTCCGTTTTTTAACTCGCGGAGCATCAAAAATTGCAAATATTGGGTACTTGAAACTGTTATAAAAATATATTAGATTGGAGGGAAAGTTCTGCAGTATTTTAAAGAAAACATTTGAATCAATTTATAAAAATACGTGTTTAATATTATTCAATGATATAATTTCTATTATTTGTAAGGACTTGTTGCCATCTTTCAGGTAATCTGTCCATTCTTGTTTCCCAATGACTCAATAGCAATATGTGTTTTTGATTTACAAGAAAAATTACCTGCTTATTTAAAATACGACAGAAGTTTCGAAAAACATAACAATTGATACTATTTTTACTAAAAAATTCCCGTGTGATTAACTCCATGATATTCGACATAAGCTGTGGGTTATAGGAGTAGGCTAAGATATTAAACTTGTACCGTCCACGGCGCCCACTACTACACGATTGTAGGGGGTGACAAGACACCATTTCGTATGAGTTCGAAGTGGTTATTGTATTGATGCGAAGCTTAGGAGAAGGTTTCCCGGCAGGACTCCTGTGACGTATCTACACTCTGCACCACGAGAGAACCGTACCGCGTGAAAACCGATTTTCGTACGTCGCTGCGCATCTTCGCCCTGATTGGTGCTTTTCCCACTCCGTACGCTCCCTTCCTAATGCACAGCGCATGCGCGCAGTGACGCCACGTGCTGCAGAGCGTCATATGTAGCCATACCGGGTGTTTACACAGTATGGTCACGATTTCCTATACCCTATATTTCCATGCTAATCCGTTTAATTACGGTCCGCCGCGTATATGAAGTGGAGTGGGAGTTAGGAGGTTCGCAGCGCCTTCCGCGACGAGTCAAGCTGCGCGAAACGGTACGGTTCTCTCGTAGTGCAGAGTGTAGATACGAATGCGCGGACGATTGGTTCAGAGTGAAAGAGGCAGGCCTCGTTTCACACGCATTTTCGGCTGAATTCGTAATATTGGCTACAGCGGTCACACATACTGTGTAGTGTAACGGCCTTCGGCCTCAAAAATTGGGCCAACAGTCGCGGCAGAGATGGGGATAGGCATACCTACGATAGACTCGGTTTGTTTAGGTACCGTCCCCGGACGACACTGCTCTGTATGGAGATTGTTGATTGCTCGTGGTTATACCGAGGGATGTTCGAGCCTTAGCTGTATATTTACACGTGAAGTGTCGACTAATTTGAAAAGGGTTTCTCCTCTCGTAAAAGAGGAAACTAAGTATACCAAATTAAAATAGTGGACTGTATTTACAACAATGAATGAGCCGTAACCGAATACAAATTGAGACGTAGCGTACAAGGGAGCAGCTAGAAAACGACGTTTTCCCTAGCGTGCTTGGAATCGAATTGCTTGGGAGGATCGATCCAAAAACCCACGTAAGGGTAAATCCTCCCTCTACTTCGGGATTTTCCTCCCTTCCCTGGGTGATAAGGAACATCCCGGATTGGCCAAGAAGAGGACGAATTAGGGGTGGACGGTTAGAAAGTGGGAGATGCGACAAAGGAACATCCTGATGGCCCCAAGGCCATCCTGATGAACCAAGGGCCATCAATCACTTACTAAGGGTGAAAAGTTGCCAGAGCCTGGGAAAAACCCAGGGCGTCTGGCAATCGTCAAGTGCAAAACTAAAGAAGGGCAAGATGGGACCTCTGGCAGATTTATGGCATGGGCCTAGAAAACTAAATACAAGTGCTACGCCTTGGGAAAGGACACGATTGGGAAATTAGCTAAGACGGTGACAAGGCCACTCCGTATCTAATTTCTAAAAATCCCCAAAGTCACGTTCCAAGAGCGTAAAGCAATACCCATGCCATAACCAGATATCCCAGATGTAAAGATGCTACACCCGAGAAATTTCAAAAACGGTGACCACGAGGAACTCTGAAATGTTCTAGTTAACAGCTTTTTAAATAAATAATGACGAATTGTTTCACCGCACAGATTGTCAGATGATATTTTTTCTTTTTCGTTAGCGTAGTAATAAATTGTTATTTTGTTTGTTATAACGTTTAAATTCCTTAACAAGGTATACCCCATCTATTACCCCGAGGAACTCTGAAAAGTTCTGGTTGATAGCTTTTTAAATAAATACAGCATGTTCATTCTGTCTTCGTACTGCCACGCCAGGAGGCGTCAGGCTAGCCTGCGAATATTCTCGTCGAGAATAGTCGCAGGCCAGCCGTACGGCTCTAGCATTGGCCAGCGAATCCGTGGGGTTCTGGTAGCAGAGGACACGCTGTGCCTTTGTTCCGAGCCTCTCGAACCCTTTTTTTTTCGTGGGAAAATGCTTTTCGCATTCCCCGGCCCTCTGGGGGGAGCCGGGGATATGTGGGACTACCTTTGGGGGGGACCCCCAAAGGCTACCCACTAAAAACCCACGCCCTCCTAAGCTAAAGGGGAGGTGCCTGGATCACGCGAGTATACAACAGGACACCTCCCAGCTAACATCATACCCCGGGGGAGGGGTTAACCTCCCCCACTGCCTACTCTACAAGACCCCGGGCGGAGGGACCCGCCCGGTGTCCCCATCCCTGGAGCCTTCGGATTGGGCTTCCCGAGCCCCAGCTCGGTCCGCCCACAGTTTCCGGAGTCTTCGTGCCCCGCTCGGGGCCGGTGTCCCGAAGGGATCAGCCCCGGCCGTGGCAAGAAGACGCCGACACCGGAGAGGAAGGGCCGTCGGAGGCGTGATCCGGCACGCCCCGACCCTCCCTCACCCAATACCCCCCACGGATCCCCCTCTCCAAACGGGGAGGGACGGACGGACACCCCTCCACACCGGGAAACTAACCCGGGGGGTGTCGGCCTGTCACGGGGGGAGCAATGCTCCCCCCCGGGAGCCTCTCGAACCCGGGGCTGTCCCGGACCCCAAAATGCTTATAAACTGGGAAAAAACGGCAGGCTCGCCAGCCTGTGAGATATGCATTGACCTTAACGGGCCTTTTATTTAAACATACTTCTTCACATAATTGGAGTAGTACATTGTGTAGGAAGTTACCCATATAAACTTGCCCAATTAAATGTCCTTCGAAAAAATGCGGGCCAATGACAAAATTTTCGATAATGCTCCACCAAACGTTCAGGGTCCATAGATTTTGAAACGCCGTTGTTCTCATCTAATGAGGATTTGAGTTGCCCAGTAGTGCATGTTATACCTATCTACATTACCAATATTTGTAAATGTTGCTTCATCAGAAAATAAGACGTTAGGTAAAAATGACACATCTTCAACTATCTCCTGATGAATCCAATTGCAGATGTTCGATCGTTTGACAAAATCTTCTCCGTACAAATTCCGATGCATTCTTATGTGGCATTGATGGAACTTGTTGGAATGTAAAATGTTCAATACAGTTGTATGACTAATTCCACGTTGTCTTTCAATTTGTCTAATGCTTGCATGAGGATCCACGTTAACTCGTGCCAATGCATCAGTAGCTACGTTATCGTTAGCCTCAGTTCGAGGTCGATTTCTTTTCACTTGCACAAACCTGAAGTAACACATCACTCAATAAGTCCCCGGTCTGACACATATATGGCAACATTGTTGACAGACCAATGTGATTTCCGGGTAGTACTAACCTTCAAACAGTACGTGTCAAAATTTCATGGCATTCTGACCGTTAGTTTTGAGGTTACAGTCGTTTTAGTGGCCCCAGTTTTGTAATCTTCAAGACAATGGATAGAAAAGAATTTCGTGTGTTGATTAAACACTGTTCTTTGATGGGGAAAAATACTGTTGGAGCCAAACAGTGGCTTGATAAGCATTATGGGGACTCTGCACCAGGGAAATCAACCATTATTGACTGGTATGCTGAATTTAAACGCGGTCGTACAAGCACCGATGATGCAGAACGCTCTGGTCGCCCAAAATCGGCAGTTGTTCCGGAAAACATAAAAAATGTCCACAAAATAGTTTTAAAAGACCGTAAAATGAAGTTGCGTGAGATAGCTGACACCTTGAAGATATCAGAAGGTAGTGTAGGTAGTGGGTGCCGCGTTTGCTCACACCGGACCAGAAACAACAACGCGTCGACGATTCAGAGCGCTTTTTGGAGCTGTTCAAGCGAAATAAAAAGGATTTCTTGCGTCTTGATGAAACATGGATCCACCACTACACGCCTGAAAGAAATTTGGCTCAAATGAAGAAGTGATTGCCGAAACTGAGGCTCATTTTGAGAGCAAAGACAAATCGTTTTACATAAAGTGCATCGAAAAGTTAGAGGAGCGTTGGAATGAATGTATCACTCTTGAAGAAGAGTATGTTGATGAATAAAGGTCGACACAAACAAGACGGGTCTCACCGTTCCCGGGCACGGTGCATGGTTTCCCTATGCCATACAGAGTTGGCCGTGTTCGAAGGCGACTCGAGAGGCGCTCAAGATGCTCGCAACAAAGGCCAAGTGCCGCGCACCACGGGGGTTAGCTACCAGAACCCCAGAACCGTTTACTCCCCTCTAACCCCTGAGGATCCTATGGTAGAGCCGACCGGGCCGTGGCAAAAATATAGTTGGGAACACTGAAGCTCCGTCGACTCAAACCCTACACCCTGGTTTCGAATCTAGCGGCCAAACGTGCCCGGTCCCGTTCCGGTCTTGTTTGTGTCGACCTTAAAGTTTAATTTCTAAAAAAAATTTGTTTTTCTTAGTTAGACCGGAGACTTATTGAGTGATGTGTTAATACTGAAATTGTCTCGTCAAACTAGAAACTAGAAGTAAACACTCTAATAGTGAATGACAACATCATCTAATTTGTATAAATAAGGAATACTTGTAAACACATTGGTATGAAATATTCAAAATGTTTCTTTCGTTTCTGACCTTGCATGACATCCGTCTCTGTGCAGTATACGGATGAATTCATCTAGACACACGGTTTCATGTTATACAAAAATATATACAGCATTCAATTTAAAAAATTGAAGGACACCTTCATGTCTAACAAAACAGTATAAACACAAAATATGACATACGCCATTGTGTTGCGTATAAAAAACAGTACTACTTCTTCCTCTTTCATTTTTTTCTAATATTTACTATTTACAAGAAAAACGCTGACTATTAATAGCGTGAACACCCTGTACACTTAAACTAAATATAAATAATTAATAAAATATACCGGGTATTTCACCTAACTTGAATGCTTATTTTGTATGATAGAAAAAATGTCAGGGGAAGAAAATATTCTGTTCGAAGGCGCCAATACTGTGATGAGCCGAATTTTTTTCTCAAGGTCATTTTTTCGAGATTTCCGTAAATGAAGGAATTTCAATTTCATTGAAACGGTGTACCGTGTAATTGTCCCTGGTGCTTGTAAACAGACATGCGATAATCTTAGCAGAAGATTATCGTTTTACAATCAGTATCAGCACAACAAGCTACGGTATCGGTATCAGTGCAATAAGCTTATCCATCATGTACACTACAGCAGAAAAAGTTAAAATAATTTTATTCTACGGAGATGCAGGAAGGGACTCAACGCATGCACCAACGGTTTTATGGAGAAAGACATCCTGATTGTCGCGTTCTTTCCAGACGAAATTTTCACCGTATAGTAAAATTATTTACTGAATCAGGCAGTGTCGTTTCATTTAAAAGAAATCGTACTAAAACTAAAACAAACGACGAAGCTGAAATCGCAGTTTTGGCTGCTGTACAAGCAAATCCTCATGTTAGTTTCTCACAGATTGCGTCCGAATCTGCCTTGTCTTGTACCAGAGTGTGGCGAATTTTGAATCGCAACCAATTACGTCCATACCGCGTTTCGTTACATAAAGCACTTGATGATAACGGTTTTGAAAAACAACGTGTCTTCTGTAACTGGGCATTGAATCAAGTACAGTACCATAACCAACATTTTTTTTTGATTATGTGTTATTTACTGATGAGGCCTCATTTACGAATAACGGGCAAATAAATAAGCACAATATGCATTATTGGTCTGTGGAAAACCCACATTGGCCGAGGCAAATTCGGAAGCAGCGTCCATGGAGTGTAAATGTGTGGTGCGGTATCATGAACCACCGAGTTATTGGTCCATTCTTTATCGAAGGAACATTAAATGGTCGAAACTATGCAGATTTTTTAACAAATAAATTATCCATATTGCAAGAAGACGTTCCGTTACAATAACGGTCAAGGATGTGGTTTCAGCATGACGGCTGTCCAGCTCATAATGCACTCGTCGCACGCAATGTATTTGACAGAATTTTTCCCGATCGTTTGATAGGACGTGCTGCATGAATTTGTTGGCCAGCTCGATCGGCGGATCTTACGCCACTTGATTTCTTTCTGTGGGGACACCTAAAAAGTAAAGTTTACAATGATGTTCCCACAACAGCAAAAAACATGCGACGAAGGGTTCTACATGAATGTAGATCAATTACTGTAGAACAACTTAAAAATGTACAGCAAGAATTTATTTACCGCCTCCAAAAATGTATCCAGGTTCATGGTGTACATTTTGAACACCTTCTAAAATAAAGATTTAACTTAAGACTGTGTCAATGAAATTAAAATTCCTTCATTTACCGTCCCCGAACGCGTACTGAAGTTACTGACAAACATTTCATAATTTCCTCGCTAAAGGTCACGTGAAGGTCAACATATTGCACGTTTCGTTTTTTTGTAAGCTATAAGGCTATTGTAGTGAAATTATGCAGTCCCATTTTAAAAAATACGATGATCTTGAAATCTCGAAAAAATGATCTTGAGAAAAAAATTTGGTCCAACACCGTATTGGCGCCTTCGAACAGAATATTTTCTCCCCCTGACATTTTTTCTATCATACAAAATAAGCGATATATTTAAGGTGGCCAGATTAGGTGAAATATCCGGTATAAACATTTTTAATAACAATTTAGAAAATGATTTATAACTACGACAAAACTTTTCTTACAATTGCCAATTAATAAAATTTGAAAACATACCAAAAAAATTTTGCTCGCATCTCAAATAATAAAAATAGAATAAATATTCCACATGTCTCAAATATAAATAAAATAAATGAAGAAGGTTCCCACGTCCAAAGCTCTATGCTTATAGATGGAGTGTCGGTCGCGTATAGCATTCGTTCTATACTGTTCTTTCCGGTCTCACAGCCTAAGCATGTGCCATTATGTAATCCAAGATTATTGTTAAGTATTATTAATATATTCACTTCTATCAATTGTAACTCTTGCTTACCATTACGTCTTGTTATTTCCAACGTCCACAACAATGGTTGTCGGCCCAGAACGCAACCAGATGCGTCGAATAATTAGAAATTAGGAATATAACCTAGAAGTAACCTAGATGTTTTGTATTTAAAAAATGGAAAGGAAATCAGAACGAAAATCTTGTAACAAAATTAAATAATAATAAGTATCGTTCTTGGAAAATCGAGATAAAGCGGTACCTGAGAGGTCAAGGTCTTTTAGATAACGTTCTAAGAAAGATGGGGCCAGCAGATTCCAAGGAGGCACAAAGGGCAGCATACATAGCAATTCAAAATAAAGCAATAGGTCTAAACGTTGACGCAGATGAGCAGGTGCACATAGAAGACTGTTCAAGCACGCATGAGGCATGGACGATATTAGAACAAATCCATCAACCAAAATCAAGGGTACGGATCATGCAGTTGAAGAAAGAATTCTACCACTTAAAGATAGTGGACGATGAGATCATGCCTGTATATCGTGCCAGGGTAAAGATAGCCGCAACAAACCTGTGAGGATTAGAAGCAGAGGTAGGTGACGAGGATTTTGCATACACATTATTATTAGGTCTTCCAGATAGCTATGATAACCTCAATACGACATGGCGGAAGTCCAAAGAGTATTCTGATATAATTCTTGTTCTGTCTTCGTCGATGATTTTTACTTTCAGAGTTTCCTGAAAGTAATTCCTTGGTTACCTCGATTGCGAGTTCCGCAAGTTTGTTAACCATATCGAAGAATACCTTTCTGGTTGGCGTTTTTTATGCGAACCTTAGGAGTTATAACTAGACGGCGGATTATACACATATATGACAAAAATTGGTAGCTGTCCATTAAAAGTGTGAAAATATTAGAAGAATTTTAAAATACATAATATTCGAGGAGGTCAAAGTTAATGGATCACCCTGTATGTGTCCCTCCATCACACAACTTTTATCCGAAACATCTTTGCATGTCATTCATATTTTTCGAAATTTTTGTACACTGTATAGTAGTAAGTGGTCTACCCAATTCCAAATGAAATGAAGATTAAAATGAGTTTTGTTAAACATTTACTACCTCTTTAGGGAATTACCTACCCTCTTCAAACGTTGTTACACTATTTGATAAATTTTGTGTGTATGTCAAAATGCTCAAGTAGTCAAGACGTTTAGTAAACAATTTTTGGCAACGATTTTCTACTGTGCATGTATATTTATAGTACAGGAACGATGCACGAAGCACGACTGTCCAGATAAATCACTGTTTGACGTGCGTAAGATCTTAGTACTTTACAAGGCTTCAAGTTTCTCGACCGCGCAGCCACCAGCATGAATTTAAAAGATTATGACGTGCGGAAGTTTCGCGGCGAAAGGGGTTTTGGTTATGCACTTCTTAGAGAGTAACATAATATATGGACCGTTTATTTTGAAAGTGGTGTAAGTCCATTTTCTCTTGTTTCGAGAAAATTAAAGGTTAGCATATCTGTCAATTAAAAAATTTAGGTTAATTATATCAAGTCTTGCAATGTTTCTACTGATTTATCAATATGTAATTTGATTATATAAATTTGTTTTAGGCGAATTTAGCTAAAATAATGTAGGAATATGTTAAAGAAAACTCCTACGTCCTAGGTGTGACGTAACGGGTGGAGTGATCTCGCACCGATTCGCTATAGTCCTTTAATTCTACTTTGACGACACTACTCTTAAACGACAATTCAACAATACTCAATACTTTAACGCTCGCGACTCTCGCTTCTCTACTTTTCGCTCTACTGACTGACTGACTCTCGACTGCCCCAACATCCCTCGCATTCGTCCCTTTTATAATAAGGCTCTCTTTCATTCTTCCTCTCTCGCACTTTCATTCTCTCTCTATCAGTTTCACATCCATTCGGAAAACCCAAACAATCACGTATACCCTGCGCTTGGCGCCCCTAAACACTTTACTCTTGTCACCGAGACCCAAACACTCTTCTTTCACACTTCAGCCCAAACAGACTTCCTTTCACGCAGGACCCAAACACGTTGGCGCCACGATGTCGCGTCCACAGTCACTCTAAACAATCATTCTAATACAGTGTCTCATTCATAACCCTACAATAATGTATATTTACGGGCTGCAAATGGACTTACACCACTTTCACAATTAGTCAATTGTAAAACTCGTTTAATTTCAATTTTGAAAAATCAAATATCACTTAAAATATATTTCATATTAATCCAATTTTGTTTACAAATAATAACAAGATATAAAATAGAAGTAGAATTTTTAATTTTAAACGTTAATTATATTGCTAATTAACATAAGATATTGGTAGTATTTACTTATGCTCTTCATGTGGCAATGTTTTGAAATATTCGTGATGCACAGGAGGTATATAGGGTAATAACTGCTCCGTATTCTTATATTTTTCGTAAGTAATAGGCCTGGCATCATGATATAAAGGCGGCAGGGCGATTTTTTTCAAATTTTGGCGGTCTTCCCGGACGAGTAGGTAATAAATTTAAAGTCTTAAATTCTTTGTCCTCTATCGATGTTTTATATAAAATAGTATATGGTGCACTTTTGAGAAACCCCATCCAACATATTTGCAACCATTTTACCTTTTCTCCATTAGTGTTTTTTCTTATCTGTTTTTTGATTGCGTTTTGAAGTTTTTTTGTTGAAACGGAATTCTCTCGTTTCATTTCATGAAAAATGAATTTATTGTATTGTCTACATTGTTTTATGGCATCATAATAATCCTGTGGTGTGTACAGGAAATTCTTTTTTCGTAATGCCATTTCTATGATACCAAAATCTGCATCGTTTGGAAGGTATGAATGCTCGGAGAATAATTTGTGATCAATTATCTCAATGTTATTTTCCAACGACAGGACAACCCTCAACCACATCAATGCCATTTGTAAATTTCGATTTTGCCCAGTACGCATATCACTATATGCAATAACATGACATTGAGTCGTTACATTTTGTAAATGTCTCAAACAGCAAGAAGCTACTTCTTGCGATCCCTTGGAAGCAGTAGTTTCGTCCCACAGATACATATTAATTTTATTGTCGTGGAAATTGTGAAATCCCTCATTTAAAACATACATATTTCGCTTATAATATGCGATTGAGACAGATAATTTAGGGTAAGGTAAAGCTTTTTGTAAACTGCTGAGCCACCTGTTTATGAAAATTAGACTTACACCACTTTCATAATCGATGGTTACACAATTTCTTTTACCGGCCAATTTTAAATTGAACAAATCATGGGCATTTTTAAAGAAATTAAATACTAACTAGTTATAAATAAAAAGTTTGCACTAAATTAAGCATAAATTACGTGATATCTCATTTCTTTAAAAAATTGACTTACACCGCTTTCAAAATAAACGGTCCATATATCGGTGTGAGACCAGAAGACCACTACTAATCCAATAACAAAACTTCTGTTGGATGACCAATCCATTATTATGCCGCATCATCCTCCAACCTTATCTTCGCCCTTTTTGCCCGGCTGATTCACTTATTTGACTGGACTAGGAACGGCGGAGTTACGTGTCTGTTGACACATATTGGGGTGTCAAAGGTCTTTCTAAGAAGGCCATATAAGGAGCCTTCTCATCGAACGAAAATCACTTCCGAGCTAACACTTCTATTGCACGGACGCATAATTTCTGTAAGTGCGAGTTTCTTGTAAGCAATCTGTTGGTGTGTGTGTGGCCTACTCAATAAAAACTTCAAGTTATCAAGAAGACAAGGATTATTTCTCGAGAGAATCCCATCCTTCCTTCTTCATGGCATAACACCATGATATCGCCAACACCGTGCTGGCCTAGTGACTCAGATGTTTTCGAGCATTTTCACAGCCGAATCACCTCCGGACCCTGAATCACGACGATCAGAGTTCAGCTTTAAGGCTTGGTCATCCTTGCCCTTTCCCTTCCGCTTTTCTACATAGGTATAAGTACGCGAATCCCTAGAACTAGCTAGCATTATTTCTACGACCCTTCTGCGTGACAGTCTGTTATTTTGTGTCCGCGAAGTATACGTTGTATCCAGAGCTGTATATCTGAAACGTCCGAAATATATTTGTAAGTGTACGAATCGGTCTCTACGTTTCTCACCTGGATCCCAACACTTCCTTATTTTTTGTTATTTTTTTTTTTTTATGAAACCTTTACCAACATATTCGTGGCATTTTTCTGATTAAAATGAAACCGAATATAATATAATTCAGATGATATTTACTTGTGTTCTGAGCGATGAAAGTTTCGAACGCAGAGAAGGACAACGTATGGGAAAGAAAGAGACGCGGAGCGTCGCGACCGCCGGTACAGATCAAAGCCCGCGTGAGCGCAGACCATTAAATCAAAACTTTAACTTCTTTATTATTAATTATTTTTTAGGAGACATTCACCAATATATTTGTGGCGTTATTCTGATTAAAATGATACCAAACGCGACATAATTCGGATCACCAATTTTCCGTTAATGTAATTGCTATGGGAAGACTTCCATTGTTCCGTCGTAGAAACCCTCTGAAAAGGGACATCTGTACGACCGTGAAGGTCAGTTAGACTAACCACCCGCGGCATAATGACCATGACCGCCATAAAAAACCTACCATAGCTTAGAGTAGTAAAAAATCCGAATAAACCTCAACTGACGATCACACGTTGACCTGCAAACCGTTAGCGTACCGAAATTTATAGTTTTATAGCCGTAGCCGCCTATAACCAAATGTACCTTCCACTCCCACTCCTCCTAATTTTCCACCACTTGCAAACCTTCCAAAACACATCCTTCAACCAATCATAGACAACTTCCTAAAACCACACCCACATCCGAGCTTTCCTAATTCCTATACGATTTTAACTAATTCAGAACTGTCTAGAACTGCTTCAAAAACCGAACTGTTAAAAACACCGAAATTCTAACTGCAAGCCAAGTCTTGCCACATCGCAATAAAGACCAGTTCTCCGGAGATTGACTCTACATTCATTCGCCGTTAACCCTTACCCAGTCGCGATCCGATTCTTCCCAATTCTGGGATCTACGCGACACCACATCCATCGTTCATTACACACGTAAATGTCATCGGAATTACATATATCATATTTGGTTCCATTTTAATCAGAAAAATGCCACGAATATGCTAGTGAAAGTTTCATAAAAAAATAATGAAAAATAAAGAAGTTTTGTAATTGGATTAGTAGTGGTCTTCTGGTCTCACACCAATATACTCGACAATGTTGTGGCGGCGACGGCTCTCGAGCTTCGGCCCCTCACCGCGGTGGTGTGGGTACTTCCACTGACTCCAACTTGTAAGGTTGGCACTGACTCATAATGAGAATTTACCGTATTTAGATAACAAATTATTTAAATCACGATTCGAATAAAAGATACTTTATCTTTATTCATAATTCAAAGGTTCGAATAAAGAAAGTATAAAGAGAATTTTTTTATTCAAAGCGGATTTATTCGAACTTCGAATAAGTTTTTCATCTTTTATCTGTATTTTTTATTTGAAGGCTTCGAATAAATCTTCGAATAACTTTTGCCAGCTCGAATAAACGGCGACGAGGTCTGACGAGCGCCGAACTTCAAAGATCCAGCGACTGACAAACGGCATAGAATGTAAGCAGATGGAGAATCGAAGTGAATGGAAGTTTAAACTTTTAGATTTTTCAATATACCTCCATAAAATTGTGACGAGTGAATTGAGGAGCTTTTCCTGATGAAAATGAGTCCAAACTCGAGTGTAATCGAACAATTTTATTGATACGTAATGTTACGATAAAAATTACAATCTTATTGAAGATAGTCCAAATGATGTCGTGTTTGGACTCATTTTCATCGGGATAAGCTCTACAACTTATTGGTATCAAACATATTATTCGCATTAAAAATATAAATGCTTAAATTGCTAATAATACTCGATTCTCCATTAACATAACGTATGAATAGAAATTGTTCGATTACACTCGAGTTTGGACTCATTTTCACCAGGAAAAGCCCCTCAATTCATTCGTCACAATTTTATGAAGGTATATTGAAAAATCTAAAAGTTTAAATTTACATTCGATGCGGGATTCAATCCAGGATCAAAATATTCTTAGCCGTGGACGTTACCGCCTGCACCAACCGAAACTGTTGAGAGTCATACTCATATATTGAAATGTAACACAAATAAAATATTTTATATTGCAGTTGTAAGTTTGTACACTGTTTTCCCGAATATAAAAATGTTCAATATTACATAATACACGTACAAAACGGTAAGAAGGCATCGAAACAATTGCTTTTGATTTTTTTTAACGACGATGCAATTTATATAAAATTCTCAAAAAATTTAAGAACAATTGTTTCAATAATTTCTATCTACTGAATTTTGATAAAACTGGTATGTTCGAAACTTCAATTCGAAATGTGCACTTTCCTCAAAAGATTGGACATATCCAATTTTCTTAAACATGTTTGCATAATCTGGGAAATATATAAAAAATACACATTAATAATCACGATGAGACACAACTAACATAATAACATAAACGTGGTCTACTGAAAACTTTGATATAAAAACGGCAATTTTATGCTTTCTGATTTATTTAAAAATCGATTTTGCAACCAAAAATTCTGAACAAATCTCAGTCGAGTATGATATTAGGTAGAATATTCATGAATTTTTTCGTAATTTTTCGTTGAGCATGATGCAACTAAAAATAAATTTAGTTTGGAGGCACTTTTGACCATCTCATCCGGCTTTATTTTAAAAATCAACAAAAAAATTATTCAAAAAATATAGAACATATTCCAGTATACGCCATTAAATCCGATTTTTCAAAAAAATTTGTTGTCCAAATTTCGCATTGATATCTTTTTTAGTTTAAAAATTGTAGCAAAGCGTGTGCCTCGCCGAATTGGGAATCGATTGCGGCTCAGGCGCTCGGAACTTCGGTAACGTGAATTCGGAGAAACGCGTCAAACAGTCGAACAGGCAGCTCACACGGACAGAGTAGAGGTACTCTTGTGTGTAGCGCGTGCTTAGTAGAAGCAACGTAAGGAGACAACGGTACATCAGAATGGGGCCGATCCGGCAGTGAAGCCAATCTTATCAACTATCCAACGCATAGAGTAAACTGCTCCTTGGTGTGGGGATGGTGTTTCTCCACCACGGACGCGGTGGAGTCAAGACGACATGGTGTACGAGTTCAGGGGGTCATCAGGGGCCAGAATTCACACGTTCTCAGCGGAGAACGCAGGAAATAACTCCTCCGTGCGCAGCGCCAATATGGACGCGCCACGTGTTCGCAGAAGGAAATGAGGTTACGCTCGTGAGGCCCACTCCTCACGAGCAGTAATCGTACAGGTTGGAAACGGAGAACAGGATTTATTGTTAACGATAACAACGCGGTGCACGTCGCGAAAGCTTGAGCACGAGAAGCGACGAACAGCGAAATGACTTCGGTACGGACGGCGTAGTAATAGATTCTCCACGGCGCGACGAAACAACGTCGTCGGCCGGGAAGCCACGACACGGGACGGTTACTATCGACACGTCTACACGCGGTGGAACACCAGACAAGAGAGAGCAGGCGGCCCTACATTGGCTCACCGTACGCGTCATCTTCTGACGCATAGAACAATTACTAAGATGCCTTTTGGATCGCAAGGCTCATCATCGAAGATAACGTGCCCTTTCGGACCCCCAAAACTGTATATAAAGCCCGCGCCAGCTCAATAAACCAGTCCAGTTGTGAATATCTTAAGCCACGCGCTGTTATTCTACCCTGCCGACTTCGTATCTCGTACTACGGTTCAGAATACGTTATTTCCGGAGTATTAACACGCGAAATCGTGAAGTAATCATTGTCGTTTCCCGGATTACGGCAATTGTCGCGTGATACGGCAGAGGAGTTTGCCACTCCCCCCCCCCCCCGTCGGACGGCATCATAACATAAATTTCAATTTAATTTCTTTTTCAAATTCAGTTACAAAATATATTCAAATGGTGTTAATAGTGTTAAAAAACTGTAGAAATGCGAAGAATAATTATACGTATGGAGAAATGTATAAATAAAATGTATAAAATAAATGTATGCGTAAAGTTATTTACGTTCAAGATTTATAAAAATTGTATTTCTATAATTTGAAAATGTAGTATCTATATTTATTAATATTGTATTGATAAAGATAATTGTAGATATATAACATAATGACATCAAATAAAAAAATATGTGGAAATAATTGGAGACGGTACATGGACTAGACTCTTTATTTGTCAAACCGTAAGAATACGTATAAATGTTGATGTGATTCGATTGCCAGATCGCGCGCTCGGTACTCTCTCCGCGTGTGATGACAGTTGCGTGATATTATACAGGGTGTCCCACATAAATGGGAACATCTAAATATCTTTCGTATTTACAGTCCTATCAGAAAACTTCAGAGGAC
>CM052112.1:10600-51407 GCA_028454245.1 Halictus quadricinctus
AGAATTAGGATTGGAAATAATGAATGGAGGGATAGAAGGAGACGAGAGAGGAGAGTACACATATATAGGACAGAGGGGAAGGACGGTAATTGATTACGTGATAGGCGTCAAAAGAACAAGAGAAGGGATAGAGAGCATGGTGATAGGGGAAAGGGTAGAATCAGACCACCTACCGGTAGTGATAACAATAAAGAAAGGACAGAAGGAAATGAAAGGCAGATAAGAAAGAAGAATAAGAAAGGCGCGCAAAGAGTAGAATGGGGAAGAGAGGAAAAAGACAAATTTAGAAGGCAAACAGAGGAAATAGAAGTAACAGGGGAAAAGATAGGAGAAAGACTAGGAGAGCTAGAAAAAAAGATCAAGGGCGTAATGGAAGAAATAAGGAGTACTGAGGGCATGAAAGAGTCGAAAAGGAGAGGATGGTGGGATAAGAAATGCATAGAAAGAAAGAAAGAACTAAGAAGGGTATTAAGGAGATGGAAAGAAGGGAAAGAAGAAGAAGAGGGATATAGAAGAATGAAAAACAAATACAAAAAGCTTTGTGAAGAGAAAAAAGAGCAGGAGAAGGAAAGGATACTAATTGAAGCAGGGAAAACGAGGACAGAAGGAAAGGTCTGGGATTTTCTAAGAAAGATGGGAGGGGGAAAATGAAAAGGACAAGCGAAGGAGATAGAAATGGAAAAATGGAAGGAGTATTTTATGGGACTACTAGGAGGAGTAGAAAGCAAGATAGAGGAGGGAGGAAGGAGGAAAAGAAGTGAGAAGAGCAATGAAGAGATAGAAAGAGAAGAGATAGAAAGAGTAATAAAAGGATTGAAAGATGGGAAAACAGCAGGGGAAGATGAGATGGGAAATGAGATTTGGAAATATGGAGGAGGAAATATAAGGAGAGAAATGTGAAAAATATGTAATAGGATATGGAATGGAGAAGGATGGCCAGAAGAGTGGAAAGTACGTGTAGTGGTGCCTATAAAAAAGAAGGGGGATGGAAAGACAGTCGAATGTTATAGAGGTGTAACGCTATTGAATACATTGTACAAGATTTATACAATTATCTTAGAGGAGAGGCTGGAGAGAGAAGTAAAAGAGAAGAGGATGGTGCCAGAGAACCAGACAGGATCCAGAAAGGCGAAAGAGACGATAGACAATATATACGTAGTAAATTATGTAGTTAACAAGGAACTGGCGAAGAAGAAGGAAAGGGTAATAGGATGCTTTGTAGACCTGAAGGCAGCATTTGACAACGTAAACAGGGGAATATTGTGGAAAGCATTAGAGGAGAGAGGTGTGAGCGAAGGAATTAGGGAAAGAATAGAAGAAGTATATAGAGAGACAACATCAAAGGTGAAAGTCGGAGGCGAAATGGGATAGAAGTTCTGGGTAGGGAGAGGGATAAGATAAGGATGTCCGCTAAGCGCGAAGTTTTTTATTCTACTTATGGCCGATCTAGAGGAAACGATGAGGAAGAAAGGGAAGGTGGGGTGGAGATTAGAGGAAGAATGCTATATACTCTGCAATATGCGGATGACCTTGTGCTGCTGGCGAAAGAGGAGAGCGGGAGGAAACTAATGATCGAAGAATTCAGAAGTTATATAAAGGAGAAAGGACTAGAAGTGAACAGAGAAAAAACGAAGATAATAAGATTCGAAAGAAGAAGGCAAGAGAAAAGGACGTGGAGATGGGGGGATGAAACGGTTGAAGAAGTAGACGAGATAAAATATCTCGGATATATATTCAAGAAAAATGGGAGACAGGAAAGACAGATAGAAGACAGAACAAGGAAGGGAGGAGGAGTGATGAAAAGTGTGTGGGGGATAGGGAAAAAATATTTTAAAGACCAGTACAAGAGAAGAGAGTGGTTTTTCGACGCACTGGTATGGCCAGTGATGGCATACGGTGTGGAAATTTGGGGCTGGAAAGAAAGAATGGAGGTGGAAAGGATGCAGGAAAGATATATCAGATGGATGCTAGGGTTAGAGTGGACAACACCAGGGTATATGATAAGGGACGAGACGAAAAGAGAGAAAATGAGAGCGAGGGGCGCGAAAAGGGCATGGAAGTTTGAAGAAAGGTTGAGAGCTGGTAAAGGAAGCGAATGGGCCAGACAATGCCTAAAAGAGATAGAAGAGAGAGCTAGAGGAGGAAAGAAGATATCAAAATGGGAGATAGGGAGGAAGAAATATATAGAGGAAAGGGGAAATAGAAGAATGTTAGAGGAGGGAGATAAGGAAAAGAGAAAAGAAGAGTGGGGAAGGATAGAGAAAAGAGAGAAAGAGAAAGAGAAAGAGGAAAACTGGAAGAGGGCAATGGAGTCTAGATATAATAAATGGTATAAAGAAGGAAAGGCCTGAATACTTAGAAAAAGGAACAAAAGAAGACAAATGGACGAGAATAGCAAGATACAGGCTGGGGAATGAAATGAGAGGAGGAAGGTACTGGAGGGAAGAGGAGGAGAGACGGTGCGGAAGGTGCGGGTATGAAGAAGAGACGTGGGAGCACGTGTTGAAAAGGTGCTCGAGAGACCAAGGATTGGAAGTAGAGATTCAAGAGAAGGTGAAGGAAATACTGCCTGAGGACGGGAGAGGCGAAGAGTGTGAGGGTGAGAAAGGAGGAGACAGGAGTGAAGAATGAGTGAAAGAGAGTGAAAGCGAAAAGAAAGAACATGTAAATGGAACGGGATCTCTGTGTAACCCGTAAGGGAACAATAAATACATACAAGACATCAGCTTAAAAAACATAAGCTGAGATAAAGAAATCAATAAGCCACCAGATGACAATAGACCTCCTAAAAAAGTTGCAGCTATCTAAAATAAACATCCGCTGGAATCAAGTCCTAGAATTGCAAAGCAACGCAATGTCCTAGGAAAAGCGATTACAAAGAACCTAGAGACAATAAACAATTTCGATAAATTGTGGTCTAGGGAAGAAAGGAAAATTTGCCTATAAAAGAAACAGTTTCCTTTCAGGACCAGTCAGTCAGTCAATCAAGTGCAACAAACCAGCAAAAAAAAAATAAAGTGAAGTAGGAGTTCAGGCAAAAAGATAGAAGACGCCGTACACCGCGTCCACGACCGCGTTCGACGCGCAGAGAGAAATTTCAGGTGCGGAACGCACGAGCGACCGGCCATCCGTCGCGTACCTTGTACAATCGTGCGGGCTTCTCGGACCATCGCTGTTGGGACAGCCTATTGTATCACTCGAAGAGGAATAAATGTAAAGTAGTAGGAATAAATGTAAAAATTCGCTTGTCGTAATTCTGAGAAACCTTCCCGCTGCGGTCAATGCCCCGTCCTTCTTCCCCGTAGAACCCTGACCCGAGTGGAAGCTTTCCAGGACATCGCGCGGTGCTCGTCGAGTCGAAACCGCGACTCGCGATTCGCGTCCTTAACGTAATCTTTCGTGTGGCACCCACCCGTGCTTGGCGCCCGTTCCGAGTACCGAACTTTAGAAAACGTCGCGAGAGTCGAGTCGGCGAGCTGCCGTTTGTCCCGGGTGGACCACACATCGCGCGGCCGAGCGTGGCCCGGCCTCAAAAAACCCGACCGTTGCCCAGGTTTTCGCCCGTCGGACGGGCAGGGAAATCAGGGCAACGTGACAGTAAGTATGTAGGAATATTGATGTAAGCGGAGTCAGTAGAAATCGTTGGCACTGGAAGAATACGTATATTTGACGACAAAGAATAAGGTACAAGTGACACGTTGCGCTTCTCTCTCTCTCTCTCTCTCTCTCTCTCTCTCTCTCTCTCTCGGTTTCGCTTCCCGCATATATAAGGAAAAGAATCAATTAACAAATATTTTTTTTATCATATTTAACTGTTTTCCCTTTGTTGTAATCGTTGTACCCTAACTCTCAATTTCCCTGAACCGAAGCCGGTGAATGCAGGTAGGTTCTAGACTGCGTCTAGTATTATTTAAATTAATATCGGTCCTGCCTGGGACGTAACAATCCCATTTTGACGAATTTCGCGTTTCTTCCTCATAATGGCTGTCACGTCGAATATCTCACGAGCGTTAAAGAGCGATTAAAATTGTTCTGTCACATATTACTTTCGTTTAATTTTAATTATCAATAGTTTTAGTAATTTCAGCTTAAAGTAACATTCCTTTTCATTTATTTGAATATTTTAATTTCTGTGTGCGAAAATCAAATGTGCATTAATTCGAATTAGTTAGATCGGTTAAAATTGGTACACATATTGTATATGTGCATTTTTTAGAATACTTGCACTTGTGAGGATTTCATTCAGCATTATGCACTCAATAGATATATGGAAACAATTTTATACTGATGATAAGTAAATTACTTCTGCAAACTTGATTGTGAAGTAAAAAGGCATTGA
Organism: Halictus quadricinctus; assembly: GCA_028454245.1. Lineage (NCBI taxonomy): Eukaryota > Metazoa > Arthropoda > Insecta > Hymenoptera > Halictidae > Halictus > Halictus quadricinctus. Next base: position 14,940 of record CM052112.1, read on the forward strand.
TCCCTTCTACTCGATAATTCCATAGGGCGGATATTAGAACTGTTCTTATGCATTTTAACGAGTAGGCAGGTTAAATGTCGCCCAACGAGTATTGCGTTAATCCTTAAAACACGTCGACCTCTCTGGTCACTAATAACCAAAAAACGAAGCCGAAATCGTAACTTTTTCATTCTTTATTTTATGTCTTATATTGTCATGGAAGCATTGGAACTGGATGTATTGGAACACCTACAGTGGAGTACCTAGATTACGTATGGAGACATATTCTGTTCAATTTTCTCACTGGAATCTGTTCAAGATCGTTTTTGGTAGGAAGCGTCCTAAATAGACCGAACTGTGGCCCGATATTATTGGAAACGACTAAAACTAGAGTGTGACCCTACGAGACCTTAGATTATGAACAGTCCTCCCTATTCATTTCGAGAGTACATAAACTCTTGCATTTTAAATGTCTTCGGTTAATAATTGTGCAGTCACGTGTCACATTCTTAAGAGTCAATTCTAGTGAGATCTGGCTAAGGTTCCCTTTCGAATCAATCCAACCTAATAGTCCAGTATCGGTTCTATTTTGGTATATAATAATCACTCTTAAACCCCGCACTGTGAGTGCATCAACACTGAGCATCTATAGGTAACAATACTTTCATTGTATATTCATATTTAATTAAATCGCGACACCAACACTTGTAATACATATTCAAATCAGAATATATATGTGTTGTTTGGTAAATCGTGCAGTCTCTAAAACCCTTAATTATTGTCCAATATCCTAATCTAGTAATTGAACGTTCCCACACGATACAATATTACTGCTCGGATTGGATCAATTAAATTATACTAGTTACGAGATCTACAAATTATCTTAGCAACTCCCTAATTTTGCATCAGATTCGTTCGCGTCATACCATAGTCCAACAGAGATTTCTCCAACCTAGTGGGTTTGTCCACGAAAACTATTCCATCCCAGCGGCTCCCCAATTTCGCATCAGGCAGAGTAGGGCAAAAAATTATTTAAAATTTTCGAATGCAAATAACCAAAAGTTATCTTTTATTCGAACTCATTTTTCTCGGGTACATATTCACCACAGTTTATCCGTCAGATACTTTTCACGATTTTCATTTGTCACCCGTGGGTTATCCGAATCTCGAAGTAACGGCTATGCGTATTCGACGCCTCTAGCGGTGAGAATTTATTTGAGAGAATTTATTCGAAGATACAGCTGATGTGTTTCAAAGTATCTTTGACTTCTATTCGAGAGTCCAAGGCAGCGCCACCATTTATTCGACGGTGAATTTCGACAGATACTAGCAACTCAAATGTATCTTTGATTTTCGACGTATGATTTTCCGCGTAACTTTGAGATTTATTCGAAGCTCGATGTAGGGAAGATGATTTATTCAATTTTTTATTCGTGACGAGCATGAGGAATAGATGAAAATCACATGTATCATTTATTCGTAACTTTATTCGAAGCTCGGATAACCGACCTCTTAATGCGACGTTGCCAAGTCGTAATACTTACGTAGCAATATGCAAGTACGTACTATGGTATAGTGACTCCCATTAATATTCGAACACGTTTTATTACTTAAAAGATTGTTTAAACAAATAAATTTTTATTATTTAAACGAATGTTTAAACACATACATGTGTATTATTTAAATGATTGCTTAAGCAAATAGATTTGTATTATTTAAATAGATGTTTACACACGTAAATGTTTATTATTTAAATGACTGTTTAATAAATGAATTTTTATTATTTAAACAGATCTTTAAACCGATACATTTTTATTACTTAAACGATTGTTTAAACAAATAAATTTGTATTACTTAAACAATTTACGTCACCTCTTGCAATGAGGAAAAGTCTTTATAATAAAAGGAAATATCATTGGGTTTCACCATCGGTACTCTGCTGGATATTAAGTTATTAAGACAATTTTATAAAGAACTCTTTACATTATGTGTAGATACACGTACATAGGCATTGCATGTAATGCATTTTTCTGTCTACGGTTCTGAATTACCGACTCTGTAGAAAATGCAGTTTAGAATCAAAGACATCGATGATTTAAATTATCTGGAACAGTACTAAATAAATAACAAGTTAACCATTTGCAATATTATTTTAAGACAATAAAATTGAAACAATGAATTAAAAAATTATTACTGAAAATATATATTTATGACGACAATTATCAGTGGATAGGCATAATTTTTTAATGAATTTTACTGCAAATTTCATCCTGATATCTTGCGACAAAACGAGGATTCTCGCGTTCTGTCGCGAGCTCGCGATCGTGACCCAAACGCGAACCAATCCGCGACGGGACAATAGCGCGAACCAATCCGCGGATAGACCTTAGCGCGAACCAATCCGCGAGCGCCGACGCCGAGCGAGCGTTTCGCGAAGCGAGACTCTCGTTGTGGTCTACACCCGCCTATAAGGTTCCGGCCAAAACGAGCCAGAACCGGAGTTGGCCTGGAGCGGCTCTCGGAGGAACATCTCCGAGCTCCAGACTTCTCGCAGCCGCGTGTAAGCGCGCACCCTACAGGTTACTACCGTGTGTGTGCGTGAGCATGCCAGTGTTGGTCGAGCGAGCACTACGGGTTACGTCGTGTACGAGCAAAGCCAATAGAGGTGGTAGTCGGGCGAGATCAGTGCTCCCGAGCACTGCGAAGCACCGACACTCCGGCTCTCTCTCCTCGCGATCCGTTTCCCGATCCCTGTAATCCTGAGATTCGCTCACCGTCCCGCGACCGAGTCTCGCGCCTCGCGCGCTTAGTCGTCGTCCGGCCGCAGCCGCGTTCGGAGCTCGCTCTGTGGGCTACTCCCGCGAGTGAGTAACGACGCCGGTGTTTGGTAAGTGCGGCCTACGGGTTACGTCGTGAGCAAGCGAACCCACACCGCTGTCTGGCCGAGGGCGGCGAGCCAAGCATCCCGCCGGTCCGGTTCCGCGACGATTCACGACCCCGCGAGCTCAGCACGTACGGAAACACCATTTCACTAAGAATCTCGCTGCGCCGCGGCGGTTCCTGCATTCCATCCGCAGCCCCGGAATCCCGCACCGTTTCCGCCGCTCCACCAGTAACGATCGCTCTGAGTTCTCCGCCATTTAGCGAATCCTATCGCGTCGTCCACCCTCGTCTGTCCACAGCCGACGGTTCCCGCAGGAACTGCCAGCCGGGACTTTGCGCCGGCCACCGCCGGACCCACCGGCAACCCGGAGGGCCGGAATAAAGATTGATTACTTTTTTTTAACAAGCCGTTGTCAAATTATTTAAAAACCCGCTGCCCTCTCCAACGATCCTGGCGTGCTCGAGCATCCAGGAGAGGGCACCCTCGAGCGACATTCCCGTTACAACCTCTTACGGTTCAACATTTATTGTAAAATGTCACGAAATTTCTCGACCCAGCACAGTGCCCGGCCGTCCAAGGCTGTATATCGTGATGCAGCATTCGCTTCAGATAATTTTAATTACGTCAATTTTAAAATGTTCATCTTTTTAAAAACAGGTCTGTAAAGAGGATACTTGGGGCTATATCCTCATTTTTTTGCAAATTTTTAAAAAGTTCCCTTCTATGAAAAGATTGCATTTATTGAAAACAACGCACACCTTCAGCCAAAAGAAAGTAACACATGTTTCGTTCTTCTACTCTCGGAATCATTCGGCATGGATCGACGTCTGTTATTGCACACATATACATATGTATATCGTCGTCTGTGATTGCACATATATATGTATATATTTGTGGCCGCTTCGACTACGGCGAACGTAGATAGAAAAGGACAGCATGCAAACACGACCGCGTGGCCAAAGGCGCAATAAAAAGGCAGCACAACCCGATGATATTATTATCCGATTTGTACCGTGTTTGGGCTTATTTTGTTCAGGAAAGGTAAGGGTTTTGTTCGGTAGGTAATAATATCATTATGATAACGTTAATAAGAAATAATATTAGATGTAGTTGGTAAACACCAATACACTACTCGTTACAATGTTGCCTCTGATACTGAATCTCGACCATATGGAGCGTCGTGTCGTGTGTCGTCTGGAGACAACAATGTAAGCGTTTCACCATCACTTATTAATAACAATAAAATGTTAAAACAATTGTTGTTTATTGTTTAAACAATTGTTTAAGTAATACAAATTTATTTGTGTAAACAATCGTTTAAAGTTTAAATGATAAAAAGTGTTCGATTATTAATGGTAGTCACTATACCGTGGTACGTATTTACGTATTACGACTTGGCAACGTCGGATAAAAAGGTCGGTTATCCGAGCCTCGAATAAAATTTCGAATAAAAGATACATGTGATTTTCATCTATGTCAAATACTCGTCACGAATAAATCGTCAAATAAATCGTCTCGCCAAATCGAGCTTCGAATAACGAATAAAAGTTACGGATAAATCTCGCCGCGACATCTGGGTTCGAATAAATTCTGAATTTTTATTTATTCGTCAACTAAAATCAGACGGATACTCGGCGTCACCGAGTATCTACAAATAAATCCGTCGAATAAATGGTGGCGTTGTATCCGACTCTCGAATAAATCCCGAAGATAACCAGAAAATCATCCGAGAGGAGGTCGAATAAAACTCTCCAAACCAGACGCTCGACGAATAAAGATACAGATAACTTCTCGCGATTCATTCGACTTCGAATAAAAACAAAAGATACAGAGTATCTGTATCTGAAAGCTATTTAAATAATTTTTTATTTAGATACTGCCCAACTCTGGCATCAGATTCGTCCGCAACCCACAGGTCTTCGATTTCGCATCAGCTTCGTCTGCGCTTGACACCATTCCTAGAGGCTCCCTGACTTCGCGTCAGGTTCGCCCTCGACGTATATAATTCTAGTGGCACCCTGATTTTGTTCGCGCACCTAACTAGCAAACTGAAACCATATTCCAGGGGTCGCAACCCTTCAATAGTAACACGGCCATAGTTTTTGAGATATTTTTAAAAAACTGCTGCTACTACTACAATGAATCCTACGTGCATATTTCCAAAATATAAGCATTCAATTTCGACATGCTACTGCCGGATTTTCGTATGCGGGTCACTCCATGCCAAAGGCATCACTTTTTGACCTCATCATCGGAGATTTTGATGTAATTGAAAGGCTTAGGCTGTTGTAAAATAATTTGATCAACCTCGATAATTAACTTTATAAATGTCGAAAAACGTATAGGAATTCTTGTTTTACGTTTTTTTTTTTCGATGAAGGGCCAAGGTTTTTCAAATTTTGCAAAAATATGATCAGATTTCTGGAAGTTTGCCCATCAAAATGAACCCTCCAAAAAGATGGAGACTTGAAAGTTTACGTTACAATGAGCTAAGAAAGGATGCGGTGTACCACTGTTTCAAATAAGCGAGCCGTGCGTTCCGTTATTGTGGTCGGTTGTCTATACTGATGATTTCAAACTAATACCAGCATACCTCGTATACGACTAAATGACCCTATTTATACCTCGAGAACGACATTAGTAGCCACTCATGGCCAACGACACCTTTTTAATTAACTTTTTTAACCCTGAAGTGACGCGGAAGAGGTCCATTTGTTCGGTTATTGGTTTGAAAGCAATAAAATCATAAAACTTGTTGAGTCCCAGGAAACACGCCAAAAATTTGGACATTACTAAAAACGGATAATCTGTTTATTGCATAACGACAGAAGGCCACTAGTGAAGAACCTTTTCCAAAATTTGTAATTAGACCTGACAGTTTCATAAAATTATTGTCGCGTCGCAACAAACCCACTGACACTAGATGTTCGTTTTGGTTGCTTTTGGTTTCAGTCGAGCAATGAAACCTTTTTTGTAGAACATATTCAATTAGTGTGAACCAGGGCTGCTTAACACGTTAAATGCCCAGCCCGATTTTACTTGCCGTTCCATTCAGGCCGTAGTTAGGTCTGTAAGGATCGGCGAGGCCTGAACGGAAAGTCTAGCGCCGGTCATTAGGGACCGCCGTGGCGTTTAACGTGTTAACTTCTTTTCCGCCGCGAGCTACACGACGCTCCCACCATTCCCCCTCTACAATCTCCTCTAAACAAATGCCGAGAAATCTTGTTGTCTCATTCTGCCGCGCTTCGCCTCGCTTGCTTCCTTCGTTGCGCCCAATCCCCTCCTCCAATGTCCATCGCGTAAAGAAGAACATGAGCGAAACGGAGCGCGGCAGAATGGGACAGCTACGATTCTCCTTTCCCATGTGAATTCCTAGCTTGTGGGACGACGTCGTACGTAGTGGGGGTTTCTTGTCGAAAAAGGAAGATAGGCGAAAGAGCCACGAGTGGCTCATGAGCCACCAGTTAAGCAGCCCTGGTGTAGACGTTTACAACTATAAATGAAGTTAAAATTAAAAAGGTGTCATTGGCCAACAGGAGTTGCTAATATAGTTTCCAAGGTATAAATAGGGTCATTCAGTCGTATACGAAGTCTGCTGGTACTACTTTGAGACCAGCGGTATAGACAACCGACCATAATAGCGGACCGGACGACTCGCCTACCTGACACGGGCGTACACTGCGCTCTTTCCCTACTCATTGTGACCTCAATTTTCAAATATCCATCTTTTCGAAGTGCTCATTTTGATGGGAAAACTTAAAGAGATTTGATCATATTTTTCAAAATTTGACAAATTTTGGCCCTTCATCGAAAAGAACGTAAAAAAAGAATTCGTTTACGTTTTTCGAAATTACAAAGTTAAGTATCGAGGTTGAAAAAATTATTTTAAACAGCCCAATCCTTTCTGAATAAAACACAAAAAATTTAGCTCGATCAGACAAATAGGTCATGAGATAAAAATTGGTAAGTGAAACCCATTTTCGCCAAAATAAACATAAATTGCAAACTTCGAAATCCTGTAATTTTTAAACAAATTCTAAACCAGCAAAATAATGATTTAAACGCCTGTAATTTCATGTGGACTACAACATATTTCATTTAGAACAAAATCACCGTTGGTGACGTCAAAAAGTGATCGATTTGGCATGGAATGACCCATGCGTGTTCGGGCCGGCTTAACGGTCGGCCTCCCTCTCCCCCGACCTAATTCCAACTCACTCCACTTTTTGAAAAATACACATCTTGATTTATAATTGGAACCAAGAAGTTGGTTCTTTATTTCAGAGTCAATTCAATTTTGTTTTAAATACACTAGAATAGTGGAAAATAACAATTTTAATATAAACTTAAAACTACGTCGCATATGTAATGCCCATTCTCAATTTCGCATTGTCGCGCTCTATTTACGACGTTTTCTATGACTTCTCAAGATTACAGGAACTATTGCTCGAATTTTTTCTCGAATATTACTCTTTAGTTGGGGTATGGTATCTGGCTTATTCACGTACACACGTTCTTTCAAATATTCCCAATGATAAAATCGGGATCGGCTAAATCCGGTGATTTTACAATGTAGAATAATGTATATACATATGTATCTTCTATCTGAAAAATGTTTTCTTATACCAAAAATATGTTACTTATACCAGCGAATACCCCGTTAAAGTACTGTTTGAGTTATTTAGTCTGTCAATGATGTTTCATACCTTCGACTGACAAGCTGGATACGAAAACAATTTGACTTTGCCAAAATCATCCCCAGTTGCCAGTAGCTTTGAATCGCCGCTCCGGGAACAATTATTTATGTCAGTGCCGTCTGCACCTTCTGGCCATATTCCAATTGTTTCGAAGGATATAATACAAGTGTGGGTTGCCCACTGAACATCTCTTAACATTGAAGGCTGCGGAATCTGTCTACAAACTCCAGGATTCCCTGCGAAATTTTAAAATGATTCATTTAAATAAAATTTCTCAATTGATTAAATTTTAAGTAAACTATCCAATAGTATTAAATGATTAATTTAAATGAAAATAAAGGTTAACCTTTACCTTAGGAAACAAGACATTTTTAACTATTTTCATTTAATCTTATAGATTTTGGCGAGAATATGCCGAAATCCAAGTTTCAATCCTAGGAGTTCAAAAGTTATACGTGTTTAAAGATGTACGATTTTCAGCGTTTACAGGTAAGGGTGCGGCCACGTTGGTATGTAGTGACTCCCGCGCGTCGCTTAACGATCAGAGCCGCTAGATGGCACCACAAACATGTGGTTGTGGGGGAAAGTCCCCCAAAATGCGAACGAGAACTCTCCTGACGACGGCCCGACGCTCCGCCACGATTTTACGTCGTGGACACTGACTGCCGGGACATGCGGAGGATAGAATAAATAACGATAGACGACTTGGTCGGCACAACCGTCCAGCTCGGGAGTCAACAGCAAGAGAGAGTCAGAGCGGGAGCTCGGCGTCGCCGACGGCTCCCACTCTATGGGAGTGGGCGAACAGAGCCCCTACACGGTACGTGGGGATCTTAGTGTCGCACACCAAAATCCACTAGGCACGCGCCTAGGGCGACTCGAGCAACCAGGTTGGCACCACTGATCTCGAACGCGAAGTCGACTGTATCGTCGTGTGATACGTTGCACTTCTTCCTCCGATTCTCGAACGGAACAGTCGTTTAAAATCTGAGATTGTCTCCCGCCTCATAGTGTATATTTCTAGTCTTCTGGATATTGTAACGTGCGTAGTTCATGTAAGCAGTGTAGGCTGCTAAAAAAGGTTTACAATAAATAACTATAAAACCTACAGGTAATGCCGCTAACGTTGAGCAGTGATCTTTGACAGGAAATATCTTTTCCGCACACACAAATAAAAACAAGTTGTAAATATAACTTGCAATTCTTAATCGCTGAGGGACCCCGTCCCCCAGACCCACCAAAAACCTAACACGAACACAATGTTATATCTGAACTATAATCGGATTTCCAGGTGCTCAAGTCCCCCTAATTTCTGCTTATCCCATTGGTGAAAAGATCGACAATCACGATGTGAGGAGTTGCCTTTGTTGGAAACGCTGCGCTATCTTCTAGCGTTTTCGACTCTGGTACTGTTAATACGTGTGTACTGTATCGGCCTGCCAATTTGATTAAACGTACTAGTTTAGGTTACGTAGACGTGCTCTCCGGCTACCTTTCATCTCCTTATCCTGGGTATAGCAGAGCAGGCTGCTTTTTGGTTGGTTGTCTCACTAACCAATTAATTCCTACACCGAACGTGCTCATACTGCCATCTATCGGCCCCGCAGGTTAAACGATGCGCGACGGTCACTATATACCAACATGGCGGCGCCCTTGCCTGTCAAGTGTTGAAAATGGCACATTTCTGCAAACGCATAACTTTTGAACTAGTGATCTCCAAGGATTGAAACTTGGGATTCGGCATTTTCTCGCTAAAGTCTACAGGATTACATTAAAAAAAGGTAAAAATTTCTGTTTTTCTAAGGTAAAGTTAAGCCAAAATCAAATAATATTTGTCATTAAGATATTAATACAGCATTAATTTAATATAATACTTTTGTATTTCTAACTTATGCTATCATTCCTAAGTCGGTAATTACTAGTTTATTATAAAGAAAAGTGATACATTTACCGTGACGAGCAAAAGTGTAAACATACTTCGCTAGTTTTACATAAAACGTGATAATACAATTTATTTTTCGATTAAATGATACAGCTTAGGTAATGATAACTATATGGTGAATGTGATAAACGAAACATAACAGTTTATGTTCGATATTATTAACAATATATAGAATATTTTACAAACCTAAGGATTTGATGCAAAGTTTACAGTTTTGCACGTTTCATCAGAAACGGTTAAGATAGTACACTGTTACGTATGGAAAAGTTTCTCCACGTTTATTTCAATTAAAATTTTTCTAATCTCTTTCCTGAGAACGAAAAATGTCCCAACCAACCCCTCTTTTTATAGAATCCTTCGCCGCCCTCTCGCTCTACACGCAGCCCTAGCACATAACAACACGAATGCGGACATGCGGAAGTCTAGATGAAACCACTTAGTGCAGACCAAAGAAACGGTATCATTTCATTGTGCAATAAATGTTTTTCACTGCAGCAAATTGTAGTAAAATGTGGTGTAAGTCATACGATAGTTGCAAGAATAAAGAAAACCTATGATAGTGTGTTAACTTCTTCAAGAGACGGTAGACCGCGACTTGTTTCTAACAGAGCTGCACGTGAAATTGCACATCGTCTTATGCCTGAAAGTCATAAAGCTTAAAAAATCGCGGCACAATGGAGCATTCGCGGCTCCTTAAAGAGAATCGGGTTAAAAGCGAAAGAAAAGAAATGCAAACCAACTCATTCAGACGAAATATTATACTACGAAAAAAATTTTCTCATAGATACAAAGAGGTCTTGGTACTAGACGTCATACGAAAATAGTAATCAAGCACTTGCTTGTGTTGGCCCCTTATTTCGGATAGAAGGTATCGTGTGCAGAGAGCATTATTTAAATATTTTGCAAAATAATTTACGTTTTGTTGTTAATTATATTGAAGTTGCTCAAGATGAAGTAGTATTTCAACAAGACGAGGACCCTAACCATACTCGTCACTGTAAATACTCGCTATATTGGTATTTGAAAAGAAGGTAATTATATCTTGAATGAAAACCTAAATTATGAGAAGCTACAAAGGAGTTGGGATGAAATTCAGTTATTGCTTTCCGAAGCAGTTGAATTTAATAGTGTGGATGAGTACTTCCAAGAAAAATTCAAATAACATGAAAACGGGCATTTATAAAGAAATATGCGTCGAATATTTTTCGATACCATACATTAAGTTTTACTACAATTGCTAATGCAAATGTTAACAGCCATAAGTAGATTGCGGATTTTATGCACTTACAACAAAAACAAGTTGGTGCAATTTAAAACAGTAGAAACATCAAAAGAATTTAGGAATGACTATACAAAGTGGTCCTTTTAAGTAAGGCCACGTATATGTCTCTTCAGGTTATTGTGATGCAAAAAATATTTGTTACGTAATGTGCATGGTGTCAATGGACCTAATATGTAACTGGTAAGAATATTTTTTTCCGAAGGTCATTTTTTTCGTAGTTATCAAGATTGCAACGAAACGTCGTCCCGTTGCTAGTTCGCGTCGCGACCAGGCCCGCGCCAATCACCGTGAAGACCGAAAGCACGCCAATCACAGCGTGGCCCAACAGCGCGCCAATTAGCGAGCACCAATGACAGCCGAACTCCTCGCAACACGAAGGGGCTCTCGTTATGGTCCGCGATGGCCTATATGTATAGGCCCGGCTGAAACCAGCAGCAAACGGAGTTTGTCTGGAGCTACTCCCTGAGGTTCTCCTCTGGGCTCCGGACTACTCTCGGGCTCTCCCGTGCGTGTGCTTGAACCCGTTGGTGTTGGCCAAGCAGGCATCCTCGGGCTCTTCCGTGTGCGTGCGTAACCGGCACCGCGAGTCAGCCCTGAGACGGCTAGACGGGCGTTCAGTGAGGCGTAGACACTGCGACGCACTGCGCCTCCAACACTCTCTCTCTTCCCGCGCCCGGTATTTCCCATTTCCCGTTTCCCGCGGCCCTGCTCCTCGTTCCGCGACCGTAATTGCAACACCTCGTCGTTCACCGACGTTCTGTCCTCAGACACCAGCACCAGCCGCGTTAGCGGGCCGAGATACTTCGGGGACCGTCGCCGGACCAGCAGGCAACTTCCGGCCTAATAAATAGTTTATTTCTCACCTGACCCCGGCTGTTCGTTCATTTCCCCTCCTCTGCCCTCTCGAAGAACCCTGGCATGCCCGAGCATCCAGCGAGAGAGCATCTCCAGCGTAACGCGACGATACAAGATCATCGGTTATTTTTTATAAATAACTACATTTTTTTATTGCATCGTGTAAGTGATCAAAAAATACATTGAGATATGTACAATAAGATGACCTTCAAATAACCTTAATCTTTGAAAATTAAAGTTTTACCTAGAACTGATGTCTATCGAGATCGTAGGCTTTGACCAAGACTTTACAATCAAGAGAGAATGTAAATAAACATGTTCACTGTCGCAAGACTAATGATACCTAACGGTTTGAAATGCCGATCAGCATCAATTTATCTATCAGTGTATCGACGTACTGTTTGAAATGAATTATTCAATGTAAGAAAAAATTGATACGGTATTCATTTACAGTAAAGCTGATCATTGTTTAAGGACAGCAGTTCGAATGTACAAAGATAAATTTCCAGACAGTAATTGTCCATCACGTTGTACTTACGCAAAGGTGATAAGTAATTTCCATGAAACCGGTAGTGTTGTAAACAAACATTGCAGATAAGGTTAACGAAAATCCACATGTGAGTTTACGACAACGTGAGCGTGAAACTGGCATTTCTAAAATAATCATAATACGAATACTTCAAGAAGAAAAATTTCATTCCTGTCATTTATCGTTACATCAGGACCTTCATGGAACAGATTTTGTACATTGTATACATTTTTCTTGGTGGAGTTAGCAGCAATACGAACATGACGAATCATTTTTTAAAAGAGATTTACTGATAAAGCGTCTTTCACCAACCATGGACAGCTAAATCTAAAAAACATGCATTATTGGTTAATTGACAATCCACACTGGCTAAGGTCAGTGGATAAGCATTCATCTAAGAATTTGGTATCAGCATGTCGATTGTTCATTCGACAAACAAATGTCAAACAAATTTTGGATCTAAAATTTCCAAATCGATGGATTGGTTGTACTCGGATGTGTAGGATGGCCACCGCGTTCACCAGACCTCACGCTAATGGACTTTTTTGTGGGAAAAATTGAAACAAATAGTTTATAATGAACCATCAACTACATTACAAAACATGAAGGACCGATTAGTTAGAGCTTGTGCTGATATTAATTCCGAAACAATTGAAAGATCTGTACAGTCGATCATTGCACGTTTCAGGAAATGTATCACCGTAGAAGGACACCATTTTGAACATCAGAGAAGGTGAGTGTTGTTTTAACAGTTTACACATACACATATCTACTGATCGATATTTTTAGTGCGATAAAAAATATTTTCTTTGCATTCACAGATTCAGGAGTCGTGACCGAAGATATTCGACATCAGTTCTAAGTAAAACTTTAATAGTAGAAGATTAAGGTCACTTCAAGGTCATATCATTATACATATCTGAATGTATTTTTCGATCAGTTACGCGATGCAATAAAAAAATGTAGTTATGTATCAAAAGACACCTACCATCTTGATAACTCAAAAAAAAAATGACCTTCGGAAAAAAATATTCTTACCAGATATTTCGTCCATTGACACCATGCACATTGTGTAACAAATATTTTTTACATCACAATAACCTGAAGAGATATTCAGGTGGCTCTACTTAAAAGGTCCACCCTGTATATTGTTTTGAACCCATTTATATTTTTATGAGGAGGAAAGAAAGGTCTATATGGTTACTTTTCTTGCAATGGATTCCCATAATTTTTATTTTGCATAAAGATCCGTTAGTCTAGTCATACGAGTACAGTTCTGTTTCGCTATAAGACGGCAATGTTTGTCTCGCAACAAGGATATATCAATCTCCTCTCTTCTTTTAAAGTTGTCCGCTCGACACCGGTTAGTGTCAGAACGAAAGGGTATGTCATATTCTATACTTTTCCAACGAAAGATATCGCTGCTCGGCCAACCACTTTATAGTTTGCCGCGCCGTGTTCTCTCTCGGTTTACTTGGAAACCAATTCAAGCTGCATAGGTACTCTGATCCGCAATACGATGGAAGCCGTCCTTAGGCTTATAGCGGAATAAAACTGTACAAGTGTAATTAAAACATGTGAAAAATATATTATAATGTTCTCAAGGAACCAGGGTTGGTGACAAATAAAAACAAATGCGGAGTAACTAATTTTGACGCTTAAATACACATGCAGAGGAATCATGTAGTTTCCGTCTAACAGTCAAATTACTTACAATATAACAGTTCATAATCTCCACTGTTACTCCGTAAGTATTGTCCATCCACTGACCAGTCGATATGGGTTATAAAACTCGAATGCCCCTGAAATACATTTTAATATTGATTCTTAAGTGAATAAATGTACATATTTTCTGACAGATTTTATACTAAATATACTTTTATCTCGAAAAAAAAAAGAAAAATGGTAGAACTTTCATCAAGACAAAAAATCAAATGACTTTACAGCCACCATCATGAATAAAGTGCCAATAGTTAGTGCCAACAATAAATATCATGCGTGCTCATGATATGCAACCTAGGAATAAAAAATTAGCCAATATGTGACTATGAATAACTATGATAGTATTGCAACATTTTATTATACATCAAGGTTAAACATTACCTTAGGTGACCACAAATTTTGGACTTTTTAGAATATAATCTTGTAGATTTTTACGAGAAAATGCCAAAACTCTAAGTTTTAAAGCGTGGAGTTCACTCGTTCAAAGGTTGTACGCGTGTAAAGTTGAGCGATTTCAAGCGTTTTTAACAGGTAAGGCCCCCGCTATATTGATCTGTACTTTTAGCGTCATGCGTCGTCTAATGAGCAGAGCCGCTAGGTGGCGCCACAAGCACGCATGTAATGTCGATAACATAGATTTGCAAGCGTATTCGACCGGCACACAGTGTCGCAAACCATGTACACAGATTTAAGATTAGTACAGACATTGCATGCAATGCATTTTTCTGTCTACGGTTCTGAATTACCGACTTTGTGGAAAATGGTCTGGTACGATAGCATACTCTATTGAAATGTAACGGTTAGCTAGCGAACTACATGACGTTGCCACACAAAGGGTGTGTGTGTTTGAGGAAGCTGCATTCTACAGCTTTATCAGCCTTAAAAGTGCAATGTTGCCGCATTATGTTCATACAAAAACCGTCGATGTTCGCATCGAAAACGTTCGAGCGGTTTCTTTCCTGCATTCTGAAGCTGTCGAAATTCGAAGGCATATTGCTTCTTAATTTAAAGTATAAAATATTCAATCGTAAATAATTTTATTAAACAATCATCTGAATATTCGTCGACCTGTTAAAAAATCTTTTTAATTTTTTTAATTGTTTATGTAAATCTAAAATTTTTAAATGTTTTGAAATTTATAATTCGTAGGTTTTTGAATACATCCCGTAAACCTGATTATACATGCAAAGAAAGTGTAATTTCTTTAGTCGAATGTGCCGAGTCACGTGCGAGTGCGACTGTAGAACAATTGGGAATCTGCAAGATCGATCGTTAGAAAGAGATAGAGAGAAGAGGGATGTAAGACAGGGCACGTGTGCAAAACTGAGGCAGAGTAGACCGTTAGTAGAACTGTTAGTAGAACTTAGAGTAGAACTGTTAGAAAGAAGTTAGGAGTACAGATAGAAGAAAGATAAATTAATTAACTTCAATTGCCGTTTCTTCGATTTTCAGGTGAGCGTGTATATAGTGTAAATAGTAACCCAATGTACATAAATAAATAACGGAAAACTTTGATTTTCAGAGAAACAAATTCTAGTTCGTTATTACTTGAAAATCCTCAATTAATTGTCTTATATACATACAGGGTGAGTCACCAAACGTTAACACCTCAAATATCTTTGTTGTTTCTAAAGATACGTAAAATATGGTAAGGACAAAGTTGAATGGTACAATGGGGCTGACACGATGCAAAAAAAATTTTGTTTTTATGTCATTTTTTTGGAGATATCAAGGTCACTTTGACTTTTTTAAATGGAACCACCCTTTTTTAAACACCTACAATGATATTCCCTTTCATTAGGAATTCTGTGACTATAATTAGTCCAAGGTCATTCAAGGTCAAGGACAGAAAAAACGTATAAAACTAAAATATGGAAGCAGAATACCTGTATTTTATAAATGTTCGAAATGATGGCCGTCTGCGTCGATACATTGTTGTAAACGAGCTCTGAAGGAATGTTGAACTCTGATAAGTGTATCCGACGTGATATTCGTACATGCTGTGATGATACGCTGACGCATATCTTCAACTGTTGTTGGAGCATCCGTGTACACGGTCTCTTTTAGCAGACCCCATAAGAAGAAATCCAGTGGATTTAAATCAGGCGTGAAACTGTTCCGCCTCGTCCAATCCATCGGTTTGGATATCGAGAATCCAACGTTTCTCTTGCTACTCGTGCATAATGAGCAGGACAACCGTCAGGTTGGTACCACATATCGTAGCGATTTTGTAAAGGGACATTTGCTAACAAAATTGGCAGATCTTCTTGCAAAAATTGAGCGTATTTCTGTCCCGTCATCATTCCGTTAATGAAATATGGTCCAATTACTTTGTCGTTCAAAATACCACACCACACGTTTACGCTCCATTGTCTTTGATGATCAATTTCTCGCAGCCAGTGCGGATTATCCACAGACCAATAATGGGCGTTCCGTAGATTAATTGAGCCATGATTAGTAAATGTTGCTCCGTCCGTAAACAAGACATTAGAAAAAAATGAATGATTTTGAAGCAATCCCCATTGACAAAAGTTAATTATATTTTGAAAATCATTCCCGTGCAATTCTTGATGGAGCGATATGTGGAACGGATGAAATTTATGTCGGGCCAGAATTCGTATTACGCTACTTTGACTTATGCCTGCTTCCCGGGCAATTTTTCTCGTACTCACGTGAGGATTGACAGCTATAACTGCTAAAATATTAATTTCATTGTCTTCATTAGTCGTGGGATTCTTCCGTTTGTACTGTCTTGCATGTACACTTCCAGTACTTCGAAACAACCTGTACGTATTAGTGAAAGTATGTCTAGAAGGAGGCTCGGGGTACCTTTCTTCATAAAGTAGTCGGGCCTGCACTGCATTTTTTCTACATTCACAGTAAATCGTGATCATATCACACTTTTCAGTTATCGAATATAATATAGCGGAATCGCGTTTGGAAACATTCTGATAGTAAATAAGAATGCTGAATAACATTGAAGGACCTTAGTATGTTTACTTTAACTACGACCATAGTATGTTTACTATTTCCTACAAGTCTCAACCGTGATAAACGTATTCTGCTTCCATATTTCAGTTTTATACGTTTTTTCTGTCCTTGACCTTGAATGACCTTGGACTAATTATAGTCACAGAATTCCTAATGAAAGGGACTATCATTGTAGGTGTTTAAAAAAGGGTGGTTCCATTTAAAAAAGTCAAGGTGACCTTGATATCTCCAAAAAAATGACATAAAAACAAAATTTTTTTTGCATCGTGTCAGCCCCATTGTACCATTCAACTTTGTCCTTACCATATTTTACGTATCTTTAGAAACAACAAAGATATTTGAGGTGTTAACGTTTGGTGACTCACCCGGTATATGTACGTTCACCTAAGTAATCTACAGAACAAAAGTATGGTTTCAAAAATTATGTTTTGTACATACTGTTAACAAATGTTAAACTATCAGCATAATTAGGTTGAATTTTAATACGAAGGGTATTATTTTCTGACACAAAAATATTAAGATAGGCGTTCACAATCACAGTATGATAATTGTTACAATGTACACGTATATATGTATGCTGATGTTAGTATATTAAAAATTACGCAGATTTGAATGCGCTGTCGAAAGCCATAAATAAAGTTCGTTGGTGAACTCTGACAGAATCGTTTCAATACTGGCCGTCTAACTTATACGATTTGTGGCGCGGTATCGACTTTTTTTCATAAGCACACCATTTGCAATCGTTTGGTAATATTTCCATGGCAGTATTATGAATGGTAATAAACATATTATTGATATTAATAATCGATGGTTATTCGGTACAACGAAGACCACTCGGCACGGCGTATCGATATCGTAACTAGGCATGTGTGGGCCGCCCGATATTCGGGTTCGGGTCGGGTCGCAGAAAGTCGGGCGGGCTCGATTCGAGCGCGCGATAATTCATGACACATCGGGCGGCCCGAGAATTTCGGGCTGCCTGCTCGACTTCGTCGGACGGGTTTGGAATGAATCGGACAAGTTCGAGCGAGCGAGTTATCGCGATACCTGAGATTCAACTCTGCGTATTCAACTCTCCTATTCCTCTTCCTATTCGTTCCTGTCACAATCGCACAAAATCCACAGTTCATTAACATCTCCACCAAAATTGCAATAAATGACGGTTGTCATCAACGCGAGAACTACAGGCTTCGCTATTACGATCTGCGGTCATTACTCGACTGCGATGCGTTGATGACAAAAACGAATCGATGATATTTAAAACAGTGGAAATATTCAAACAATTCAAGAATGTCAACATATTGTCCTCAACCGCTGAAGATCGTTAACATTAGGTTCACAGAACACTGAAAGTTACTATGTTACAATACTTTATAAAAATAACGCGAATATGTCTGTTCAAATTTTTAGCCATTATTTTTATATACCCAAAGAAATAAGTTCATTGAATAATTCCTTTTGGATTCCTCGAATGGATACAACTTTACGAATAATCGCAAATCAAAAATATTACAACACGTTATTTTGGCGCGTCCCGTAAAATCTAGTGTTAAAGAAGAAAGTTATATGTTGCTATAATATGTTGCAATAGATTCCGCTAATCTTTATTTTGCACAAAGATTCATTAGCAATTACCAAAGCACCAAAAATATGTATAACGACGTCCAGAAGCCAAATATTCGAAAACACCTCGTGAAACGAGCTGCGCGAATCGTATTTTCCACAAATAATAAATAACATAAAACCGTACAATTCCGCGGAGCTAAATAAGAGAAAAATGTTGTATAAACATCGGTTGTTTACTGCTTTATTAAACCGTTTGCCGCCGTGTACGAGAGTATCGAGATACCATTTTTGTCACTGCTATTGTCGAGAAATCTCGCGACGATGTAGGACGCATAACGTAGATAGCTTTTTCTGGTTTTATTAAAATGCGAAATTCATTAGCGAGGCTTTATTTTTCGTCGCTGACGGAGGGGAATAAAAAAAATTGTTAAATAAAAGATGCATCATATCGTTCTGCGTGAATTCTTTTTAGCTTTTGCTTTTGCACAGAGAGATTGAAAACGTGGCGTAATACATAATGTCACATCACGATCTCGTTGGTGTCCCGCAAAAATGCCAGCTGCAGGAAAAAAGTGTCATCGTGGAAAACGGCGCGTGGTTTGCAAGCGAAAATGGTCAGCGAAAAGAAAGCGTTTTGCTGAGATTGTGATGCGGCATTGTTTGCAACGTTCTAACAACATTGCTTCTGGAAAACTTGGCGCATTCAATCTGAAACATCCTGTAGTCTGAAACTTGTTTCCATTCGTGTTTCCTTTTCCACGCCGCGCGCGAAATTTTCTTTATCGCTTCTCGGTTTTAATGATCAAATTATAATTAGCATTATCCATATAATTCCCTTGGCGCGATTTAATGGGCACGTTAGAGAGACACACGATCGGCCATTTTATCGATTAATAAAATATATGTGTGCGAAGGTAATTTCTATTTCTTCTTGCTACGCTTGTTAAAAGTGATACATCTTGTTATCCTGCACAATTAACGTCAAACAACGTCGTAGTAAAATACTTTTTGCAATCGTAATTCACTTCTTATTAGATCTTGCGTTGTAATGGCAGAAATAATAAGTGGACTCTGTTTAAATCAGATAAAAACACATTAATTGACGCCGAGACATTGCGTTATAAAAATTTACGCTAGTTACATCGTACCACCCTTAATGCTTCATTTTTTCGTTATGCCTTTGTGTGCGGCGCGAGCCATACTGACGCATTTTTGAGAATTATTTTTCTGGTGAGTCAAAGGGCGACCGTTAAACAGATGATTAATATTGGAGAGCGGAATAATAATGATAATAATAATAGTAGTAGTAATAATTGTTGGCGCAGCAGGGTTAGAGTGAACGTGCCTCCTTCTGCGAGGAAGTGATGAAGCGGGAGGAGGCCGTCGAGCGGGCCCGGGGTCTCCCCGCGTCAACGTGTGCCCCCGGTGGTGGGGGGCGGAGTGTTGTTGGCGCGGGGAGACTCCCCGCGCCCTGTCATGCCCCCACCATTGGGAGCGGTGAATTTGGGGGCCCGGGGTGTGAGCTGACCCGGGCCCCCGGGAGGGAGCATAGCTCCCCCCGTGATAGGCCGACACCCCCCGGGTTAGTTTCCGGTGTGGGGGGGGTGTCGGTCCGTCCCTCCCCGATTGGGGAGGGGGATCCGTGGGGGGTATTGGGTGAGGGAGGGTTGGGGCGCGCCGGATCGCGCCTCCGACGGCCCTTCCTCTCCGGTGGCGGCGTCTTCTTGCCTCGGCCGGGGCTGGTTCTTTCGGGACACCGGCCCCGAGCGGGGCACGAAGACTCCGGGAGCTGTGGGTGGACCGAGCTGGGGCTTGGGAAGCCCAATCCGAAGGCTCCAGGGACGGGAACACCGGGCGGCTCCCTCCGCGGGAGGGAAACTATATTTTCGCGCACGTTTTGACCTGCTTGGTGAGGAAGAAGACTTGAAATTATGCATAGGCATACAGGGGATACTACTGTAAAAAAAAGCGCATTAAGAATAGTATCTCATGTGTGATGCGGAAATCTATTGATACGAGAGTATCCCTAATACACTACACGCAATTCATATGTTACAGGCCTGAGGCTCAAGAACTTGGACCGTCGCAGGGAGTAAGACACGCGGCCGGGACAAGGGAACGTAACCTTCGGATGAAGCCTCGGTTCGGGCCAGTTAAATCCTATGCCTGGCATTGACAGAAAAGCCCATAAGATGCAATTTTTGTACTAATCGTAAGTCTGTACCATGAACAAAAATCGAAAATGTCGCTGCTCCATATCGATTCAAAACTACGTTCACACAATGTTAAAATGTCTACATAATTATTTTTATTTAAAAAAAAAATCAAAAAAGGCATTAAGAAATTAATTGCAAGCGAATATTAGGAAGATCAAATAGTACATTAGATCATAGCGTAACTTGTTTATGTACTCAAAAATGATGGCTAAGAGTTGTGTAATTGTAATTAATCTTCAGAAATTTTATAATACTTATGTATATACAATATAATTTACCTGAAATGAAACAATTATACACTAATGAAATTTTCTACGATTTTAATTTTCTTGACGCCGCATCTCAAATCGCCAAAACATTGCAAAAATACCAAGAAGTACTGCAATTTAGTAAAAATTCGATAACCTAGTATTTTTGGATCACTGATTATGAATCTGACGTCAAAAATTATAAAACAAAAATGGCGGGTTCAATATGACGGACATGTAATTCAAGAAATGGTTGGATTCATTTTTTATGTTGGATATTTTTCAAAACAAAACATGTCAAATTCTGTATGAAGGATTCAATATACACATACATATACTCCTCAAAAAAATTAAAGGATCACCTTTACGAACCCGAGAAATTGGGTCAATTTCAAAAAATTGTTGTATCGATATCATTAAAAAATCATTTGAAAGCTTGAAATATCTACTTCCAAAAGCTTTTACAATAATTTACATCATTTTAACATAATTTACGTGTAAAAATACTTTTTCCAGCTTTTCGGTGCACGTACTCCACAATCGCCACGATTTTTCAAGCATTTTCGATAATCTGAGGAAGAGAAGGTTCGAACAAAAGATTAACAGTATTCAGATGTCTACAAATTTCAATAATAAAATTTCGGAAAAATTTTTTTTTATAAAAAGTGAGGATCAATTTAATTTTTTAACTGTTAAGATATATTTTTGATTTCATAATGTTATAGCTGATGTTAAGACGAATTCAACGACCTTTTACATTATGGCATTAAGTCTGTATATAACGCTTAAATAATTTTTTCCGGCTTTTCGGGCCAAATACCCCACTGTGCATCGTGTAGACATGAATGTTTACACTCCTCGGCGACCGAGGGATGAAGTGTTCGCTGTACTTTTCTACCTTCGGCGTAGATCAATGAATCCTGGCCGATATACAGTGAAATCTCGTTGTATGCCAGTGGCAACCTCACGTTTCCAAGTCAGTGGTAAACCTCACACCACCGCGGTGAGTGGCCGAATCTCGAGAGCCGTCGCGGCCACAACATTGTCGGCTGTATCGGTCTGAGACCAACAGACCACTACTAATCCAATTACAAAACTTCTGTTACGGCGTAACAACCCAGCATAAACACAGACCCTTATTAAGGTACAGCAATAATGTAAAATTTGAAACTTCCCAAATGCCGGTCGACTAAATGACTTTATTACTCAGACGTGACGAAAATGAATATTAGCAGCTTATAAAATCACTTTTAGAATCCGCTAAATTACTAAAGGACCGCAATTACTAGCGAACCCTGCAAAGGGTCAACATTTATTACCCAGACGGACCATACCGTTGCGTTTCCTGAGTAAGGTACTCCGGACTTAAGCCGTTGCCACGAAGTCTTGACACCCAATCAAAAAACGTCAAAACCGACAGCCTACAATTTCCACATTTACCAATCACAATCCATAGACCAGCAAACTCCTTCAAAAAACAAAAACGACCAATCCGTGCAAGCGTTACAAAACCATCCCCCAAAAACAACTCCCAAGACTCCAAGTCCTCAGCACAATCATCCCACGACTTCAGAACTGATCAGTCGATCGATCGGGAAAGACACACTTAAAATACATTCACTCGTCGCTGTATAAAACTACCAACTACTATTTCGTATTGTTGTAATAAGTTTAAGTAAATATTCACTCGCCGTTAATTCAGCGAGTGAAGCGGAGCATCCAGTGAAAGTTTCTTTCAAATTACACCATAACATTTTTTGCTCACGCCACAACAACTTCATTTTTCTGGCATTTTTCTGATTAAAATGAAACCAAATATGATATAATTCCGATATGTTTACTTGTGTAATGAACGATTAAAGTTACTTCCCATTACAATTACCTTAACGGAAAATTAGTGTAAATGTGCTCGGAATTATGTCGCGTTTGATATCATTTTAATCAGAATAATGCCACTGTGACGTCACGCGACGTTTGCGTAGTTTTAAGCCATCATGTTATTTTGTATTATATAATATTATTCTATACTCATAGCCGCTAAGTATACAACCATTGTAACACAAACACGATAGAACATAAGAACAAATCCGAAAAGTTAAGTTACCAATCCACCTTACCATCACACGTACCTTCCCGCTAAACACGTCACCCTAAACCGCTCAACGACGCTCGGTAGTACGTCATCGCGTCCAGCGATCCCCACTCCGAGCGTTAATGCTTTCTACCCCACCATTCATCCATGCCCAGACTCATCCTCGCTCCACTGACCCACTCCGACCGATGGAGCAGAGTGTGGCCCCTAATTAATTAATTAGTTCGTTCTGTCCAGAACTCCACCGCGAGACGACGTCTCTTGGAGTTCTTCCGCCTTCCCATTCCGCGTCTTGCTTCAAGCTTTACTATTCCTTTCGCGTACTATAACTAGACTATAAGTACAAAGTGTATATATATAGTTTCGTTTTATTAAATAACTATTATCATAACCAAGACTCAATTCAATCGAATCCTTACCCTATGTCGCATGTGATTTCATTAATTGTCATTTCCGATATCCGTATTAAATCTAACACAGATTTCTTCCGTACGTCTGCAACCCACCAGTGGTTTGGTACACCCTCCGCGGAAACAGATTGTTTATTGAACTGAATCTGAGTTCTTATTCGTACGCCCGTAGCCCACCAGTGGCCCGGTACATCTTCGAGAACCAGATTCTTCCATTGATTTCGTAGTTATTTTAGTTCACGTACATTGTTCTATTGAGAAATCACATGCCTCGTCGCGCCGGCCGGAAATATCAGCTGCGAAAGCTCGCCCGCGAGTACGGCCTAGCAGCGGCGGGTCAGGACCAGTTCGTGCGGTTACTGGGTGCGGAAGCGATCCCGACGATCGCCCGCATAACTAATTTTTCCGGGAAAGTGCGCGTCGTGACCGGTCAACGAGAGCAGATCCCCTGGAGGACGCTCGCCCGGACCACGATGGCTCCTGTCGACCGTGCCCAAGAGAGAGCCCAGTCTCAGCCCGCCGAACACGCAGAGGAGCCTCTTCCACGGGACGACCAGCGTCCGCAGCACAGAGCTTGAGCAACACGACCAGCGAGCATCGTTCGACGGAGACTAGCCCGGTGGGAACCAGCCGGAAGGGTCTAGTCCGGTTAAAGTCAGCCGAAGGGGCTTGGTCCGGTGAGTGTCGGCCAAATAGTTAAGCGCGTCCGAAAGTCTCGTGTCTCGAGTCAGACACGGTTATACTCGCCGTGTGGACTCAAACCTGAACTATTATTATTGACGTCTTGTCCGCGACCTCGCGATTCGCGCTATCGTCCGAAGCGAACCGCGGGACGTAACAGCCACAAATATATTGGTGAAAGTCTTATAAAAAGTAATTAATAACAATGAAGTTAAATTTTTTGTTTGGTTTGCGCTCACGCGGGCTTTGTTCTGTGCCGGCAGCCGCGACTCTCCGCGTCTCTTTCTTTCCCATTCGCTGTCCTTCTCTGCGTTCCAAACTTTCATCGCTCATTACACAAGTAAATATCATCGGAATTATATCATATTTGGTTTCATTTAAATCAGAAAAATGCCATGAATATGTTGATGAAAGTTTCATAAAAAAGTAACGAAAAATAAAGAAGTTTTGTAATTGGATTAGTAGTGGTCTTCTGATCTCACACCGATATAGCCGACAATGTGTGGTCCACTCCTCGGTGACGACGGCTCTCGAGTTTCGCTGTCCGCTTCTCCGTGTACCATTATATCGGAGACGGATATTCCTTCCATTTGAACGTCAGTAACATTATTTGTATGTCATAGGTTTCTTATGACTTTCACGCGGGATGACTCTTAGGTTTCCAGCGTGCCCTGTGTTTTTCAAATGGGACGCTCGGCGAGAACCACCGATTTCGTATGAGTGTCAGTAAAAAGAACGGCGGTACTGACATACAACGAGATTTCACTGTATGTCTTTGGCTAGACCCGTGTTGTGGACGTATATCGAGAAAACACTATAATACGTTTAGCGGACCCAGCTCCAATGAATTTGACCTTGTAATTTTGAACAACTTTTGCCGATGCATGTACCCATCGCTCGGCTTAGTTTTCGAAATAATCGCAAAAAACTTTGTGAGTTTGTAGATGAAGCGGCAACACCTTTTTCAAAACTCCAGACGAATTTCTAGTTTATTCAGTACAAGTAATGTACATTTCAAAGAGAAGGTATAGTTCAAGTTGGTTGTAGTTAATGTGGTGGGGGCAGAGAGTGTCCTCAGGCCGGTCCGACCATACATACAAAAATTCGTGCGAAATGCAGAAAACTGCAAGCGTAGTAGGGACGGTCCTCACCGCCCCCATATCATAGTAACCTCAACCAACTTGAACTATGCCTTCTCTTTGAAATCTTGTATGTTATATTACTTTCCACACTGGGTACAGAGATATCCCCACACTTGCCGTTCTATTTTGATTCCTTATGTTTCATTGATGTAGAAAATGGCGTTCAAACATACATAGAAGGATTGTGGAAAGATATGCGAGCGAGTATTTCTCGTTATGGTATCTGCGACTATCCCGCGGGTAATCACCTCCCGGTCCTTAGCCAATCGTTTAACCTATTACCTTGCAGAATATTTATTTAAAAAAAAATACGATTTCCACAAACATATTGACGACTTTTTCGATGTTATGAGATCGCTGTATCCATTGAAATAATTAAATACTGAATAAACTAGAAACTCGACTATTGATTTGAAGGAGTTGTCGCTTCACCCACAAATCCACAATGTTTTTTTCGATTATCTCGGAAACTAAGGCCGAGCGACGAGTACAGGTATAGGGAAACGTTGTAAAAATTACGTGCTTAACAATGTATGTAAAGATCAAGATTATTACAGCTGAATTGGCTGAACTTAATATTTACCTTTCTTTTGAAAGAATGAGTACACAAAGTATAAGAAAATCATATTCTATTGTGACAAAATTCCTGAGTCTTTTGTAAGACGTCTGCAAATACCCTCAGGAGAGAAAGGAAGTAAGATTAGCAACAATAGTGAAAAAGCTATTTAGGAAATGTGTGTACAGTAGCGCGTTATCATAAAAGGGCAACACGACGAGCTTTAATGTAAACGATTTTTATCGACATTGATAACATAGAATATGTAAACGTGAGTTCTTCAATAGCAATATAGAGGGTGACCCAAACTTAGACGGCCAAACTGCAAGGGTTTAATTCTACACCTAAACATAGGAAAAAAAAATTAAGTATATAAAGTGTTACAAAACGCTTTGTTACAGAGTTATGAACGAATGTTGTATACAGGGTGGGGCACTATAAACAGGTCACCTGAATGACTCGCTTGCTTTTGAAGATAAAAGAAATGCATCCGATCAAACTTACTTGATGGCGAAGCGCTCGTAATCTGATGTCATCAATTTTTTTAGGTGGAGACGTCAAGGAGATATGAAGGTCAACTCTGTTTTTTTAAATGGAACGGTATGGTTTTTTATTTACATTCTGATAGTGTGTTTCAAGACGAATATAATGACCTATTATGAAGGTCATTCAAGGTCACGCAAGGTCAACTGCAATAGAAAATAAAGTGTCTCAAAGCACTCTTCGAACACTACGACGATTTACATGTAACATGTTATTTACGTATTCACTGCTACTTCAAGTGTTCAAAATGACGTCCTTGATCACGGAGACATAATCTAAAACGTCGCAATAATGATGATACTGCCTGACAAATTTCAGTTGTATCTATTACAGAGCAAGTTCTTTTTATACGTTCGTGCATATCAACTGCGGTTGTTGGTTTTTCGCGGTACACTTGTTCCTTCAAGTTTCACCACAAATAAAAATCTAATGGTGTCAGGTCTGGGGAACGTGCTGGCCATTTATTACTTCCTGATCGACCAATTCAACGACTTTCAAACGTCCTGTTCAGAAATTCTGTAACATTTCGTGCTGAATGAGCAGGGCGTCCGTCTTGTTGGAACCACATGGACTGTCGCATGTTCAGTGAAATGTCCTCTAACAATTCTGGCAAAACGTCTTTTAAGATTCTCTCGTGTTTATGACTATTTAGCGTGCCATCAATGAAATTTGGACCAATTATTTTATTATGAAAAAGGCCGCACCAGATGTTGACAGACTAAGGTTTCTACTTGTCCACTTCTCGAAGCCATCGTGGATTATCTACTGACAGTTAACTTGTCCGTGGTTTGTAAATGTGGCCTCATCCGTAAATAAAATTTTATTCAAGCACATTTTATGGTCTTGCAGTTTCCGTAGGCCCCATTCGCAAAAGTGTAAACGTTTTTGAAAATCATTTTCACTTAATTGTTGATGTAGTGAAATGTGGAATGGGTGAAATTTGTTAATTTAAGTATTCGCAAAATACTAAGTCGACTGATGCCACTCTCGTGTTCAAGTTGCCTCGTACCAACATGTAGATTTTGTATTACACTTGCTGAAATGTTTATCGTGTTTCCATAATCAGTTACTTTTTTGGCTCGATTGAAACTTTTTTATAATGTTTGCAAAGACAGAAAGTGAAGGACTATTACGATCGGCAAATCTTTCACTATACACGCGTACCGCTTTCCTCATAATTCTATGACATTCACCATAAATGATAACCATTTCCACTTTCTCTGCTATTGTGTAACGCATTCTTGAAAATTGAACACTCAGATTGAATATTACGAAGCCATACTCTAGTCGGTAGTCAAACTACTAATAACATTTCTGGATACAGGTAAGCATACAATGTGATTGTATGTTTATATTTATGTTCTGTGACCCACATCAATACTTACAAGAAAGGTAGCCAACAACCAGAGAAGACACAAAAGTATTTGAAGAGTGCTTTGAGACACTTTATTTTCTATTGCAGTTGACCTTGCGTGACCTTGAATGACCTTCATAATAGGTCATTGTATTCGTCTTGAAACACACTATCAGAATGTAAATAAAAAACCATACTGTTCCATTTAAAAAAACAGAGTTGACCTTCATATCTCCTTGACGTCTCCACCTAAAAAAAAATTAATGACATCAGATTACGAGCGGCTCGATATCAAGTAAGTTTGGTCTGATGCATTTTCTCCTATCTTCAAAAGCAAGCAGTTATTCAGGTGACCTGTTTATAGTGCCCCACCCTGTGTATGAAATGAGTAATTACGCATTTTCTATTACACCGTATTATTTTATGACTATTTACTAATGACTCGAAAATGATATGTAATTATATGACACAAACCATGTAGTCTCGGAAACAATCGCGGAAACCATTTATTTTTAATTTTTCGAGCAGTTTTACATGTAATGCTATTAAACGTGGAAAATAGCAACGTTAATGAAGTTTAAAAAACGATATCTCTCTTGCGCCAACGTGCGCCAACGTGCGCATGCTGAGAACACGTTTGTAGATGTCTAAGTAAGTAAATAATAAATCCATGAAATGTCGGTGAAAAACGTGTCGTCGCCGATAAATGGCAAGTTGATTTCGCTAAGTACACTGCTGCCGCCAATCTGTTGTGTTTTGTTTAGGACGCGTCTATGTTGCCACGCAACAGTATTTCTGAGCGACATAAACAACTGTTTTTTCATCTGGGTATTTATAGTTCTTCTCTGCTTCTCGTCATTTCTTAACAAAATGTTCTGGTGTGCGAATCACGAATTGGTGCAATGCCGTTTGGAGTGTGATCGCGATTTAGAAAAATGCGTTGAAAAAGTAAAATCTCGCAACAACAACGCCCATCTCCTGATCAATTCGCGTATAGAGGAATTACGTAGGTACCTTAACCAAACGTTTTTACCTCATTTCAATAGAAGATGGCAACAGGCTAGTCGGAATAAACGTACGTTTTATAAGAAATTTAAAGATTGCGTTGAACAGACATTCACTATTACCTTTAAGGAAAACGTAGACGATTTTTCATGTATTCCAAAACATAAAAAACCATGCTCTTCTCTGCAATGGCTAGGTGTCGTCCTCAAAAACCTTTTGAGGAGTGCACTGAACTGACCAGGCGAAATCAAATTAAAAACGTTCGCGAAACTATATCACAGGAATTATTAATTGCATCGTTAAAACGACAAGTTTACGCTGATCTCGAAATGGGGGTGTGATGGCTCATCTGGTAATAGCGAGTACAACCAAAGATTTGAAAATGAAGACGCAAACGATGGGAATATGTTTCTGACCTCAGTCGTACCTTTGCGTGTCATGGTCCAGGGTACTAATTCACTTCTCTGGGAAAATGCAAGACCACCGACTGCCAGATTCTGCACACCTCTTCAATTTACATTCACCAAAGAAACACCTGATATATAATATAAGAGAGGAAGTAAGAAGAGTTAAAGAACAAATTGCTAGTTTAAAGGATACTGTTATCAACTTGAGCTATAAAAAGTGTAACAGTTAGTCACACACTGGTGTTCTCCATGATTGATGGTAAGGTTGCTCAAGCTGGAACGAAAACAACTTCTATGGCAGTTTGTCCTATCTGTAAAGCATGACCGTCGGAGATGAATAATCTGGAACTTCTACAGAGGAAGCCCGAATATGAAGAAGCTATCCAACTTGGACTGTCACCTCTACACGCTCGCATAAAATTTATGGAATGTATTGTACACATAAGTTACAACCTCACTTTTAAAGCTTGGAAGACCAATAATGAAAGTAAAGAGATTCACAAAGCAGTCAAGAAAGATATTCAGAAGAAATTCAAACAGCACATGGGATTAAAAATCGATGTGGTCAAACAAGGAGTAGGTACTACAAATGATGGAAATACACCCCGTAGATTTTTCCAAGATCCAGCCATGACTACTGAAATCACTGGTGTAGATAAAGATCTAATTCATAGGTTCAGCGTTATTCTTAATACAATAAACAGCGGAGCAGCAATAGATCCATCGAAATTCGGACAATATTGTTAGGAAACTGCAACTTTGTGCGTCTGACCCTTACATAAATAAATTTCGTTCAGAACAAAAAACAAAAAACAAGCTATCATTTGATGAACAAGTTGAAGCTCTACTGTTGTAAATTTCGATAACAACTTCCATACCTAGGTATACCTTTTTCGTATAAATAATAAGCTCATGTTACAGTAATAATTATTGATAAAAGATAACGAAAACACACTTTAGTTTTTAAATTAAAAAAAAAATTTTTTGACTTTGTTCTGACGGTTTTCTCAATTTTTCTGAAAACCGTTTGTTTAATGGAAAAAAGTAATGGGACATAAAAAATACAGCCTGTCCAGATCTGTAGGTATTGTCTAACATATTTTACAACGCAGTTAATAATTTCGAAGACATTCGAGAAAATTTCATGAGCATTTAATTAATTATTTTAATGTTTAAGGACCCGTTTTTCCGTTATCCGATCAAGCTCAAACTTTGCACAGATTTTTTTTTATTAGTTGGAACAATCCTGGGGGGGGGGGGGGGGGGTGAGAGAGAGAGAAAAAATGTCAGTAGTTGAATATAAGAGCGACCCTAGTTGGACACCCTATAAAAAAATCATTCTTTGTAATGAGTTCAGGTTGAATCGAGTCTGGCCATTTCATTGCGATTTGTAATTGTTAATAACTTTAAAGAAAACTTCACCGCAATTTCGCTCTGTTAATTTCCATCACGTGTGGTGTGTATAATCATGCTCTAAGAAAGGGACAATCTATAACTGAAAACTCTGCTTATTAGCAATATGTAATCGTGCATAATAAATATTACAGCAGTGCAAGGCTTTTATTTAAAAATAAAAATGAATCTGTAGTGAACAGTTTCTTAAGATTATTTTTAACAATTCAATTTTTAAAGATACATTCCATGCAGGTATTTTTAACTTTCAGGCAAGATTGTACTAACATAAAGTTATTGTTCCGAAATATAAGTACTGTTAATTTATCACATTTTTCATTTTGATAAATAAAGTTACAATAAATTAGTTCTGATTGAAAAAATAGCAATGAATTTTTTAATCATTAATTGAATGTTGAAAGGAATTGTGTTTGTCCTACATCGTTCTGTAGACTGCACAATTGACGAAATCTTTAATGATGTTGTCATATTGCATTGACAAAATTTCCGATAATTTTAAGAAACAGTATTTCATTATCTAATATATTTTGTTTTTCATTGTTGAGCAACAAAAATGTATAGCTTACTCTGCGTCTTCGTGTCCGCTTTGGCTAAAAATGAAGAAAAAATATTAAGCAATATTTGGAATTATGTACAACTATTTAATATCACGTTATCCATACTATATCAGTATGATTTCCGCAACAATAAAGGAAAATGATGCTATTTACGATGCTATAAATTTTTGCATTGTGTACTTTATACTACATATATTCTGTTTGAATTATTATTTTATACAGTTGAACTTAATTTAAGAAAAGCAAGTGATTTATTAGCGACAAAGTCTTAAGATCCGTATAGACTATGCATGTAATGGTCTTTTTTTGTCTACGGTTCCAAATTACTGACTATAAAAAATGCACTAGTACGACAGCGGACTCTATTGAAACGGAACGATCAGCTACATAAGGTTGCAACAAGGTATGTATCCGAGGAAGCTAGATTTTACAGCGTTGTCAGCTTTAAAAGTGTAATGTTGCCGCGTTATACATATTCGTACAAAACCATCGATGCTCGCATCGAAAGCGTTCGACCAGCTCCTTTCTTGATTTCCGCAGCTGTTGAAATTCGAAGGCATATTGCTTTAAGAAGCAATTAAGCAATTAAATTAAGATTTAAAGTATAGAATTTTCAGTTGTAAATAAATTTATTATACAATCATCTGAATATTGCAAATGTATAGCAAATGTAAAATTGCTAAACGTTTCGAAATTTTTCATTTGTAGATTTTTTAATACATGCACATATATGTGATTATACATATAAATCTAAAAGTTCAACCAAGTAATATGAAGATCGATTGTAGACTTTTAAAAATTTCTGTTTTATACGTAATATTAACGAATGTTGATATGTCAACATATGTAATTAATTCGAATTTTAATAGGGAAGATATTACACGTACACGCGTACTCTGATATTCGTATATTAAAAATTACGCAAATTAGAATAAGTCCTCGAATGAACTTCGAAGGAAACGTTTTAATACTGACATAGTGTAACTTATCCAATTTGTGCTATGTTTAGACTTGTTTTCATCAGGAAACCATTTGCAATCGATTAATAGTGTTTCAATGACAGAATTGTGAATTATAAAAAACATTTTATAATAATCGTATAGGGATAGGGTATACCTCTCGTGGGACCGAGAACCTAACCGCTGAAGATTGCAATATGATATGGGGTTAGGGATATGGGTGAGACAATACTAATGCAGTGTCAACATTTTTTTATCTTTCATTATTCTTTCATGAAACTTTTACCAACACAATCGTGGAATTTTTCTGATAAGAATGACACCAAATATGATATAAGATATGATAAAAAATATGGTAAAAGATATGATTAAAAACTGACTACGAGGCTCTAGTTAACTCTAGTACATTCGACCGAAGCGTCGACGTTATAGATTTTAGTAAATTACTGTGTTCTATATCAAAGTCGCGGGACAGCCCTTTTGTCTTCGGCGGGACAGTATCGGGGCAGGGCTAACTTATGACATCCTCAAGTGTTACTTTCCCTTCCCGCCGGGGTCTATGACAACGAAAAGTCAAGCCAAAATATATTATTGTGGGAAGGGACGAAGGGGTGCATCGGGGCGTTGCGACGGTAATGTTGGGGTTTGCGAGCGGAACAGAGACCGATGCTCAAAAACAATTAATAGTTTTAACAAGCGAACGTAAAAACAGCGCAACTTTCAAGGCGGCAGATGTTGGAGAAACACGATCGGGCAAAAGACGTTTACAATCGAAATAATTATAAAAGTAATCGCGGTCGGCGAAATTTAGACGATTCAAGTGATTAGACGATAGACGATTAAGATTTAGAATTGTTCAGTTTAATTCAGTGTGTTTAATTGGTGTGTTATTTTATGTAATCGTTGTTTATAAAATATATCGTTATTTTCACATTATCTCCCCTGATCCTACATTATAATCTAAGAATATTGAAAACTATCAACATCATATTTTAAATACGGTTTCAGCAGCTTCATAAGTTTCGATTACATAAAAAATGCTAATTTAATAACACATATTTTAAGTTGAAATTAAAAAAAAAAAATTTATAATAAATAGAAAACTAATTCGTACGTTGTAATTCAGCATAGTGTTTAAAAATATAATCGATATTTGGATGTTGATTATTTAATCGCGTCGTTAACAATATTCTAATTCAAATAAAATTTAGATGAGCATATGCAAAAAGAATCAAAGTAGGTACCATAAACTTGTAAACAAACATAATTACGTACCCATTAAATAACTATATAAAAATATCATACTGATATTATTACATAAAAATTATAACGTCGATTTAAGGCGTAAGATATATACAAAATGAAAAACTACTGAAATTAAATTATTGTAAATAAATTTTTTGTACTTTTGTAATTGATAAAAATAATTATACGCATAACAATAAAATTAATATAGGTAAGGATATTGATACTGATTAATCTATTAATCTGCGTTACTGTAGTACTATACTTCATTACTATCCTGTTACACCATTTCTACCGTTAAATACACGCGCCATATACATTTGAAATTTTGAGATCATATAGTAGAAATAAAGTATATAGAATATTCTGTTCTTGCTAATGCGCCCTAATACGCGAACTATTGGTAATATTGGGCGCGACACCGAAATGACACGGGGGCTTTTAGAGCCTCCCGAGGCCTAGACAAAAGAGCCCATAAGATGCAACGTCTGTACGGGTCCTAAGACTGTGACCAGCGATTAGAAACTTATTCTTATTTCTGTACAAATATTGGTCACCTATTCAAAACACATGCTTCTATAATATATATTTGTAAACGGTTTTAGAGAGACACAAGATTGCGTTAAATATACATTTATGATCTTTTCTTTTTAATGTATATGACAATATGAAAAAACTCAAATAAATGTTATTGTTATCTTCATTCAACACATCGATTACATATTTACCTGTCTATTTAAAAGGAAATATGGATCAAATTTAAAAGACGTTTATAATACAATATGCTTATTACACATACATACATACTAGCATGTTTAGGTATACAGTTTTTCCTTTACAACATTATGTTTTGAGTGACCCCTTCTGTGCTGTATTGTCATTTTATTCTTTTTCCCGATAATTTATTCCTGTATTTTCATGATGCACTCTATAGTGTGCAAGCTTTGAGAAGGAAAAGCAATGAGCGAGGCGAGGGGACCAAAGCCAATGCATGAAAGACTTTCTGTATACGTTTGTGGATTTTTATGAAATTGTAAATATACGCTTGCAGCACTCATAAGGGAACATTGTCAAGTAATGTCTGCGGATCTCAATAAAATATTGAGACGAAAGTCATTCTTACTTTCATCATCATCGTAAGTATTAAACTGACGGAGACAGTCACAAAAGTTTAGACTGAGTAAGTACTATGTATTATAGATTTGACAGAATATCTTGGAAACTATTAGAGCTACAGAGATGGTTAAAATAACAAAGATCTAATTTTCTATTAAGAAATTCAGCTATGCTGGGTGTTCGACTGCAGGTGGGAGCAAAATTTAAGGGGTGGTTCTCCATGACCCTATAAAACGAAAATGAAGATTTAAAAAATTGCGATTTCGGCTTCATTTTTTAGTTATTATCGAGGTGTACGATGCTTACGTCATAGATGCGCACGGTATTCACGTATTAAAGGGGTGTTCGTGTACAAATAGTGTTGCTCGTTCGTTGCCTGCTGACACAATACTGAATTCGCAGGCCGAGAATTCCCCACTCCGCCCGAGGATCCTCGACAACTGAGTCCCCTCCATGGTGCACACAATCCAACACAAAAACGTAGCCTTCGGCGCGCGGTCGCCTTATCACCTGGAAACTTTTAATCCCTTTTTCGCGGAACCCCGGAATGTCGTCGCATACCTGCGGATTTAAATGAGGGGTCGGTACCCGAGCTGTTCCCGACTCTTTGTTTTTCCTAACATCTGTTCTCCCCCTCATGCGCTTAGCGAATCTCGTGGCTTCTTCCAGTAGCCTGACGGCCCCGGGTGGACTCTTTGGTCCCCCCGTGCTCGTTAAACCTTCATATCAGGGAATATTCCCTCCATTTGTTGAGGTTTTTAGCGGCCTAAGGTAGACGCCTTGCGTCTACCTTTACTCGCTTGGCTTGACCATGCATTCGGACACCTGTGTCGTCGCATTTCCGCCGCCGAGATTCGCACGCATTTACGTCCGCAACAAGGGGGGAGGGGGGTTATTCGCTCGCACTCAATGGTTCGGCTTTGACGTCGCACACTTTAGCCAACAATTCGGCTAGAACCGAAAATGCGTGTGGATGACCCAATCGGACGGTTTACACCCACATTCCTGCCAAATTCCTGCCAGGTGATTTCTTGTGAGGTACGCGGAGTATCTGTCACTTGATATGTGACTGTCGCGCGCCTCCCTGGCGTACGCAACGTGCACCTCTGTTGGGCGGGTTGATGCATTTTAGGCGGATTTTTAATTGTTAATAAAGCCGAAATCGCAATTTATTATTCTTCATTTTATCCATATATATATTCATATATTTTTAGATCCACCGCTAAAATTGTCTCCCACCTGTAAGCGAACACCCTGTATAAGTCGCATTTAAATATCTTTAGATATTTATTTAAAGAAAAACATGACTGAATGACACTTTTTCATTAATTATTCATAATTATTCATTAATTTCATTAATTCTCTTAGACATGGTGAATCGCCTAAAATAGGCCACCTGAATATCTCGGTAGTTGTTGATAATAAAATATATGTTAAATCAAAGCTGCGTGGTATCGAGTGACACACAACCTGATGTAGTTTTTTGATAGGAGGACGTTTACAAGTCATATGAAGATTAACTGCAGTGGAACATATTATTTTAATTTCTGTGCTGCTAAATCATATGTTGAAAATGGTGACGTTGAGCAACGATGCATATTCTCAACCGTTGTATACCCATGGGTACAGAATACAACATACCTCAATCTTAGTAGTATACGTGTGTGTACAATAATTTGTACATTCGTATAACAACATGTACAGGGTGTCAAGAAATTATGTGTAAAAACCGTTACAGCGTGATTCTATACCTTAGGATCGACGAACAAAGTTTGGTGGAAAATTGACCTTGATCGACTTTTTAAGGTCAACTTTCGTGTTCTTTTCACCGAGAGGATCAAATTTCTTACAGAAACCATGGGTAAAAAATGAACCGTTCTCTTAGAAAACGACTTTAAAGTTTCGTAAACTATATTATTCCATATGTCTAGAGATAGATTCTACATGAGAAAATACAGAACGAATTTTTTTCATTTGTCTTCTCCTTTCCGAGAAAGGCTATAGCCGGGTTTGGGGGCCAAATCTGCCCTGGAAGGGATTTTATTCCAATTTGCGCCATTCGGTAGCCTACCAAAAA
>CM052112.1:51507-111902 GCA_028454245.1 Halictus quadricinctus
TAATATGTGTACAAATTTTTACATTAATAAATGTAAAAGTCTTCTCATGAAAAATTCTTAAAAAATCGCTTTTATTTGGGCCTCCTTACTGTATATAACCCCTTAAAGCAAGTCGGTGCATAACCGATCGGGGAGATCTCCCACTTTGACCGATCTCCCACTTTACTTCCGAAAAATGTGTGGTGGACAGCACAGTTTGGCTTACCCGAGGGCGGTGGAAACCGTACAGTTCGCTGTGGCGCGCGCGGTCGGCTAAGTGTTAATACAAGAAATATGCATTATTGAGCAACAGAGAATCCATATTGGATTCGTGAACATGACCACCAACGCCGGTGGAATGTGAATATTTGGTGCGGCATAATTGATCACCAGATCATTGGACTGTACTTCATTGAAAAATCACTAACAGGTCAAACATACGCCACATTCTTGTCTGAAACACTGCCAGGCCTATTAGAAAATGTACTGTAGCGGCACACGGTTGGCGACCGTAATAACCATTAGGACGGTCCGCTTACAGACGTCAAGGATTAGGCCATAAAACCGTCCTCGGCATCTGCAAAGTCAAAAATGACTTTACTTTTTTAGTGGCTTTACGTGTGCAATAACAGAAGCATCGCCAGCCGTGCACCGCTACGCAAGGAAAGTCCCAAAATGTTTATAGCCGCTTAACCGAGCGACAGGGATTTCCCTTCGCCCGCCGAACAGGCGGAAACAATAAAAAATAAAATCTACCACTCCGACGGCCTCAAAGTAGTAGGCTCCACCCCGGTATCTTCGGAAAAGGTAACGCCTTTCCCGTTGAAAATATAAATAGCGACCACCCGAGACAGCGGGTCAGATCTTTGTACACGCGCCTCCACTACTCCATCGATTTAATAAAGTACTCAGTAAAAACCCAAACACGAGTCCTTTCATCCATACTCCGAGTCAGTTACACTACCATGTTTAATACGTCAAATAATGTGGTACCAACAGGACGGCTGCCCAGCACATTATACGCAGCAATCGCGACAAGTATTAAATAGAATATTTCTTATTCGTTGGATCGGACGTGACAGTAACATTGGTTGGCCACCTTGATCGCTAGACTTAACGCCGCTCGATTATTTCCTTTGGAGAACATTAAAAAATGAAGTTTATCGACAGCCACTAACGACGGCCGAAGATATGCGAGGACGTATTATTAGTGCATGTGCTGAAATAACTACAGAAACACTGGAAGAAGTTCTTCGCTTACTGATAATTCGATTACGCAAGTGCATTGGCCCAATTGGTATAATACTTTTTTACGCAGAATTTCATAATTTATCCGAATTTAAATAAAAATATTTGACATTCCATTTAAAAAAACTGAAGGTGATCCTCATATCTTGATAAAAAAAAACAAAGTAATAAAAAACAGATTAGAGAAGTGTATGTCTCCCAGAAAACCATGCAACTTTTGTTTGAAACATTTTTTCGTACAACAAACAACCTACGAGTTATTTAAGATAGTCATGTTACGAGATTCACCCTGTATACATATATTAACTTTTTTTTTATAAAAGTTGTTAGTATATCGAAACATTAAAGCAGTATTAACACAAATTGTATTGTATTGTATATTTGTGTACATGGTCATTACAATGACAATTTTCCCTTTCTTTCTAAAGGAGGAAAAGTTTCACTTTTCTCAACTGTCTTCGGTTGCATAATGAAGAAATTAAAATTTTTCTCGAAAATATTTGAGTTAAATATTGATATTATAGTAGACATTCTTACCATACATCGCCCAACACGACTGTATTTAGTTGCATCACCATTTACTTGATAAATATAAACATAGTTATCCCTAGAACCAAGTGCCAGAAGCGTGCCGTCTGGTGAAAATCGTGCAACCTGAAAATATATAACATATTGAGTTATCGAATTTCATAAATTTCTTGTTCAAAGGAAATCAGTGTGTAATTTCAAGTATTCATATCGAAATAGGATATTCGAGATAATTCAATTTGATCTACGTGTTTCAATATGCTGAAAGTCAGTTACTTTTTATCCTTACAGTTTATAAAAAAATATATGCAAACTAAATACACTGCTTTCTCGATAAATGTCCAAAAGATGTTCCTTTTAATAATATTTGATCAGATTTAATAAATCTGTAGCAGATTCAATAAATCTGTAGCAGATTTAATAAATCTGTAATGTCAGATTTTGGCCAATGTCAGCTGCAAGTTGCAAGCTTTTGTAACCAAAATGGCAATAGCCCAGTAAACAATTTGTCGACAGATTCGCGGCACGGTCTGCTAACAGACACAGTCGGCAGAATAGCATCAGACTCTGATGGTTTTCTGCGTTGTAAGATTTGTTATCTGGGAATTTGAAACAGGATCTGTGTTGGATGAATAATCGATTCCCGTTATATTGACCGTGAGAGGATGGACAAGGTTCTGGAAAGCGATCGAAAAACGCGCGCAGAGCGAACATGTGAGTCATACAGATCGGAAGTATACGAGTATGTGTAAGACGCGAGTATAGTGTAAAGTTCAAGAGTGTAATGATATGTTAAATAGTGATAATATTGAATCGAAGATTTTCTACGGTAAAGATAAATATATATATAAAATATATGTATGGATATATATATATATATATATATATATATATATATATATATATATGTGCGTGTGCGTGTGCGCGCGCGACGGTTACGACGAACGATACGTGAGCTCGCGAGACCGCGAGGTCGACGTCGGACGTGTTATAAATTTACGAGGTGGAGGGAATAAAAGAATACCTGTTACTTTACAAACAACACTTCATATACAGGGTGAGTCCGCAGAAACAGGACAACTAAATATCTCCGTTACTTTTAGTTGTACAAAAAAACTTCTCAGGACAAAGTTACACTGTTCGAAGGGCCACATGTAACAATGTAAGGGAAAAAATTTTCAAGGTCATTTTTTATGAGATTTCAAGGTCATCGATGTTTTTTTAAATGGCATGATATATCTTCGTTAACATAATGTTATAGCTGACAAAATAACGAATTCATCCATGTAACATAATATGACCTACAAATGACCTTCAACCCAGAAAAATGGAATAAATAAAATTCAACGTGTAAGATTCATTTGCTTTATTTCTGTTACGCAAAATGTTAAAAAATATTCCCTTGAGCTGCTATTCTTAGAATCTGCTAAATGAAGGTAAATATGGACAAGGCATTAAGTAGAATTAAAAATTTGTACAATACAAATGTTTTGGACAATAATTATTCTTACAGTCAATCAATTGAATCCTACTCGATTGATGTGTTATGATATATATATGTCGGGGCGTGGCGGCAGCGACGCACCCCGTCAGCAACAACGCGTAACGCGTATAGAATTAAGTTTGCATGCGTATAGGATTTAGTTTAATTGTTAAAATAACAATCTACTGTACCCTGTGTAATTGCCCTGTGAAGGGGCAATAAAACAGTCCCCGTTTACCTGTGCTACCCCTCTTCGCGCGCGGGGCAAAGGGAGATGCGAGACAGGGTCCCTGAAATGATGGGATGGGACCCTGTTGAACGTGACCACGGGCGGCAGAATAGTTTCGGCGAGGGTAGTGCGAACACCAGCTTTGAGGAAACCGACTTCTCGTGGGTAGAAGACGTAGATACGTACGCGAACATTCTGTACGGCCCGTGTGCTCGTTGACGCGTCTCTCGTTGCGCTACGAGATCGGGCATCGCGTGCACGTAGAGGCCGTAGAATAATCGCGTAAGCGCAAAGGGGGAGAGAATCAATGGAGAACGACGCCGGGCAATCTCCGACGGGTCCGAGGACGGACGAGTCCGCCCAGCCTCCGACATTTATATATATATATATAAATAATATATATATATATATATATATATATATATATATATAAAGTGTAATAGTTCTATTCTTTAAACGTGTGGATACTACGGACGACTACGACTAACTATATTACGAAACGCGTACGAACCACGTCGGCTTGGTTCGGTAACTCTCGGGTTGCTTCGGCATCCCTCTCCATGCATGCACACAGAGACTACTTTCTTTACAGAATTAAATTTAGAAATATCAGCAGATTCCAAAAGAATATCCTCGCATGAAGAGGTAGAAGAGGAATCATCAATTTGTAAATTAAACTGATGGACACTATGAGTGAATGAAGATGCGGTGGGAATATTAAGTGGACTTTGTGATTGTTCACGTGAAGACTCAACGTCACAATTACTGACAGGCATGGATAAAGAAGACGTGCTGGAAATGTCCTGCAGATTATCAGCATTAAGGGGACCTTGTAACTTGTTACGTGAAAATTTCCTCTTTGAGGTTATTTCGCGCCGAATATTTTGTTTCTGCCAAGTGCTTAATTTATTGTATGGTTTTCGTGAAACTGACGTCTTTAAAACTATGCGATCCATGGGGATAAACAAAACTGAATAAAGAATATATAAAATATATAATATTTGTTACGAGTATTGGTAACAATACCACATAACAATACTTATCCGACGTCTTCTCTGCTTCTATCCTTCCTTCCTTCCAATCCACCTCCTCGCTGCTTCACAGAGTTAATTCACTATCTTGTATCTTGTATCTTGACCGTACTGTTTTAAATGCCAGAGTAAATAATTTACCAGGCTCAACAAACGAATCTTTAATCACACGCGACAGAATCAGTGTCACACTCAAGCGATAGAATCAATGCGCATGCGTGTCCAGAGGCAGTAACACGTATTTCGAAACACTAACACCTCGTCGTAAGACGTCCGCTCTTAGTGCGACGGACCTGCCCTCTATAACGAAGGCTGATCGAAGCCAAGGTTTAGCACCATTTTGTCATGGAATTTTGGCGGCAAACTTTGCATTCAATTTGCAATCCATCTATCTCCGAATTTCACTAGGAATTTGTCGACAAATTTTGGTGACCAAGTCATACCAAATGGATGTCTTTTGCTCGCAAAGTGTGGTGCAAATATTGCGCTAAATTTGCTTGAAACAGCATTTGACTAACTGAGTAATTCTATTTAAAAAACGAAGTTGACCTTCATGTGACCTTAACGCGTTCACCCACGAGTAAAATTATAACACCAAATTATGATCCACTCAGCACCATTTAATTCTTATCTGACACATTTTTTGGTAGGACTAACAATAGCGAAGAAATCAAGATGTCAAAATCGGGTGAGACACCCTGTATAATTAAAAGGTAAACTTCAATTAAAGATATATTGAGTTGGCCATAAGTCTTCCTACTTTTGTAAGAGAATTTTAGTGTAAACATTTAAATATATTTTTAAAACGGTATAAAAAAATCATATCGTTAGGAAGTGAAACGAAGTGTTGTAAAGTGTATTTGATTTATGAAACAAAAAGAACTTGGTTAGTCTGTGCGGGGATTTGATCTATGTTGAAACAGTGCCCAGAATTCCGCAGTCGGAAAGTAAATAGCTACACCAACTAGCGCAATGTTTGTCTGACTGTTAAAATATCTAACATTGCACAACATACTTAAATATAAATATAAATATAACAGTTTTTTGCTGAGAAAAACGTTGAAAAAATTGGTTGTTATTCTTTTTTAACTGTAACACATGATGTCAATAAAATTTGAAAAAACTGAAGCTAATATTCAGGACAATATCTTATTGCTGAATTAACATACAAGATGTTACTTTTAAAGTATATGAAATCTGCACTTCTCATATTTTTATCTTTCACAGCCAGAGTTTGTGATTGAAATCCGAAATCAGAAAATGCTCGAATATGTGGTTCAATAACTTAACTGCGTCAGATTTATTTAAGAATTTTTAGATCCTATGCAATAGGGAAAATGAGGCAAAAACTGGTTCTCGATTTGTCGCTGCAACTACCCTTACAGAGAAGGTATAGGGTTGAAACAGAGCACAAATTTGTTTTTTCTTAATGAAAGAAAGTTTTTTTTTCATAAAAAAGAAAGGAAAAACAAAAGACAAAGCCCGCATATAATTATACTTTATAAAGTAGTTTCTGTCATTTATTGACTAGAGCAAGGAACCATTTTGACTAACAATAAAGCTAACTGATATATGAATTTTTTAAATACTCATTACCTAAAAACTGATCTTTACTATAATTTACAAAGAAAATAAGACACTTAAAAAATTGGCCATTTATTTATAATACTTGTAACTCCCGATAATTATAATTATGTAATTCTGAATAAATGGTTTACCTGAATAGGCTCTGTTCCATCATTATGATGCGTATACAATTCTCGGGTCTCACTGTCAATCGCTAACCATTTTCCAGATGTGCATCCAACTACAATTACATTACCATCTGGTGAGAAGCCAAGACTTTGGGCTTGCTCCTAAAAAAAAAACCAGATTACATTTAATTATATGAATTCTTTATGTTGCATATTCAAACTTCTTTATGTGTTCGTAAAATAATAACTATAATTTTTATTTTGATATATTTTTGGAGATAGCAATTTGTATAGTTACTATTGAACAATTCAAATATACAGGGTGTTCCGGGTTTTAATAGACAAATTTGGGGAGCACATCCTACAAGTAGAAATAAGAAGAAAATGTTATTTGACGTTTGTTCAGAAACGCTTTATTACAAATTTATAAACAAATAAAGTTAGAATTGATGACAGTGGATTTTACTTTACTGAACATTGAAAGGTCGAACGTGTGTGTTGGATTATTTCAAAATGTCGTCCTTGGGTGCAAACATCGATCAGCTTGACATCGATTTTTTACGGAGCATATTCGAGAATAAATCTCTTCCGTATTTTGTTGCATTTCAGCAACGGAGATATTAATCCTTTAATTCTTCACACGAAGAATCCGCCGTCATCAATTCTAACTTTATTTGCTTATAACTTTCTAATAAAGCGTTTCTGAGCAAACTTCAAATAACAATTTTTTCTTATTTCTACTTGTAGGATATGCTCCCCAAGTTTGTCCATTAAAACCCGGACATCCTGTATATAGTTGAGAGTACACATTTGTCATTAAAATTATAAAAGATTATTATTGTAATAAATAGTTTATATAATACTAAAGAGGTGATTAATATATGTATAAAGGTGAATCACGAATCGTGATCAGTAGAGATTACTCTCTTATTAGCAGTCCGATCGAAAATGTTTTTATCAGCTTTTGCATGGTTTCAAGAGAGCTTTAATGTGATTATAAAAAATTATTTGTCAACTCTGTAACGATCCTACCCCTCGACGCGAGTCTTCCCCTTGTCCGCGCACCGGCGAAGGCCGCCGTAGCCGATCACACCGTAGGCGCACCGCGCTAGTACGGACCGCTACCGCCAGAGGGCCAACGCCGCGAGGGCGTGTAGGGGCTACGTCGCCCCTCTAGACTCTGCGTGCTCAAAGAGTCAAGGCGGATTTGCCGCCGTTGATCATTTTGCAATCTTTCTCTCGATATCTCCTGTAACAGCCATCGTCGCGATAACACGCAATAAAATTTTCTATGCCGATACGAGTAGCAGTGATTTTTCCATCCAGTTCCCGTTTCCCCGGAGGTAGTAGGCCGCAGTCTGGCAATCCACTAGACCGTAATCCTACAGGCGCGTTCCCAAGCAGGGCAAGTGAAGATGATCGGCCGCGGGAATAAGTACCGCCGCCGGACGAAGAAGAAGACAGTCCGGGTGACGAGCTGCATAGGCCGAATAGTGGAATACATGAAAGGCTACCGTGCTCCAACCTCGAGGCTGTTCTTCACCTACCCCAATTCCTCCAACGGATCCGTCGGTGATCGAGGCGAGTGCCGCTCCCGAGCGAGCATGGCCCACTCCCCGCCAACCCTCCGTTTACGGAGTGCGCAAACGACGA
The DNA here is from genome assembly GCA_028454245.1 of Halictus quadricinctus. Lineage (NCBI taxonomy): Eukaryota > Metazoa > Arthropoda > Insecta > Hymenoptera > Halictidae > Halictus > Halictus quadricinctus. The sequence goes on from CM052112.1 coordinate 59,353, forward strand.
CCTTCCTGCTCTGTAGGATGCGCGGAATGTTAACAGGGGCATCGGGCACTAGAGAGCACCCCAGGCACGAACCCTAGTGCAAGCCGATGGGGCCCCCAGGGTGTCGAGACGTCGCTTCCCTCACTCCCATCCTCGGGCAAGTGCCCTCCAGCGACCGCGCCGTACCGTAGCCGTTGAGACGCGTCCGCGCCGCGCCGTTAGCCATAAGTCGACATCGTACCGGAATCGCGATCCGGGTTTGTACATACTTAGATATAAGGAATAAACCACGTAACAAGCCTAAACGCGTCTCTCTCATTCGCAGCTTAGGAACCCCGGACGGCCGACTGAGCCGGCACGCTCTCCCACACCGCCGATCGTTACAACTCTTTTTTTATGTTTTTTCAAGGTTACCTTGAATTTTTTGCAAATAAACATATAATTTATTTACGCCTATCTGTTAGAGGATTTCAGGATTGAGAGTTAGAGGATTAGTGAATTCGGTAAATATCGGAACATAACATTTTTTTCATCTGGATCAACAAAAATTAAAAACCTTTATATTACAAGGAGTATCATATGCTACGCCGTTGTACGTGTTCCAATGTTGTTGACAAATCGAAATTTATTCTGATCTCTTGCCTACTGTGTAAAACTTTCGTTCTGTACATTGGTACACATCTAAATGATATCTGAAGTTAGTAGTCTTTTCGGTATTCGTGAGCGTACAGGTTCTAATGATGACTTACAGTATCGACGAAAAGTTGGAGATGATTTTGATCTACGAGGAGTGCGGGCGTAATTCAGTGTTAGCGCAACAGTTATATGCTGAACGATTTCCCGATAAACGTCACGATATTTACCGAATCCGTTTTGAAATCCTTTAACAGATAAGCGTAAAAAATTTAAGGTGACCTTGAAAAAACATAAAAAAAAAGAGTTGACAAATAATTTTTTACAATCACGTTAAAGCTCTCTTCAAACTATGCAAAAACATTTTCGATCGGATTGCTAATAACAGAGTAATCTCTACTGATGACGATTCGTGATTCACCCTGTATATTTTGTCGGATGAATGGTTCATTGTGCGTGCGTGCGGTCGACCGAATCATATTGCGACGGGCAGGCTCCGGTATGTTTGGAAAACTCGAGTGACTGAGAAGGCGTGAACGAAGAGTGTTTAGAACTGAGCGATAGGAAAGTATATGTTTTTTCGAATGTAAGTTATGGATGCGAGACGAATGCAAGGGGGTGAAAGAATATAAAACTGTTAAAGTTCGGCGAGTGTGTCAGAGTGTTGCAGTGCGTTTTAGGGAGCGAGTCTACAGCGAGCGTTTTAATCGTTAGTTCAAATATAGTTTTATAACCAGTAAACCATTAATTAGAAATCAACCTCCGCATTCCTCAAGAATCCTACAATTTTAAGTGTAAAGGATTCAATAAGGTTAGAAGGAAATTGAATAAAACCATAACAATAACTTTTACCAAAGTTTGTAACATTGAAATATCAATTTAATGTTAATTTTCAAAATAATGAGCTGTTAAAATAACAATTATTGAACATTGTATCAATAATTAGTATGAACTTGCAAACTGTCCATTACTTGACACATTGATTGTGACAACTAACCCAGACTGTTTGTCACGTGGGGTGTGTTAGTGGAATGCTGATGTGACTGGATAAGGAATGAGATTAGCTCCGTGTTCTTTTTCTATTTTTTGTTGTGATTATGATGATCTATCAATATTAATTTAGCAATGTAGTAGTTTGTGTTATGTATGGCGGCGATGGGCGGCACTAGCCCCCTCCCCCCTAGCAGTAGTGGGTTAGCCGTGCGGGCGGGGAAGCGGCTTAATTGCTCCTTCCGTGAATTCGATCGGCTGGCCACCCGTTTCCAGTGCGTCCACGGGGGTGGGGGCAGAGAGGTGCCGGAACGTGTCGACTACCACCATGATAAAAAATGTAGTTTGTGCTATGTATGCGTGGCGGCAGTGTGAATAAAGAGGGCGCGCGAGTTAGTTCTAATTATAAGAGTAGTTCAACGAGCGATGTCTATGGAAAAGATACAAATGTTCATATGTACCGTACTTACGAATGTATGATATACAGGGTGTTCTGTAACTGGTGGTACAAGCAAAAAAGGGGTGATTCTATGTGAAAAAATAAGTTGAAAATATAGAACAAAATTTTTTCCTGTGAGGCTTTGTTTTCGAGAAAATCGACTTTGAATGTTCACCGGGTACGCGTGCACTTGATCATATCTCGTTATAACGGATCTCACTGTAGATTATTGTCTCGATGGATCATTATCGCAGTTTAAGTTTGTTTTTATCGTACCGGAAAATTAGGGACAAACAATGAAATAGGATGTTGAAGTAATCATAAAGTTTATTATTACAGAAATTGCTGAAAATGTTGCCCATTCTGCCGAATACATAATTCTGCTCTTCTAATTGAATTTCTATGAACGCTTTCTAACGTATTCTGTTGCTTTAATGTATGAAAGGCAACAATAATCTTTTCTTTTAATTGCTCGCAACTTGTGATTTCTTCAGAAGATTCCTTCAGATGATAGGTAAAATTAACATTTTCGTGACACTGGAAGTGTTGTTCAACATAAACTTCAATCGAGACAATGATCTACAGTGAGATCCGTTATAACGAGACATGATTAAGTGCACGCGTACCCGGCGAAAATTCAAAGTCGATTTTCTCGAAAACAAACCCTGATATGAAAAAATTTTGTTCTATATTTTCGACTTATTTTTTCATGTAGAATCACCCCCTTTTCGCTTGTACCACCAGTTACCGAACACCCTGTATATTGATATAAAGGAAATATAAGAAAAAGTAGTTTCCCTGTCTAATACATACTTGCATAAAGGAAGAATTACAACATTTTTACTATACAACACTCAAAATCTAAAAGTAGTACCCTATTATTGAAATGCTGTCTCTTAAAAATTAGTATTGAACTGAAAAGGTTTCGACACCTAACAAATAATTTTTGTAATAATAATAATTCGTTGCATAAGCTGCAGCGAATGTGTTAAGAAATTGTTTTCAGAATAAATTAACTGAAATAAATATATTAAAAGCTAACAATTGAATTATTATTAATAGTCACAACACTTATTTATACTAACCCCAATATCTTTACTCCAAACAACGGTATGACTAAGGCTGTCCCACATTTGCAGTAACCTGTCGTGACCAGCTGTTGCAAATTGTGGTAAAGTAGGGTGCGTTGCGAGGCCCCAAACTTCCTCAGCGTGCCCTAACATGGCTGGATTGAATCCCATTCCTACATCGCCAACTAAAATGCAATTTCTTGTTGTTCCAATTAATAGTTGTGAACCTTTGCCCTCTGCAAGTGTACGGATTCCTCCAAAGTGATCCTCAATCTACAGGGTAAAATGCAATATTTACTTTAAAAAAATAAGTCACCAGTAAGCATTTTGCTTTAGAAATAAAACTTTTTGTTTGTTCGTATAATATACCAAAAAGATAGATTTGATTATTGCATATGCATTTGTAATTTAATATACGCTTAAGTCAATTTATAGTTGCACAAAGGTTGAACAATAATATTGAAGTTCTGGTGAACATTGGACGATGTTAGTATATTGAGGTATATAAAATATAAAAATATATTGATACAGCAAACATGGTCTGTGTAAAGTACACCTTCAATATGTCAAACATGCAGTACATTTTTGTGATGCTATATTACAAGTGTAAAGAGACTACATAATTTATCCGATATTGCTGCCCAGTCAGCAACCTGCTCTTGATTTGCTATGAATTTTGCCACTAAAGCTTGTCCATTGTCACGTCGCTTAATTTTTGGACGTCTGACGGAAGGTCAGAGTCGCCTGCGACACTGGGTATTTACGGGCCAAGAGGTAGGGCCGGGACAAACGATTTTCGAAGAATTGCGGATTTTCTTACAGAATCGGGCGTCAGACACCCGGAGGTGTCACGTAAATGGTAATTCTCGAACTTTTAATATCTACCGGCAATTCTGCGCCTACGAGAACTGTGCGAGATTCTGCGTAGCCCGCGAACAGGCGCAGGATTCTACGTGAGATAGAGCGGGGCGTTCCCCGCGGCAGGAAGAGTTCTCACAATAAATCTGAATACACAATTACGGCTCTAAGTTGTTTAATCAGGAGTATAAAATGTGTGCTGACGGTGGAAACCGGTAGCGGCCAATTCCAGCCAAGCACGATTTACAAACTCTCGCGGCGGCTTCTTGGCGCGCCCGTGCTATTTCCGTCTTAGTCGAACTCGCCGGCGAACTCGTTGTCGTTCGCTCTTAATACGGCACGTTTCCACGCGTTCTCTCCGTCGAGTTCCGTACTTATACGTGCTCTCTATTTTGACCCTCGAATTCTCTCCAGGAAAGACGGCGACACGGCTGAGTAGTAGTTCTCTTCTGGTCCGAATTCCCTCACCGACGCCTCCGGGTTGAACAGCCCAGGCTCGGTCGCTTTTACGCTGTCTCGGTGTGGGCGGTTTTCCTTTGACCGCCCGGTAGAGCGCCTCCACTAGAGGATTCCTTCGGACTTCTTGACGGAGGAAAAGGATCCGGGCCCCCTAGGCCCGGAGACTGTCCTGCAATTGACATCGCGGCTAAAAGTGGCGCGACGTTCAAAACGCTTAAAGGCCGATGTATACAGGCCGGATCGGATAGTCCAATACGTTTTCTTAATGTATACAGGCCGGGAACCCTAACAAGGCCACTTGAGAGATGCTCGAGATGCTCGCAACAAAGGCCAAGGGCCGCACACCGCGGAGGTTTGCTACCTAACACCAGAACAGTTTACTCCCCTCTACAAAGCGGGGATGCCTATGAACTCGGCATCCGACGACATCCGGCGACAGACCCAGGATCGAAGGCAAAGCGATCTCTGTGGATGCTGTCCGGACACTGGATGCCACAACAGCTTGCAAGATCGCCGAAAAACTGTCCAAAGTACAATTTTTCGAAGTAAAGAATATTGTTCATCCGAGTTTCAATGTTATTAATGTTCAAACTGTAAGGAACAATAAAAATCAGATGCACAAATTAATTTTAACATTAAAATTTAATGACCATTTGTTTCAACTGACACCATTTTCATTAAATACTCTTATGTTTTCACTATTACCTCCCAAGAACACATTCATCGGTTCGTAAAAACAACAATTCCCAATTGAATTGAAACGATTCGACCTGGTGAAAAAGCGTATATAATAGTATTTTTTTTTTTTTTACAGAATCATTAGGAAATATTAAGCCGATGCTTCCTCTTTGAAATTTCGTTTTTGCATTTGCGGGGCCTCAAATATTGCGGTCACGTAAAAGACAGGCAAAGGATGCGGCGTCCGGCGATTCAGGTAATTATAAGTGCACCGACTGATCTACCGCTATTCACCGGCAGGCTTGAAAAAACCAGTGTCCTTTCCACTATGAATGGTATTAAGCTTTACTGTATACTCGGAGTGCACGACACCCCAACAACAGTTTAGGTAAAATATATGACATCTCGCGTCCTCTTTCCCAGCGTTCTTTTTTTTTTTTTTAATACGTGAAAGTTGTAATTTTAGGACAAACACGGTGGACCCTTATTTCAGAATGTCTAAAGAATATCCAGCAATTCTATGGACCCAAAACAAAGACATTTGTAATATTTTTGCGTTAAGACATGACACTGACGTATAGAATGGTAAATTATTTAAAAATAAGTCTTTTGGGATGATGATTAAAAAAAGAAAATGTTTCTATCTTTAATAATAGCTGTGATATAAATTGTATTGTCAAGGTAGTTTTCGTAAAACCCGTCCAAAATGGCAAACTTTGTTGATCTTTATCTTTTAAATAATTTCAAAGATAAACGCGGCTCAACCCCGGCCTCCCACTTTCACGTGGACTACAACATATTTCAATGTCATCAAAATTTGAGACATAGTCCCCCAAAAATGATCGAATTCACATGGAATGATTCCCCTTCCTAATGTGGATATTTCTTTAAAAAAATGTAACAACTGTTCTCGTTTTTACAACACATGTAAAATCTGGAACGATTCCTATTTCCATGATGTTGTAGAGGAGAGATACCGATAGTTTACTTCAGGATCTGTGGAGCCCTTAAAAACCTTCTTTTTTTGTACCACGCACAGCAGGGAACTGTCAACGCACTCTCGAAAGGTCATCTGGTAATGATCAGCCGCTCGATGGACTCGAGCTAAACAGCCGCCGGATTGAATTAGTCCAACCGCCAGACCGCCGGTCTACAGATTTTGGGTACCCCTACATTTGTTTCTAGAGTCCCAATGAAATCCAGTCTGGTCGGGCCTGTATACATAGGCCTTTACTCGACGCTCACTGGTTTCCGAACGTCCAGGGAGAACGATCGCGACTACTTCTTCGCATCAGTGCTGCCAGAGGGTGGTCAGGCCTTCCCTTGTCAGTTCGGAGGGACGAAGGCAATACTACCACGTCATACTATAAATTCCGATCTATCTGTTTCTGCATTAAGCTCGATATTTGAGTGCAAAGTTTGCAGGCAGATTCTATGCTAAATCGAAGGCAAATCGAAGCCAAATCTTGCCCTCATGAAAAGGACAGGTCGGTCGCACTAAGAACGGACCTAACCTTGCTCTGTATCTAGAAATATGTATCCAGAAAAATCGGAGTAAACCTTACTGTCGAAGGGAAAGCGGAATTATATTTAAATTTCTAAATTAATAATTTTAAGTTTCATGTATTCTTCTTCTCTACCTTTCCGACTTACCCTCTTTACGCGATCGATCGACTCTCTAAATGAGGGCAGGGTGTGCCCTTGTTTTGCCTTTGTTTTTCCCTCGAATTCCGCCTGCAAACTTTGCACTCAAATTCCAGCCACACATCAAAACAGAAGGTTCGCTATTTACTGTTGACTGAGCCTGTACTATCAGCCCAGCATTGTTCATGTAATACCTAACAAGTTCTATATTACAATTTTAATTCTTAATTGTGCAACCTCAAACTGGCTTTCATCTATACACTAACAATCAGGAAAAGTCATTGCCTTATTCTTATAATTTGTAATTTATTATGAGCAAAAATAAAAAAGAATGCAAAATTTTCTAAATCTTACTTGTGCTTCCTCTCCAGTCACATTCAAAGATTCGTCAAAGTATAATATTTTTCCATCTTTGCCACCACCAGTGACAATGAAACCGTCTTTCAGAACACAAATTGAGAATATCGATCCTTCATGAATGTTCCTGACTAGCTTAGAAATCGTATTGGTACCTAAGAAAAAGAATTTTTGATAATACACGTTAATAATAAATATACCTAATTAAAATTGGATTAAAGTTTAAAAAGGTATTATCATGTCATACATCTATATCAAATTTTACAAGAAATTAAGTTTTGAATATGGCAACGAGTGCAAAATTCAAAGATCTACATTTTTTAATTATCTTCGAAATTAGCGAAAGGATGATTTACACCCCCCCCCCCCCCCGGTTAAACTTTACTTCAGAAAACCAGAAATTTTTAACTTTTTTTTATGCAGTTCTGTAGATTTTGGTGAGAAAATGCCGAAAATCCAAGTTTTAATCCTAGGAGATTAGTAGTTCAAAAATTATGCAGGTTTAAACTTGAGCAATTTTCAGTGTTTGTAACAGATAAGAACGCAGCCATGATAGTGTGTACGCAGTGTCGCGCGTTGTCTAATGGGTGGAGCCTCTACACTCCGCACCACGAGAGAACCGTACCGCGTGAAAACCGATTTTCGTTCGTCGCTGCGCATCTTCGCCCTGATTGGTGGTATTCCCACTCCGTACACTCCCTTCCCAATGCACAGCGCATGCGCACAGAGACGCCACGCGCTGCAGAGCGTCATACGTAGCCATACCGGGTGTTTACACAGTATAGTCATGATTTCCTATACCCTATATTTCCATGCTAATCCGTTTAATTACGGTACGCCGCGTATATGAAGTGGAGTGGGAGTTAGGAGGTTCGCAGCGCCTTCCGCAACGAGTCAAGCTGCGCGAAACGGTACCGTCCTCTCGTAGTGCAGAGTATAGATAGCAGCACAAGCACACGGTGATGCCGATAACGTAAATTTGCAACCGTAGACATGCCTAACCTCCTCCTAGATCCGCTCACTGAACGGTATCTGAGTATATACCAGGATGGCTGCTCCCTTACCAGACAAAAACGCTAAAAACCACACAACTTTATACACGCATAACTGTTGAATTGATCTTCTAGGATTAAAACTTTAATTTTCGGTGTTTTCTCATAAAAATCTACAGAATTAGATAAAAAAGAGTTAAAAATTTGTAGTTTCCTGAAGTAAAGTTTAGACTCTCCGCCAATTTCATATAGACATACTAAAATTATTAAATGATCTAATCAACCGCAAAATGAAATCGATTTGATTCGTAGCATCATCACACAGCAGTAAAACCATAGCCACTATAGAGTAATGATCATTATTTGTATAATTATTCAAGGGGCCACAGCATTGTTGGATAGTTAAAAGCAATGATTTCTTCTAAGTTGGATTGCTTTGATAAAAATTGATGAACATACAAATATTTTTTTCAGTTAATTGTAAATACATTTATGATTCCAGTAGAACATTGATGTATGCTCTGACTTTAATATAAACGATAAGAAATCAGATTAGCCGGAGTATATGTATAATTTTATGCGAATCAATTGTCTGAATGCAGAATGGAATTCGTTGACTAAACTGAGACAAAAGCTTTGGAAATTACACTGAAAACAAATATTTTTTACATATTTTTGTCGAGAAAAATAATCATAAATAATTTATACCACGTTTTGTAATGATTCATAAATACATATTTAATTAAAATTTGAAATGTAAATAATCATCTGTTCGTAAAAAATCTCCAAACGATTTTGACACGATTCTCGGACCGTAGCCATTCCTCCTCTAATTATACTATCATGTAGTGGATCCTTGCCTTTTTGTTTTTTTTTTGTTTTTTTTTTTTAATTAGAACCGAACCAATACAATACGGATGTAGGTATGGTGCATATACGGGGTGTACCAAAATTATATGTCACGACCACAACAGCGAGATTCGGTGAGATCCTTCAGCCGTGAAGATTTGTTTAAAAAAGATGGTGCAAAATTCACTATTGCATCATTTTCCTCGTTACGAGGAAAAAAATTTTCAAAGGAACCGTTTTCTTAAAGAAGAAGTTTAAAGTTTTCAACACTATTTTATTCCATAGGTCTACAGGTCCATAGATCTGGAATATATTTCAGTATTGGGTACAACCGTGGCTCTGTTTTTGAGAAAATTGAGTATTAATTCTTTCAAATACTAGGCCCGTGAATGTCGGCTTTTCATAGCCGCAGTTTTATCGAAAACAGGCAAAAATAAAAAAAAATTTTATTCCGCACTTTCGATTTATTTTTTCATGTAGAATCACACCCCCCGCGGTTGTACCCAATACTGGGATACCCTATAGACATGTGGAATACAATAATTTACGAAATATTCGAGTCGTTTTTCAAGAGAATGATTCAACTGTCAAGATGGTTCATTTGCGACCTACTGTTTTGAGACTTTTGTTCTGCGTGACGAGGGCTAACCAGTACAATAGTAAGAAAAGGGTATAGCCGGATAAGATAATCAAAAATGCCGTTTGGCCAAATGAAAAGGCTAATGGACCATTCGATAGGGCCTCAAGAAAAATCATGTGCAAATTTTAACCCAACATCTGAACCGAGAGGGTACTTATGGTGTAAAATGGAAAAGATTACCGTTAGGTCTATTTTCCCTATTTAGCCATATGTAAAAAGTCAGAAAAAATCTAACAGACGTCAAATACCCAGATTCATATACTGTAATTAATTTAGATTTTTAAGTAGAACATTGTGCTTGTGAAAAATCAGAAACCTGAAAAAAAATCGAAAAATTGCAGATTTTGCATTGAAATTTAAGAGCGACATCATTTATTCAGTTACAGTATCCGTGTATAGATATAAGTAATGTCCACGAATTTATTCAGATTTTTTGGTGAGGTGTGCTGTTTAAGATGAACGGGCGTTTCCAACTTGAAACGTTGCCGTTAGTCTTAGATGAAAGAGGTGAGTTGAAAAGACTGTGAGGGCCGACGAAACGGTTACGAAAACAATTCGAGAAGGCTGATTGATGCGTAAGCGAGTGTCGTGTGTGTTGTCAAAATTCAAACTGATCGATCAGCCGGGCGCGTCGATCCACCGCGTCCGCTCCCCCGACCGCGCCCGCGAGGCCCGAGCTCCTCGATCCACCCAGGGTGCTCGCGGGGAACGGTGCGGGAACGACAGCGAGCCGAACTGATCGATAGATCAACGTCAACATTTATTCAAACGTGTACATACAAGGAAATGCGGTACAATTGCTAAAACTATTTTTTAACATGTGCCATGTTAAAAAAAAATAACAACCGCTATTGTCGATTGTTTAGCGTCGACCGACGGTCGGAATCGCCTGGGGACCGGGATCACTCAGAAATGAGCGCGCGAGGAGGCAAGGAGAAGACGGGAGAAACAAAACTGTTGTCCTTTCGGATAAATTCACTTTATTCACGCAATAACGACCGGAGCCCGGCTGGTGTTCGTACGATAATCGGAAATCTTGCGCGTGATCGTCTCTGCTGGTGAATCGCGCCGGAAATCTTGAACAGCACCTTGACAAGGGCCGCCGCGATCGGAAAATCTTGTCGCGAGCAGAATCACGCAACGCGACGCGAAAATATCGGCCGGTTGAAGAACAAAGTCGCGAAAGGATAGTACGAGTATGAAGCTGATAGATGCTGAATTTGACTCGAGCGAGAACTGAGAAAGAAGAGAGCTGCTCCGCCAGGGAAGAGCCTTAAAAGTTCTTCGACCGGCAGACGTGGTTGTACGCTATTGGTTATGATTGATCGTATGATACCGGTAAACAAACGGTCGAGATTCGAATAGAGGAGGTTTGCCGGCAATGAATTCTGACAAATATGATGCGACCTCGCACGACGGTAACGAGCGATCGCTACGAGACTCGGTACACATTTAAAAAAAGAGGAACTGGAGCGAACGCTTGACGGTTTTCGTAACGGCCGGCAGAATTAATTTATTTTCTATACTTATTTTCCGAAATTTTTATGCGGCATAGTGGAATAAGCCTACAGGGTATACCACTGACAAAAAACGCATGGACAATAGTACCACATCGGTGTTGTGGAAAACCTATTGATACGAGTGTCGTTGTAATGCACCACGTGCAGTTTATACGGTACGCGTCTGAGGTCGTTTGAGCACCCGGGGTGGCTTGGGGGGGGGGGGGGACAAGCGGCGGGAGCCAGAGGGCGGAGCCCTCGAAAATCGGCCGAAAAGTGCACTTCTTGCCGACCTCTATCCTACGTAATGATGGTCGTGAACGAACTTAAGGCGTCGCCACAAAAATACAGGTATTACTTTAAAGCAGGGCAATATTGGGAAATATTTTATCTAAAACTTTGAAGAAAAGATAGTTTTCAGTTATGCTTCAATCGTGTTATTTTTTTTTTTAATATTTTCAATATAGTTAATTTGTGAGATTTTATTACTGGAAGTTTGTAACGGAGCGTTTCGCGACGTTGCCCTCTCGGCTCGCAGCGAGACGACGTCTCGTTGCAAGTTCATTCACGTATAGTCACCTATAGTTTATTCCAGGCTTCGGAATTAGTAGCAGTCTTCGAGGCAGTTTCGAGGGCTACGCCCCCTTGACCCGGCCACGCATCTCACTCCCCGTGACAGTCACAGTTCTCGAGTCGTGGCCCATTAAGACCGCACCCGTATCAATAGATTTTCACATCACCCATAAGGTACTGTTGACAATGCGTCTTGTTTTTTTGTTAGTGGTACCCCTGTAGGCCTACTCCACAGTGTCGCTTGACAATTTTGTGAAAATATATTTGGAAAATACTTTTAACTATATTGTTAAAATTTCACTGACATTTAAGAAAAGTAGATTTTCGCGCATGTTTATACCTGCTTGGGGAGGAAGAAGTCTTGAAATTATGAAAACTCAAAATTATCGCGCGCTGCAGTGGAAACTACATACCACTGATAGAAAAAATGCATTGACAAGAGTATTTACTAAAGATCGCGGTTTTGAACATGTACTAAAATACACGTAGGAAGAAGTCCGCTTGGGCTTGCCACACGTTAATCGCCTACTTTCATTAGCCTTCAGCTCGTTATTTGGCGTCGTCATCTCCCGCGCGGACGACGATGTTCCCTATCTGGCGTTCTTTCCCCCTCGCGTATCGAAGAGAGCTGTGTGCTGTCTCAGCAGGATGTCGATCCAGTACGGGTCGACGCTATGCAGATGATACGCTGGTGGTCACCGAGGGGGAAACATGGGGGAGGGCCTTGGGTCTGGCGCAGGCAGTGGCGAGCTTTCCGGAGGGGGCGCTCGATTATCGACGCCCTGAAGCGTCTGCGCCTCCTCCGGGAACAGGCTGTCGCTCGGGGCAGGGTGTCGGTCGCTGTGTCCTTGGACATATCACACGCGTTCAACACCCTACCCTGGACGGAGATAATGGGGGGGCTGGACCATTTCCAGGTGCCCCCTTATCTCCGCGAGGTGGTCGGCGACTATCTTTTTGGCAGAGAGGTGGTGTTCACCGGCCGCTACAACACCGTGCACACGAGGGAGACGCACCACGGCGTCCCGCAGGAGTCGGTCCTCGAGCCGCTCCTGTGGAATCTGGCGTACGATGCGGTGCTGCGGGTCGTCCTTCCCCCGGATACGGATGTCATCTGCTATGCGGATGACACCCTGGTTTATGCTGAGGGGGGGCTGGGGGAGGACCAGGCACCTGGGAGAGGCTGCCCTGGACTGCGTGGTCGGGCGAATCCGAAGAATGGGGCTGACCGTGGCCGCCGCATAGACCGAGGGGATCTGGCTGTAGGGACCGTTTCGGTCGTGGCGGCCACCCCGTGGATACCTCCGTCGATATCGGGCCCAGGATGAGGTACCTGGGCCTGGTCATAGACGGCCGCTGGCGATTCGAAGGACACTTCGAGCTCCTCGCCCCCCGTTTGGAGAGGACGGCGGCCGCCCTCGCGCGTCTACTGCCCAATATCGGGGGGCCTCAGTTGAAAGTCCGCCGCCTCTATATGGAGGTGGTGCGATCGATTGCCCTGTATGGGGCACCCGTGTGGCACCGCTCGCTCGGGACCAGCCGGCGCAGTCAAGCACTCTTGGAAAGAGTGCGGCGCCGGGTGGCTCAGCGGGCCATACGGGGTTACCGCACCATCTCCGCCGAGGCGGCGGGACTCATCGCCGTGGTTCCACCCTTCCGTGTGGTGGCAGCGGAGCGGGCGAAGCTATACCACATCGCCCGCTCCTTCCGCAGCCCGCCGGTGGTGGATCTCACGCGCGGGGAAGAGGAGGGGTTCGAAACTCAGAATCGCCAGGCCCGGAGGGACATGTTTACGAAGTGGAGGGCGCTTTTGGCGCCCTCCACACGTCCGATTGTCCGGGCCCTCCTGCTCATATTCGATACATAGTGCAGGAGGCGGGAAGGTTGACCTTCCGCCTCACGCAGGTGCTCTCCGGCCATGGTTGCTTCGAAGCTCAGTACCTGCACAAAATGGGGCGGGAGCCGACTGCGCAGTGCCACCACTGCGGTGAAGACGTTGACACGGCGCGGCATACCCTGGAGAAGTGCCCAGCTTGGGACAGGCCGCGCCGTGTCCTTAGAGCCGCAGTGGACGTGTGGGACCTCTCGCTGGTGGCCGTGGTCGACCACACATGGCCGGCAGCGAGAGGTCGTGAATGGCGGTGGCCTCCTTCTGTGAGGCCGTCATGAAGGAGGAGAAGGCCGCCCAGCGGGCCCGGGAGCGGGACAACCCCCGCGCCGACGTGTGCCCAACATGAGGGGGGTGGCGAGAGAAGGGAGGGAGCCGTGGTCTCCCCCGCGCCAACTGGTGCCCCGGGATAGGGGGGCGGAGTGAGGGTGGCGCTGGAGATTCCCCGCGTCCTGATGTGCCCCTATCACTGGGGGCGGTAAATTTGGGGGCTCGGGGTGCGAGCTGACCCGGGTCCCCGGGTGGAGCATAGCTTCCCCCGTGATATGACGACACCGCCGGGAGTATTCTCGGTGTGGGGGTGTGGGTCCGTCCCTCCCCTAAGGGAAGGGGATCCGTGGGGGGTGGGGTAAAAAGAGTCGGTGCGTGCCGGATCGCACCTCCGACGGCCCTTCCTTCCGTTGGCGGCGTCTTCGTGCCTCGGCCGGGGCTGGTTCCTTCGGGACACCGGCCCCGAGCGGGGCACGAAGACTCCGGGAGCTGTGGGTGGACCGAGCTGAGGCTCGGGAAGCCCAATCCGAAGACTCCAGGGATGGGTCCCTCCCACTGGGCGGGTCCCTCCGCCCGTAGTCTTGTAGCGTAGGCAATGGGGTAGGCTAACCCCCTCCCCCGGGGTATGATGTTAGCTGGGAGGTGTCCTGTTGAGCACTCGCATGATCCAGGCACCTCTCCTATAGCTTTGGTGGGCGTGAGGTTTTAGTGGGTAGTCTCGAGGGGTACCCCCCTGGAGATAGTACCACATAACCCCGGCTTCACCCAGGGAGCCGGGGTATGCGAAAAGCATTTCCTCACGATAAAAAAAAGGCAGTGGCGAGCTGTGTCGTCGGTGGGATCCGGAGGCTGGGGATGAATATTTCCGCGAGAAAAACGGAGGCGATGTGGCTTTACGCATTGCCTCAGGGCCGACGGGCTGGTTCCGGATGGATGATGCCACTGATGGAAGAGATGGGATATCTCGGCATGACCCTCGACAGCCGCTGGCGCTTCGAAAAGCACTTCGACTGTACGGCCCCCTGAGAGGTCGCCCTTGAGCGACTACTACCTAATATCGGGGTGCCCAACGTACGGATACGTTGCCTTTACGCAGGGGCAGTGCACACCAAGATCCTATATGGAGCCCCCGTGTAGTCCCAACAATTAATGGCCAACCGGCGGAGTTTGTTGCACACGAATCGTGTTGCTTCCTTCTGCGAACAAGTAGTGTCGCAGAAGGTGGCGGCGGAGTGAGAGGCCGACCCCCTCTCCAACAGGAGAGTGGTCTCTAGGGGACGTCCCGGACGAGGGACGAACTAATACTCCAATCGCCGCCATAGGGGACAGGGGTACGCCGGCCGCAGAACCCGGGCCGAGAGAGCGTCTCGCCTCATCCCGACAATGCGACTGGACTAGTTGATCCGGAACTCATCCTGGCCCCTCCTTACCGCGTGCGAAGACCTCCTCCCTCTGCTGAGTGGGGAGCCTCTCAGGGCTTCTCCACTCCTCGAGCGAGGGAGGGGTTCTCCGGGGGCCGCGGGCGACACAAGCTGGGACTCGTGTCGCCATGCTGAGTGACTCTCGGTAGGGGGACTCCGTGTGGATGGCCCGCACGGCTTTCTACTGGAGTATGATTACAAGGGGGGAGCTTCTCTCCCCCCGGGATGGGGTCGTAGTTGCCAGGGGATGGGGGGTGCTGGTCGGTTGCATTCGATTTCGAGATCCCGACCGCCTCTCAATTAGCTCAGGGAGGACACCGTGGGGTTTAGTGGGTATACCCGGCATTACAGACACCGCCGAAAAGTCCCGCATACCCCCGTTCATCTCCCAGGAGGTTCGGGGGATGCGCAATGCATTTCCCTCAGGATAAAAAAAAAGGTACCGCACGACGGGCTTGAATTTGAAACTTTTTTCCCCTATTCGAATAGTCGGTGGTCTACTTGCAAGATACGCATTGAGCGGACACTAACCAACCTGGTCAACAAATTTTTCTAATTTTTTAATATTCCCCTGCTATTTTCCCCAACATTTCTTTAAACCAATTGCAAAATAAATGGTGAAGAAATCATTTTTTTTAACTGATACCACTTTCATTAGATAAATTATGTTTTCATTATTTCTTATCAAAAACTCATTTTCATCGGTTTTTGAAAACCATAATCTTTAATTGAACTGAAACGATTCGACCTGGTGAAAAAGTGTATATAATAGTTTTTTTTTTACAGAATTATTAGGAAGTATTAATTTGATGCTTCCTCTTTGAAATGTCGTTTTTGCATTTGCGGAGCCTCAAGAATTTCGGTCAGCTAAGACCGGCGAAGGATGAAAATATCAAAATCGAAGTATATCCTATTGTAGACAATATAAGAGCAACTAAAAAGTATAATTAAACATGATTAAACTCATATGTTGTGCGTATGGATAGTTTACTGCTTCAAAAACGAGTGCAAATTCTGAAATTACACGTAATCACGAAAAGTTTGGTATTTCACTGTAGGCGAAGCCATTATTTTGCAATACATCAAGAATGTCCATGTTGTCCTCCGGAATAACAATTATGATTTACAACTCTTTGCTAGTATCGCAATGATTGTTGAAGCTACCTACGACTGACCACGAGGAGATAGCTGCAATTCGGGTGCCACTCATACCCACTCAACCACCCTACCTTTAGACACAGACATATTTCATCTAGCATGATATAAAATCATGCTTTATTCTCAAACTTTGGGGTCAGGCTCCTTTCAAAGAGCCTAGTCGGAATAAAACCGTCGTGTGTCACTTTACCATAAACGTATCGAAAATACTCTGTAACCTTCTTTACACATTTTTCCACTGCTTCAGTTGGCAAGGCATTTGGATAAATATTTAAAGTGAGCTTAGCTTTTTTTCTATTTCTTTCTTCCGATCACCTTCCCATATTTTAAGAAGCTCACTTTCTGTTAGCACCCGTGTGATGGAAGATTTTATTGCTGCAACACTGGTCCAGTCAGAAAGTGACAAAATCCCTTTGGCTTTTTAGTTAGGTTTTCTTTTTTTTTCTTTTATTTTTCCTTCATTTCCTTTCCTTTATTTTTCCTTTTCCACCAGTTTTAGTTTTCATTATTGCCCTGGTGATATTTCTCTGTTTTGTCTTTTTTTGGGAGGGTCATGTTGTATGTTGTGTGTATGTTGGTGTTTCGACTTTTTTTGTTTGGAGGGAATGTTATTCTTTTATCGTTTGTTTCTCTGTGTATGTGGTATATGGTTAGTATGTTGTTCTTACCTGTGATTCTGCCTGTTATATCTAGCATGGTGAATACTTCGGGAGATATGTTTCCGGTGTGAAGTGTTCTGTTGTGGTGTTCGTTTTTTAGAATTATTGAGTTGGAAATGATTTTTTTGTTTTCTAAGCGAGGTAAGTTTTTTTTTTAAATAAAGGTTTAACGTCGTATCAACTGCATGGTTATTAGCAACGAACAGGTGTATCATTATAGTATAACTTCCTGGATTTTCGATTCCTTAATAAATTCCAGTAGATCTTGTATTTTGTTTTCGTCAAGATTCTCTTTCAGTGTTCTTCATATTTTGTATCTTTCTTGTAATGCATTATATTTTGGGCAAGTTAATATCGTTAATATCATATATTGGGTGGTTAATTGATGTCGGTATGTTGCATGTTTCACATATTGGTACTGGACCCTTTGTCATCAGGAACGAATGTGTTCCCTTAGTGTGGCCTATTCTAATTCTGGATAGGGTAACTTGATCACTCCTTTTCAGGACACGCCTCACTTCTTTATATGCAAAAAAGGAGTCAAAGATATTTTTGGAGTGTGTTGAGGCTAGTTGTTTCCATTCCAGATTCCATTGGAGCATCAGATATCTGTTAGCTTCTTTAATCTGGTCTTCTATGGAGGTGTCGATGGGTTGACTGTCCATGGTTGGAGAATTAGCCGCTTCTTTAGCGGCCTTATCAGCTTCTTCGTTTCCCGGGATCCCAGCATGTCCCGGTATCCATATAAGTGTTACCCTCCCATCGGTGTTGGTGATTTCGTGATATGTTTCGAATATTGTCTATATGAATTTTCGTATGCAATTTGAATGGTATGTTTAATAGCTATGAGTTCTGCTGTGAATATTGAAATGCTGTTTGGGAGTTTGTAACTATGAGTAGCATATGGAGTAATCACTTCATATCCTGTTCCCGTTTCTGTTTTCGATCCATCTGTCTAAATTTGAGTATAGTCCTTATACTTTTCGAGCATTTCCATTGATAGCTTTCTATATAGTTCTGGATTTGTGTCTTCTTTTCTGTACATACATAGTGATTCCTCTGTTTCGATAGGATAATGCAGAGTCCATGGTGCGATTTTTAAAACTCTTCTTGGTATAGTGGGTGTGAATTTCATATTTAATTTTTGTTCTAGTTTATTAATTCTATAATAAAAGGGCCTTGGTAAGAGATTATGCAGGTCATATTTGGTTATGAGATGATTAGAGAAAAGTGTTATTGTACGTCGGTTTGTTAGGTGTGGTCGATATTTTAATAGCATGAGAGATACTAAGTAGAGTTCTTCTGATTTTCAGAGGAGGTTCATTGCATTCCCTCAGGATGCTGAGTATAGGACTAGCTCTAAACGCTCCTGCTATTATTCTCTGGACCGAGTTGTGTATGGGATCGAGTTCCTGAATGATTGAATTGTTAGCAGCGCCACAGATAATTGATTCATAATCCAGTTTTGACCTTACTAGTGATTTATACGTGATTGCAAGTACTTTCATGTCTGCTCCCCAACAATTAGCTGACAGTGTTTTAATTACGTTTAGGCATAGGTTGCATTCCTTTTGGAGCTTGGTGACATGGTTACTCCATGTTAATTTGATGTCAAATTCGAGACCCAGAATGTTCAATGACTGTACTTGCTCAAGTTTAGAATTGCCAAGGAGTAGATTAATTTGAGGTGGAGAGTGTTGTTTGGAGAATAATAATATATTTGGTTTTTGTTTTCGAGAATTTAAATCCAGTTCCAGTTGCCCAGTTTTGTAGATTGTTGAGCGTATTTTGTAATATATCTTGAGAAGTTTTTGTATTAGTCCACTGATGTAGTATAGTTAAATCGTCCGCAAACAGATGGGCTTGAATTGGACGGGGAATTGGGGCTAGGATATTGTTAATCGATATTAGGAATAACAGGACACTTAATACTTCTCCTTGGGGTACTCCATTCTCAACGATCATGGCCTCGGATACGGTTTTTCTGACCATAATAAGTCTCTTCTCTAGGAAGTTCGCGATGAATTCT
Source organism: Halictus quadricinctus (assembly GCA_028454245.1). NCBI lineage: Eukaryota > Metazoa > Arthropoda > Insecta > Hymenoptera > Halictidae > Halictus > Halictus quadricinctus. The sequence continues at coordinate 78,438 of CM052112.1, forward strand.
AGAATGTTTTCACTGAATCCCATACTTTCTAGTATGTCTAGCGTTCTTCTTCTGTATACCATGTCATATGCCTCTTCAATATCCATCGATATCATCACTGAATGTCGTTTGTTAATCAGACTATCGCAGATTTGAGCCTCTATGTTGATTAATTGATCCATGGTGGAGTGGAAATGTCGGAATCCACTCTAGGAAGGTGAAATTGTTTTGTTATTTTCAAATATCCAATATAATCTTTCTTTGATTATTTTCCCCATTAATTTACCCATGGTATTGGTTAGTGATATTGGTCGATAGCTTTCTGGTAGTGCTGGGTCTTTACTTGGTTTCAATATTGTAATCACAATGGCTTCTTTCCAGCTGTCAGGAAAGACTCTCTGTTGGATTATTAGCAATAATAATGCAACTGCCAAAAGAGCAAAAATAAATTACGTTGTCCATGAGAAACACTGTAGCTTTCTCTATCTTAGAATAACAGACCAGATGTCATCGGGCCCATAGGCCTGGTATTTGTCGTACCCGAGGGCCAGGGCAATAAACGATGCAGGCCTGGGTTTTTCCCTTATTTCAAGTGGACGAAAGATTTCTCTTTCGCCCCTGCTTTATTCTTTTCTTCACTTCGAGTCCGTTAGCCGAACTGGTTACATCGTCCTTCCGCGCTGTTTAATAAAACTGTTATAGCAAATTCTCCAGTGAAGTCAATTATTTAAATACCTAATCCTAATACTCTCTTTACCCAAATCCTGTTGAAAATTTTTAATAGATACTCTATACCACTCGTAGGTAAATTTGTCAGAAGTTTATTTGGAATGCCGCCCGGGCCTGGGGCTGTGTTTTTACATTTTATTAGAGTGCTTATAAGCTCGGTCATTTTAAAGTCTTCGTTAATCATAGTTATATCGCTGTTTTTTATTTTCTGTGGTTGTTCTATATCAAACTTAGGGAGGTCTTCTCTATATTGGAGGAATTCAGGGTCGTAGTTGGAATCGCTTGAGTTTTTTGCGAATATTTTTTTTCCGCGAGTAGATTTGCAATTTCCTTGTCATTTGTAATAGTGGAGTTGCCTGGCCTACTTAGTACAGAAATTTTCTTTTTGCTATGGGTGCCTTGGGTAGCCTTGATTTTATTCCAGATTGTTTTGGTATGTGTAGAACTATTAATTGTACTTACAAAGTCTAGCCAGCATTGTTTTTTGACTTGTTTACTTGTTTTCCTTGCCTGAGCTCTTAGTTTTTTGAATCGTATAAGGTTGTCCATAGTTTTGTATCTCTTGAATCTATTGAATGCATGTTTGGCTTTTTTAATAATATTTTCGCACTCCTTATTCCACCATGACACATAACATATGTTGTTATTACTTCTAGGTTTAGTTTTAGGGGTAGATAGGTCCGCTGCTTGTGTTATGGTAGTGGTCAATTTTTCTATGATTACGTTGATTTGGACTGGAGAACCTTCAAGAAGGGAATTCAGATAGGGGATGTTTTGTTCAATTATTTGGCGCTATTTATTCCAATCGGATTTAACTGAATTTTAGTTAGAATTGGAAAATGATCGCTATCATGTAGGTCCGAGATAGTTTCCCATTCACATCTGTGAGCAAAATTTGCACTACATAATGTTAGATCAATTATACTATAGGTTCCATTTGATATGGTGAAATGGATTGGACTTTCGTCGTTTAGGATGATTAAATTCTGGTTCATTATGACATTTTCTATTATTATCCCTCTTGTGTCAGTTCTTTCTGAGCCCCATAGTTTGTTATGGCAATTTAAATCTCCGGTAATAATGCATGGTTGTGGTAATTTATCGAATATTTCATTGAGTTTGGAGTCATTAAGGATCTGGCTATTAGGTAGGTATAGATTGCATAAATGTAAGTTCGGAGCAGTATGTACCTTGACTGACACTGACGCGACGTCCGACGAAATTTTGATTTCTTCACTAAATAGTACGTTATTGATACATATAGCCACCCCTCCGCTTGCAACTTGAGAGTTGCGGTTTGTGGCGTACGAGATGTAATCGAGGAGTATCAGATGTAAGTGGTTGAATATCCTTAGTGCGAGTTTCTTCGGTTAGACGTGGTGTGTCGGGTGCAGGGGGATTGCTGTGTTGACATGATTCGGTGTTTGGATTGTATGTTTCTTGGTTTTTCAGGCATGCCTTGGCAATGCGCCCCTTTTGATTACAACGGAAACAGTTAAGTGTGTCAGTTGATACGAATATCCGAAATTGCGTTTCTTCATAAGAGACAAGGAACGATTCTGGGATCTTGTTAACATCTTCAGGATTAATCCTTTCCTTACGGCAGCCCGCTCCGCTGGAGTGACGCCACTGAACGGGGCACCGCGCCGCGAAGTGTGCACTTTTGCACATCGGTAGTCTTCGATGTTCGGACTACCGCCGACTATAGTCGGCACCCGTACACACAGGTCGTCTCGCGGCCACCGACTATAGTCGGCACCCGTAACGAAAGGGTTAATATAGATATGTCGTCTAAAACTCAGTATGTGAGCCTTATCCCGACTTTGAAGGCCAGCTCTCATGGAGGTCAGGTTGGAGGTAGTTCTGACATGATTACTTTTAAAAATCTCCTCGATGATATCGTGTGGGATCGATGGTGAAACATTAGATAATATAATCCGCTGTGCAGGCGTTATTAATGGTCTTATGTTGAGTTTATTGTTATTGCCTTCAATATTCTTGTGTTTGCTTAGTAGATTAGTAACTGTGTCCTTTGTATCGAGGTACATTCGCGTCGGTATTTAAGTTGACGCGGTCGAATTCGGAGTACGCGATGCTGTTTTTTTTTTAATACGGTTTGTACTTGACTTTCCTGGTCTTCTGCTTCTGTTTACAGTAAGCATGAGTAGTGCGACAGTCAATTGTAGAGTTTCAAAACGAAAGTATCGCGGAAAGTGTAGTAATTACAAATTTCTAAAATTCTTGTCAAATTTATGTCTTGTGACCTGAACAGAGAGCATCAAAACGTGAAAGTTACAAGGAGCATATTCGGCAGTCTTTTACTATTTTGTATTTTTATTCTATTGTGGGAAGGGAAGAAGGGGTGCATCGGGGCGTTGCGACGGTAATGTTGGGGTTTGCGAGCGGAACAGAGACCGATGCTCAAAAACAATTAATAGTTTTAACAAGCGAACGTAAAAACAGCGCAACTTTCAAGGCGGCAGATGTTGGAGAAACACGATCGGGCGAAAGACGTTTACAATCGAAATAATTATAAAAGTAATCGCGGTCGGCGAAATTTAGACGATTCAAGTGATTTAGAATTGTTCAGTTTAATTCAGTGTGTTTAATTGGTGTGTTATTTTATGTAATCGTTGTTTATAAAATATATCGTTATTTTCACATTATCTCCCTTGATCCTACACTATTATTATTCTACTTTTATTTTATATTGTATTACGTGTTACAAGTGTCATTTTCAAAAAAGTGAACAAACCAACAATACTTCGTAGTAAGTTTCACATTTTATCTTTTGTTCATTTTTTTATCCATCTTGATTTACATTTTTATATTTTGGTTTTTATTTTATCTCTTGAATATTCATTCCCAAAATGTCAAGACGTTCGAAGAGTGTAAATTTATTATTAGAGAAAATAAATAATATTGATGAAGAGTGTTCCGAAGATGATCATGACATTTTTGATATTGAAAATGACGATGCGGAAAATTATGATCTATTTGAGGCCGACTCGAACAACAATGAAGACGAAGAGAATGTTTCGAACGTACGTAGAGGACGAAAGAGAAGGAGATTTTTAGTTAGTTCCGATAGTGAGAATGAGGAAGAGGTAATCGAAACTGCTGTAGACGGAACTGTTTGGCAAGAAGTAAAAGAAGGGTCTAATCCTGGAAGAGCACCTATTCATAATATTTTTAGGGGAACATCAGGCCCAACAGGGTATAGTAAACGAAATATTATGTGGTGAACACGAATAAAATGTACATTATATACTCCTAAATAGAAGAAACTATATTTTTATACTGACTATTAAATTGGCTATTATCTTCATTCTATATTAAAAAATATAAGTTGTGCTAAAGACCAGTCATGTGACCGGTCGCGGTAGGAATAGGTATACGTGAAGTGTCGGTAGGAATAGTGTTATGTGGCTGTTAGTTCGCGGTATATTTGCTGTGTTGTACAAGTTTTTGTTGCTTTCGTGTCTTTTGTAATTAGATGTAGTACTTCTGTACATCTGGGTGCATGCTCTTAACCATTTTCTCTCGAATATTCTTATTTTTCTCGTTAGGTATGGGCTTGTACTATACCATATGTGGTATCCATATGTTATTATGGGTCTGGCTAAGAGTATGTAGCATATTATTTTGATCCGTGTTTTTAGGTAATTTGAAAAGAATATTATATTTTGCCTTTATTAATGAATGCTTTCTTGGTTTTCTATAATTGGGTTGTCACATGGTTGTTGAGGAGTAGTCATTCATCCATATGTATTTAACTATTTTTTTTTTTGTGTGGAATCGTTACGTTATCTGCTTGGATACTGAAGTGTTTATATGAATTCCGGAAAATTTTATTCTGATTCGCGATTTTTTATCTTGTAATAGTCATTGATTGGTTTAAATGTATTTTGCATTATTCTTTATAGTTTTTTAGTTTTCAGTTTTTTTTTTTTAGGTCGTCTGCAAAGAGACCTTGGTGTCAACTGATTCCTGTATACCGTATAGGTTTGGAATTTCCGCGTTACAGATGTTGAAGAGGATTCACTCACACTGGGACTGTTCCGGAGTCCGTGGAATCCGTCTGTCAAATTGAATGTGAGATTTTGGTTTTTGTTGTCTGTGGCTACGTAAAATTTCTTGTTTTGCAACATTTTTAGGTGTGGCGGGCAGTTTTTCTTGTGGAGTTTGTATAATAAGCCTTTTATCCAAACGGTGTCGAAGGCTTTTTCGAGATTTATGAGGTAGGCTCCTATGTTTTTTTTTATTATGTAGTGCGTTCTGTATGTCTGAGGTTGCTTTTCGTAGCGCGTGGACTGTGCTTAGCTTATATGTGCATCTAAATTGTGTGTCTGGGATCATTTTAGTTTCTTTATCGAGTCTTCCTATGGCTAGTTTGATTAGGATTTCAATTACTTTGGATATATTGGGTAGCAGACTGATCGCTCTATAGCAAGATGGGAATGCTCGGTTTTTTCGTTTTTTGTATAGGGGGATGACTTTAGCTGTTTTCCAAGCCTTTGGAAAATAGCATTTATTTAGGCAGTTGTTGAATAGGATGTTGTTGTCGTAGATTGTGTGGAACGTTAGATTTTTTTAGGATTTTTTTGCGTATATTGTCCGATCCTGATAATTTTTTGCTATTTAGTTTTTTTAACAGTCTGTATGTTTGGGACGGGTTGGTGAAATAGTCTGGGTCGTCGTTCCAATTGGGTGAGTTGGCTGTATTATCTTCTGAGAATTGGATTAGGCTTTTCATTTCCTGCTGTGTTGGTGATTAGGTTGTGTGCGAATTTTTGGTGGCGTTTTTCAATTATTTCGGACAGCCTTGCTTTACCAAGGCAAGCATTAGGATATAGCATTAGGCAAGGTTGTTATATTGGGTATAGCCTGCTGCGAAGTTCGCTCCAACTGTATTTGATTTTTCTGATTCGTTTGTGATTACGTAGTTTCCTTTTACGTTTTTCGCAGTATTGTTTAGTGATATTTTTTCGCCTTTCAATATGTTGGTTTGGGTGTGTTCTATTTCTAGGTTCGATAGTCCGGTTTTTCCTTTTTGTCTAAATATGGCATTTAGTTGTGGGAACATTTTGGTTCAGTTGACCGGAATATTTTTTATTTTATTTTTCCCGAATGTGCTAGTTGGTTTTTGGAATTCTTTTCTGATGGAGGATTTACAATGATTAATTAGTTCTTTGGTTTCGTTAATGATGTCCCGTGCTTGTATAGATGGGTGTCTAAGTTCGTTGTTTAGAATGGTTAATAGTTTCTTTTTCGTTTTTTGGAGTTTTTTGATTTCGTTATTACATATAGTTCTGAGGGCTGAGTTATAGTCAAGGTGCTTGGGTATTTGTCTGTCCACTGCTTTTCTGGTACTTTCCTCTATGGTTGTGAGGTATTCTTCGATTTCGGCACTTGATGGATAATTGTTGTGTGATTTTTGATGATGTCTTCTTGGCAGATAGTCCAGTCTGTCGTGGCGTATCTAAGTGGTTTATCTGGGGTTTTAAAAACGATTTTTTCGTTGTCTTCTGGTAGCGTAAAGTCTATGATTATAGCCCTATGATCGCTGTCCATGTCTGTGGTTGGTATTGTTCCGTCTGTGTTTAGGTTATCTAGTTTTAATCTACTGTCTACTAGTCTGAAGTCTAAGAACGAGTTGCTTCTGTGGAATGTAGGTAAGTTTTTAGAGTGTTTTCTACTTCTATGCTAAAGTTAGTTAGCTTTTGAGCTAGTGCTAGGTCTCTTCCATTGTGGCAGTGGTTATTCCAATTTTTGTGTTTGGCGTTTATGTCGCCAGTTGTTCGATCCCTCGCAGACATAATTACCGTGAGTCATCGCATTTCCGGCCGTAACGCAAGCGAGGATGTTACAGCTGCACAGAGCATGCTCTTTCGCCCTAAAAACACATTGCGTAACGTAAGCCCTTTTCCGATTTTTGTCCGTCCTTCGACTAATCACGAAGAATGCTAATTCTCGAGTTGCCGCACGCGAGGCACTCGAGGGTTCGAGCTGATGGCATTGGAAAGGTGGCCATAAGTCAATCCATGCGGCCCTCACTCCGTGTACCGTCCGCGAGGTACTTGAGGGTCCCGGATTCGGACACAGCGGGCCTCGTGGCCAACTACAAGCGGCGACCAAGGGGTCGTAAATCCTCTGCCGCACTTGCCATACGAACCATTATGCCGTCGCGAGGCATACTCGGGTTTGTTCGGTTTCGAATTTTCGTGTCTCTGGTTTTCGTCAACGGACGAAACCCAGATACAATAAACGCATCTATGGGCCACTTAGGCCTTCGTCGCGCTGCTCCGGAGTCCCATAAATCGCGCATTTTGGGAACTCTCCCTTATTGACTTGAGGTGGGGACTTCCTCCTCCACCGGTGAGGGCTGTTTCAGAAGATCCTCCTCCCTCAAGTCAAATCAACGAATGGAGATGATTCTTCCCCCGAAAACGGGCCCATGGCCAAAAAATCGCGTCACCACCGAGGTGACGAGCAAGCGGGCCTCGGAGCAGAGCGGCAGAATCAGCAAACTCGGCATCCTAGCTACAACAGAATTCGAGTCAACCAATCGTGTCACACAGTATTAACCGCTACTATTTACTGTATCCTGTAAACAGTCACCCAATGTTAATTCGGCCGATGACAGGTCATTTGTTAAGTTTGGAATAAACTTTATTTAAACAAACGCGCGCCCCAATTTTTTCGTGAAAACGAATACGCCCTTCTTTCCACCAGTCATGATGTAATAATTATTGTTCTGGTCTAATTTTAGTTGTTTAAAGATGTGGTCTAAGTCGTTTATAAAATCTGTAGATTATGTTACCGGAGCGTATGTGGCTATTATAAATAGGTTGTTATTGTTAGGTTGTTAATTATGTATATTTCTATTACGTTTAGGCTTTTATTGAGTTGAATTCATTCGTATCTGATATCATTTTTTAATAGGATAGCTACCCCTCCACCGTTAGCCAAGTTTCTGTCATTTCTTATTAGGTTGTAGTTTTTGAATTTGGGTCTATGGTGTACTTTTAGTTTTGTTTGGTTTAGCAGTAGGAGGTTTGGGTTATGGTCGATTATTAATTGTATAATGTCATATCTTCTTTTGTTAGTGGCTATTGAATTTATGTTTGGCGATTTCAGTTTGAGTTTTTTGTAACTATTGTTATCCATTGATTGGTGTGTTTATAGGTGTTTCGTTTTGGATTGGTTTTATTCTTTCTATTTCGATTACGAAATAATATGTACATGTGTATATGCAGTACATTCCCGATATAAGTCACTTGCGCGGTTCTGGCGAGGGACATTTAGACGAAATCTGTGGTTCTCACCGAACGTTGCATTTAAAATACACAGTGCACGCTGAAAACGTAAATATCACTATCCGTCTACATAGTGATAAGAAGGCTGAGAAAACATCTTTCTTTGACACAATGTTGCACGTAGAAACGGATAGCGAAGTTGTCTAGCAAACTAGTCGGTCTAACGTCTAAAAAAAGAATTCAAGTCATTTCGAATAATCTTAAAAAAGTTATGTGATTTTTCAGAGTGTCCACTTAATATTGTCCCCGACTGTATATAGATGTATAAATGACATAAATAAATGTATAAATCTCTCACTTTGATTTGTAAATTGCATCACATATTTGTAGAAATATATTTATTTGCCAATCTCGTCATTTGATCGATACAATAATTCACTATGAATACACAACTTTAGACTCTATTGACAATGAACTTTGTTTTCCAGTATCTTTCTTTGTTAAGCAATCTCATAAATCATGTTATAGACTATGATATGATTATCAATGATCGCACCTTCTCGAATTTTCATTTTTTTACTTTTTGTCAAGTTTACAGAGTTCCTGCCTCACTGTGCGCCGTTCCACCGCGTTACATGAAATAAAATGCCCGCTTTTATTCGACTGTGCTCTAATTTACGTTTAGTACTATTTTACACATTTACACAAAATTTTTTAAATGTACACAAAGGACGGAACTTTCAGAATCAATATTGAAAAAATTGATGGTTTGAAGATTCAATAATTCTAGAGCGTCTTCAACCTATTCGATAATTGATACAAAATATAATATGTTTCAATTTTAATGAAATATGATTTTTAAAATTTCTATTGATCTCAGCTACGACACTTTGTCTGATTTCTTATGTTTCTACAGAAACAGCGACATTTTTATAAATAAGTGTCATTAGTCTATAGTGTCTAGGATTTTCGAATTTCAACGATGATTTCATTACTGAATATTGTGTAATTAGATTATAATACATGTGAAAAAGATATAAATGAGTTTGATTTGAAGAATCGTCGGTTGTTCAAAGTCTAAACGCCAATATTAAATGGATTTTTAAAATTAAATTTCAACACTTTACCACGTTGAATACATGGTCAATATACGCTCCCCAATAAAATTAAAGAATCACTTCTCTACGAACCCGAGAAATTGGGTCAATATCAAATGATCATAACTTCCGCAAAAATTGTTATATCGATATCGTTAAACAATTATTTGAAAGCTTAAAGTCTCTTCTTTCAGATGCTTCTTCAAATTTTTAATTACGTTCCTTTTTAACACGGTTATAGCGTTATTTATAAGACTTTGATAGTTATAAAAAATTTTGTTCAATTTTCACATATCAAATGGATGTGGAATTAAATTCTAGACCTGAGTCAGACATGGACAATTTAAGTGTCGGAGAAAAGTTGTTGCCAGCTCACTTAAAATGTTGTGCCCACAGCTTAAGTCTCTGTGTTACCAATGATGCAGTCAAGGTTTCGGAAACTTCGGAGAGCTTATTACTTATACACAAACAAGTTATGAGAAAATGTAATTTATTGTGGAAAGCTGCTATATGGCCGAAAATTGCTGAAATTAGACAGGACATATTGGGTCATACAATGAGCCGTCTTGGCGATACAAAATGGAACAGTTTATATGATTCCTTAAGCCAAATGTTAAATATTAGAACGAAATGCTCTCAGTTATTCAGAGCTTTGAAAATTGATAACATGTTTAGTGAAAGTGATTTTAAGTATTTGGAAGAACATTTAGCTTGTGTAATACCGATTTCAGAAGCACTAGATTTTCAAGGAGAAAATACTACCTACTATGGCATTACCTTACCATGCCTCGTGGCTTTACGCCGTATGTTACATTTACTGCCTGAAAAAGAATGGGCATATTGTGCTTCTTTAGCAAAAAATTTTAAAGTTTCTGTTCAAAGAAGGTACCATGAATTTTTTTATTTTACGTCCACTGCAGCGGAAAAGGTTGCAGTTGCTGTTCTATCATATCCAAGTTTCAAAAATCGCTGGTTATCTTGTTTCCTATCAAGAACAAATTTTAGCCGCATTCGAAAAAACAGTTTGGAAGAAATGGAAATGCAGTTAAATAAAATACCATGCACAGACATTATGACCATTTCGCAAGAAAATAGTTTCTTTGATTTCGGTCCACCATCTCCTTCTTCGAGGCAATTTAAAATCAAAAGCGACACTTAATATACTGAAATTCTTTGTAGAGGATGATAAAGAATTTGATATTATCGTTCGATATCCAGAAATGAAAAATGCGAATTGCGAATTGCGAATTTTCCAAAGCGAACTCACCACAATCGCAAAAATTATCAAATTTTTATTTTGAGAAAAGTGTTATTCTAAAAGCAAACCTGAAATAATAGGAAATTAAAGTACAAATAAGTAAAGATATAGGTATGCAAATAGCAAACTATTGAAAACAAACATATTTTTGGTGAAATATATTTCTGTTAATTCTCCCTTCGCTCTCTCCTCTCTCTCTCTCTGTACCTCTCTCCCTTCTCATTACAATTTATGCATACACCGTGTGGCGATTAACTTCAACAATTGGTTAAATCAGTCTCCGATTTTTCGACAATTAATATTTTTTAATCAACGATTGACGATTAACTTCATCAATCGATTGAATGAATCGTCCATTTTTCAATGAGTATCTTTTTTAATCGTACACATTAATCAATCAATCTGATAAAAATTTTAATCGATTAAAGCCCAACACTGCGTGGCGGAAGCGTGGGGATGCTCGCCGCCGGAAAATGGGGGAATGTCGTCATAGAAGGGGAAGGGTAGGGTGGTAGTCAAGTCTTAATGTGGCGATACTGCTCATGCCTTTGTTGCCCCCATCGTACGTATGTATGTACCCAGTGTCGCCAGATCAAGAATTGTGTACCCACTCTAACTTCCTCTTCTACCGCGCTATTCCCCTCGCTTCCGTCACGTCCCGATCATGTGATGCGTTTCGTCTTTGTCGTGCATACTCTGGTACTGACAGAGAGAGGATACCTTCTTCCCCTCATTTCGTGTTTCCTCCCCTCATCTGGTGACACTGTATCTATCTTCTAGCTACTTGCGACAGACAAAGCGCGTCCTTTCTCCATGTTAATGGCGAATGCTAGTAGGCGATAGTAGGCGGCGTGGTGGTGACGGTTTTGTCTCAATTGAGACCAAGGTTACCAGACGATGTGTATTCCCCGAAAATGCTTGCCCCTCTACCACTAAATATAGCTTGAATCTCCTCTAGTATCTCTCGGCACGAGAAAAATACGTGACGTTACATTATTCCCGTTCTGCTGCTAGTATCTGCTAGCCAACTATTATCACATATTCTCTTCCTGCAGAGAGTGACTAACGGGAAATCTGATGGTAGAGAGGGAAGCGCAAAGATTTTTTCTGTCAACTCTGATTGCTTATAATTTGTTAGCTTTTATAATTTGATGTAAAACTAAATTTTGAAAACGACGCAATGGAAATATTTTTTATACGAACACAACATTGAGAATTATCAGACGGATAGCTAAGTATTCTTTACCTCTGCCCCAGACGATAATGTTGCCGTTGCTGTCGCCTGTAAGAACATCGCCATTTTGGTTGAAAGCCACGCAGGTAACATATCTTGGCTTTTCTCTACTTTCGAAAATTCCCATTCGTTTGTACAGCATGCCACCGTTGTCAAGGGACCAAAACGACACATGACCTTTTCCACAGGAAACAATCTGATTTCGTTCGAGCGGATGCCACTCGGCACATACTACTGTATCAACGGAACACTGAAATAATGTTTATATTTTTTAAATAATTCTGCTTTATCGTTGACTGTAGTATTTTGCATTAAAAGAGACACATGTAATGTACGTATAATAACTGGAAATATTTATTGCATCATACTCGAATTTGCGTACATACAATGTTTATGTTAATGTTGTACTTCAATCAATTTTCAATAATTAAATATAGTCATGAAACTTTGTTACATTATTTATTACCTTCTAAGTACTGAAAACTTGATACGATAATGCAAACTTACTTTCTATTTTCTTAATATTAATAGGAATACATATTTTAATTATTGAATCGCATGAATAAATAATATTCATTCGATTCAATAAACATTTCCACTTAGTATGTAAGAAGTATATTATAATGTGCAAATTCTATTTTACATGGCTAACAGAAGCAGAATTAGCAATTCCACACTATATACTGCGTGATAACATTCAAGTTGCTGAATACGTGGAAATTGAACGAGGTGAAACAAGAAAAGAGCATACCAAAAGAAAATTTCGGAACTTGGCTAGAAAGCATTGGACTTACTTAGCAACGTCAGAACAAATCCCGGAAAAATACTTCCACGGTAAGAACTTTACGATAGACATTCGATAGTAATATATCAAGGGACGGCAACGTAGGCACCAAAGTGTCCGCGGACCCTCGTCACGTCGCTCGCCAATGTTTTAGTCACACTTAGAATCGTCAAATATTCTGAATAAAGTAACCGAAGACCAGTTGTTGCCAGATCATAATAAGTCAGCTAAAGTTAGGGTAGTTATCCCAATTGCCGTGCCATAAATCTAACTTGTTAATTGTTTAATTGATTAATTAATTTATTTATGTTAATTCCATCCGTTTAAAATTTATAATGACTCTCAAATTCTTTCTTTTTATTACAATAGTTTTTTAAGTTATAAATGTTAATATTTCAAAATAATGTATGTTGCAACGGCAACACTGAAGGGCGAACATACATACGTCGTTCTCCAGCGGATTAGGCGACATACGTGCAAAGGACGTTTTACAGCAGGCAAAGAGCACATACGGATCGGAACCGAACAGGCTGATATTTTACAACGACCACGCGCTGACAACTTCGACCCCGACAGAGGGACAACAAGTGTAACAGACTCACCGAAACAACGAGTGGGATTATATTTACACTAATCTTCCGTTAATATAATTGTAATGGGAAGTAACTTTCATCGTTCATTACACATGTAAATATCATCAGAATTATGTCATACTTGGTATCATTTTCATTAAAAAAATGCCATGAATATGTTGGTCAAAGTCCCATAAAAAATAATACAAAATAAAGAAGTTTTGTTATTTGATTAATAGTGGTAGCCTGGTCTTATGTTACACTCCTCGGCGACCGAGGTCTCTTGAGCTTCTTGGCCCCTCACGGGTTATACAACAATGAGGGTAGTTCTGGGACTTTTATCTGTTCGGTTTTTAGGGTATACATACATGCATAGAGTAAACACTGTAGTGCTGTCAAAATACACTTTCAATTTGATAATTATAATTATATACATTAAAAAAAAATTGTATTAAAAAATCGTTAACAGGTATGGAAAGTAGTCCGGAGGTATTTCAGCATGTATAACTTCACCATTTTTTAAAGGGTGAGTGGGGGGGGGGGGGGGAAAGCGTTTTTAAAAAAAATGCATTTTAAACAATTTTTTTCTCAGTTTGGTAGACACAATAATACCACTTTTTTTAAAAATATCATTTGTTATTATTGAGATATTTAAAGAAAAAGAAAATATTTAAATTTTTTCAGAGGCTGATGTCTACACTACTTTACTTTACTTTACTTTATGCTACGTTTTCGAGAAATGTCAAATGAAAAATTTCGTTTATTTTGAAATAAATATAAATACAATATTTCTTCAGTTTCTAAGTGTTGTAGGAATATGCTTTTTTGATGATTACCCTAGCGATAAGGACTTTTGTATAAGTGTGTGGCAAGAGTGTGAGCGGGGGACTGCGCGGGAGAAGTGTATAACAGAATAGCGGTAGATCCTTAGTATGGCCACCGTGCGGAAGTGCGTCAACAAAAACAATTGTATACCGTATCAAAATATATGCAGAATAGTGTTGAACAAAGCTTGTATGTTCTATTTTCTATTAATACATAACAAATCACAGGTTAGGGGCCCAGAGTAGTGGATTAAGAGGGGAACCTGGTATAAAATGAAATTTTTTAGCATCCTTTTTTTTGTTTAAATCGATAGGAATACGATAAAAAATTTACAAAGTGATCAGAGATGTTCTGGTACGTTATTTTCAAAATAAAGTGAACGGTTATATTGGGCGGAGCGACTCGGGTAATCTGGCCCTCGTCGGAAAGGCTCGTGCTTCTCGAAAAAAAGAAAAAACGGCTGAAGTACAACTTTTTGAGGGAGAGGAAGATCTGTTCTATGGCCCTGGAATCGCAGATTAGCAAAAACCCGCGGTAAGTTAAAATGAATTAAGATTTTTTCACGATTTTTCTGTTATTCAAACTTTAAACGCATTTTTCTCGAAACGCAAAATTTCGCATGCCGTGCAACGTAGCTGAAAAACTGATTACTCGATCTTTATGAAACTTGGTATGTATATATATTCTATAAATAATTGATTGATTTTTTAATTTTTTATCTAAAACATTGTTATCAACAATTGTTCATAACAGAAAATCCGCTTTTTTTCTCAAACTTTGCCATTTTTGCAATTTTGCAAATTTTAATGAAAGAAGAATGTCATGTTGTGCGTTTTTGCATAAACTAACGATTCCATTTTTACTTTTTTGTTTACGCTGCACGACGCATTTACAGGATACCATTTTTAAGCCGCCATTATACCATTGATATTAACAATTAATAAAAAATATTTTTTTACGTTATAACATTAATAAATGATACCTCAAATTTTAAATCAATCTGTGCATTACATTTTTCAAAAAAAAATTCTTGGAAAATTCTTGAAACAGTCCATTTACACAAGGTTCCCCCCTTAAATAGTATACAGAAAAGTAATAAGTTAAAAGCACGTGGTGAAGAGAACATGGCGGTAAATGTAAAGAACACATTCAATATGAATTTGTTAAACGGAAAGAAGTTCCACACGTAGAAGTTTAAAATAAAAACGCTACTAACAGGACAAGGAAGACTATAACGATAGAAGGAAGATATAAGAGGTCAGAAGGAAGGATAAGTGCAAATCGATTATTGTGCAATGCATAGACTATAATCAAATACAGATAATTAGAGGTAAAAATACATCCTATCCGGTGTGGGAGTTGCTGAAAGGTATGTACGAGAGAAAGGGGTTTGGACAGCTGTATTTAAAAAGAAAATTAATGTCGCAGAAGTTACACGAAAATAAAGATTTAGATGATTTCTGTGAGAAATCGATAAACTAGATACCCGATAGTGTTCGATGCATCGAACAGGCCCAACGCCACTTGGGACGTCTGGGGTTGACGACCGCCAGAGGGACGCGTCGTAACGCGCAATGCAATGCGTTTAGTCAGTCTGCGAAATTGCTACCGAACGCATCTGTACTCGGAAAGCTCTTAGATTAAATAAATCAATATATTAGTTCGTTGTGCACTTCACTTCCCACCAAAAACCTAACAATTTCCTTACAGACGATATATTGTGACAGTTAAGGGCAAGCGATGTTAAGGTAAAAAAGAAAGATGCGATACGCAGTCTGGTGATGTCGTTATCAAAGTTGTACAAAACGGAGGTGTCCATATTGGAAAACGTGTCGACCGAGGATTTGAATTTGAACGTTGTAAAATCAAAAATGAGAAGCGAAGTAGAAAAGAGAAAACTGTATAGAACAACGAACCACGAAGAACATCATAAACTAGCAGCATTCACGTCACATCGTTCAACGGTTTGCTATGGTTGTGGTGAGCAAGGACACTACAAAAGAGATTGTAGAAGGCTGAATGATAACAGAAAACCGTACGGATTATGAACGAGCATGGACCAGGAGAGCTCAACATAGAGGCAACGAAACAAGAGGCAGTACAATGGGTATGTATGTACGTAACGGTGGCCAGAGATTCAACCCGAATTGAAGAGAAGCAATCTTGTAAAGAGTGAAACCATGACTGAGGTGAAAGACGACAAAAGCATTTGTTCACAAGTGACTGTGAAGAAGAGAGACAAACTGTAAATGAAAATAAAATAGTATTTTTGATGGACTCAGGGTGTACAGATCATCTAGTGAATAACAGAGAATATTTTACAGATTTCATGATGCTAAAGAGGCCAATAGAGATAGCTACCGCCAAAAGCAACATTTTTATAAAAGCTGTAGGAATAGGGAATAATAGAGCGTTAAGTTATGTTAATGGCGTATGGATAAGGTTTACAATTAATAATGCATTCTATGTACCTAGTCTAAGGAAACATCTATTGTTCCTTAAAAAACTAGAAATGTCTAATGTTAAGGTATTGTTTGAAAGGGCTAAAGTAAAATTGTTCAGTGATAATAATTTAATAGGTGTTGCAAAGAGAGAAAACTTATATGAGGTTAGATTTGTGATTCCAAACAATGAATATTTGAATGTTGAGCTTATTGAAGCTTATGCAGGCTTGTGCAAGTTTAGTTAAGAATAAGAGTGAAGCATTTGGATGCTTTAAGGAATTTGCACAGATGGCACAAATGAAACTGGGACAGAAAACATCAACGCTAAGGTGTGATAACGGTAGGGAATACATTTCAAACAAATTCAAGGATTATTGTAGAGATAATGGCGCTGTCATCGACTACACGGTACCATACACGCCGCAGCAGAATGGCAAAACGGAACGGTTCAATCGAAGTTTGATGCACATAGCAAGGACATCAATGGATGACACAGTTACTCCTAAAGAAAAGGGATGAAGCTGTAAGTACAGCCGCATACGTATTGAATAGAAACCCCAGCGTAAGTCTGGATGGCGTTACTCTATCTGAAGCGTGGTATGGTAAAAAGCAAATGTTGAGAATTGAAGAATTTTTGGATCGGTAGCTTACGCACACATTCCAAGAGAGATGACAGGCAAATTCGATTCGAAAGTGGAAAAGTGTGCAATGATACACACCAACGGATTATAGTAAATCAATTTGTTCCCCTCACTAAAACTCGGTTGCAACCCCGACCCGTGTAAAGAAACTAGACGGAAGACACGATGAGCACTTATGGAAGAATGCGATATAATGAAAGCTGCGATCGATAAGCAAGAATAAGACATGGGAATCGGCAAGAAGGCACAATGGTATAGAAATGTTAGATACAAAATGGATTTACACTTATAAGCCTTTCGAAAAGGAAAAGAAAAATCAGTACAAGACTTTTTTAAGTAATCAGTAAGTAATCAGTATTGTCACGTCCCGTGGGTTGGTCATTAATGAAAATTGATTCAAATTTCTCAATGATGTTACGCAGGAAACATCAATAAATGAAAATGTAACCACTATCTTAGGGAAATAATATAATTATACGTTAATGGCGTCGAATTTAAGAATTTGGTTTCCGTAATTCATTAAGAAGCCTTGAAATTGAATTTTGAATAGGTTAAACAATATCAATATTATGCAGTTCAAATACTCCTTAGAAATCAAATTCAGAATTCAAACTCTAAGACTCCTCAAGTAATTATAAGATCATTAAAACACTGAAAGGTCACTCACCAAAAACAGAAACAAATCGCACAAAACACAATAATCCATATAATTGAACGTAACGACTGGAAGCCCAAGAGTTCCACCGAAGCAGATGCCGAAAGCGGATACACTTCAAACGACGAGACATGACCGACGAAGAATGTAGAACGGTCATCCTTACGCGGAGGGGCAATCCGCACTGACGGGCTTGAAGAAACTGACTGGCTAAGAAGATGGGGTTGGTACAATGAGGGAAGATTCACACAAAGGAGTCGATAAGCAACTAGCTGACCGCAGACTTCATAGAAGAATCGCAGAAAAAAACGAATGAAGACATCAGCTTAAAAAACATAAGCTGAGATAAAGAAATCAATAAGGCACTAGATGACAATAGACCTCCTAAAAAAATTGCAGCTATCTAAAGTAAACATCCGCTGGAATCAAATCCTACAATGACGAAGCAACGCAATGTCCTACAAAAAGCTATTACTAAGAACCTAGAGACAATAAACAATTTCTCGAAATTATATATCTAGGGAACAAAGGAAAATTTGCCTATAAAAGAAACAGTTTCCCTTCGGGAACAGTCAGTCAATCAATCAACAGCAGCAACTCACAACGACTAAATTGAAGTGACAAAAAAGAAAAGGAATACAGTGAACCCAAGAATAAAAACGTGAGTAGCACTTAACACGTTGAAATTGTATACATCTGGTATACGTAGCCAAAAGAAAAAAATTTATATACAGGGTGTCCCGTAACTGGTGGTACAACCGAGCAGGGGGTAATTCTACATGAAAAACTGAGTCGAAAATGTAGAATAAAATTTTTTGATACAAGGCTTTGTTTTCGAGAAAAATGAGTTTGAAAATTTGTCTAGTGCGCGTGCACTCAGCTTACTTGCGGCTCAACGGATTCCACTGCCTCACGTCTGGATATCTCGGAAATTCGTACTTCTAGATATATTTACAAACATTGTCAGTATAATGATATCACTTCTATCGCTCCTATTCTCCTAGTCCCACATAAATGGGAACACCTAAATATCTTTCGTATTTACAGTCCTAAAAGAAAACTTCAAAGGACAAAGTGACACTATTGCAGGGGTCCATTTTAATGCTGAAGAAAAAAATTCTTTATGTCGTGTTTTTTAATGAAATTTCAAGGTCACCGATGTTTTTTTAAATGGAATAGTATACGATAGCATGATATACAATAAAAAACTGAATTTATTGGATACCACCTTTTTGACCTTGAAATGACCTTGAGCAAGAATAATCATGTTGAAGCGGATGAAATGTGGAAGTTTAAAACTTACGTGTTTCAGCAAAGATTGCACGTTGTTTACGTCGGGTTGACCTTTACATATCATAATAAATGTTCGAAATGTTGACCATCCTCATTTATGCAATGTTGCAATCTTTTAATAAATGATCTGTAGGCATGGTCGATTTCCTGAGACGTAATTGAAGCACATGCTGCAGTAATCCTTTGTCGCATATCCTCTGGCGTTGTGGGTTTATCTTTGTACACAATATATTTAATCTTGCCCCATAGATAAAAGTCCAATGGTGTCAGATCCGGAGAACGGGTTGGCCATGGAATTGGTCCTCGTCGCCCAATACAGCGTCCAGGATATTTCGTATTTAGCACCGTTCCAGCAACTTTAGAATAATGCGCTGGACAACCATCATGTTGAAACCACATGCGCTCCCGATCGAATAACGTAATTTCTTCTAAAAGGCCCGACAAATCCTGGCGTAAAAATGCAACATACTTTATACCAATAAGAGTTCCTTGTATAAAGTACGGGCCTATTATTTTACTGCATAAAATTCCGCACAATACGTCAACGGTCCACGGTGTTTGCTTTTCTACTTATCTTAACCATCGTATTTATTCTAACCGATTAACCTTCTATTAACGATCTCAATGATACATACTCTAACATAAACATACGCTGTTTACTATGAAAACTATTTCGAACATTTATTATGATATGTAAAGGTCAACCCGACGTAAACAACGCGCAATCTTTGCTGAAACACGTAAGTTTTAAACTTCCACATTTCATCCGCTTCAACATGATTATTCTTGCTCAAGGTCATTTCAAGGTCAAAAAGGTGATATCCACTAAATTCAGTTTTTTATTGTATATCATGCTATCGTATACAATTCCATTTAAAAAAACATCGGTGACCTTGAGATTTCATTAAAAAAACACGACATAAAAAATTTTTTTCTTCACCATTATATTGCCCCCTGCAATAGTGTCACTTTGTCCTCTGAAGTTTTCTGATAGGACTGTAAATACGAAAGATATTTAGGTGTTCCCATTTATGTGGGACACCCTGTATACTTACCTCAACTTTACTTAATGCCATACTTTATTAATTATAAAATTTATTATTATATAAGATAATATAGGTTTATTATATAAGAGAGCCCTGAAGAATAAAAGAAGACTTCATAAATAAAATAAAAGAAGAAGCTAAATTATTAGCTGAAAAGTCCCTAAACCAAATGGCCAAGGAGATTCAAAATATGGAGAGTTCTTCCTCCTCCTCCTCCTCCTCCTCCTCCTCCTCCGACACAATAGAATTAAGTTAAACATTTATAAATTTTATATACAGAGTGAATCACGAATCATGATCAGTAGAGATTACTCTGTTATTAGCAGTCCCATCGAAAATGTTTTTATCAGCTTTGCATGGTTTCCAGATAGCTTTAATGTGATTATAAAAAATTATTTGACAAATCATTTTTTTTGTTTTTTTCAAGGTCATCTTGAATTTTTTGCAAATAAACATATAATTTTTTCCCCTATCTGTTAGAGGATTTCAAGACGAATTCGGTAAATATCGGAACATGACTTTTTTTTCATCTGGGTCGAGAAAAAATTAGAAAAACTTTGTATTACAAGGAGTATCATATGTTACGCCGTTGTACGCGTTATCCAGACGCCAAAATGGCGCGACCTTCTATTTCTTAATTATCGTATAAACTACAAGGTGGCAGGAGGTGGTACTTAAAATTTATATGCTCTGTTTCACAATTGTTTAAACTTTCATATAAAACAAGTCTGATCTTACTACTCTCAATCATTGTTTTAAAACCCTTCTCAAAGTTTAAATTATTAATAATATTGTAGCATTTGTACATAGATTAAATAGTGCTTAGAAAATAATCAAATACTAAAAGCACGCCTATTAATATATGTAAGACATTCATTCAAATCTGTTATATCATATTCTATAACGAGCTCTTAGAATAATTAGTTTCACTTTGAATTTCAGAATTTTGTATTCAAAACGTTAGCCTCGATTACACAATTAGCTGAAATTAATAATATTTTGAATTTTGAAGGTTTGAAGTGTATTGTCAATTTATAGTAAAGAAGTCTGTCAAAATCTTGAACTTCGAATATTGTCTTTTGGCCAGTAAAATCAAAATTACATGCGCAGTCCTTTCCTACGTTTGGCGCGGTTACAAGAAAATAGTAGCTCTACACGATCTACATACATATGTTACAGCACGGACCCGAGGATTGGGCTTAGATCAAGACTACTGTACTAACCCAGAATCAGGCAACTTGCAGCCCATGGGCTACGCACAATTACCTAGAGTTGGTGTCACATAAGAAGGAATCTATTTCCCACCCACGACGGGTCTCGATCACCCACAACGTCATGAATATTCATATACCGGGAGACAAGTAATTTGTCATTTGTACCGTCTTAACCTCTCAAACCATATCTCTCTGAACGATACAAACATATGATATTATCAACAACTAGTGTCTCGGCGCAAAAGAGATGCGCAGTCGTAGGAGCACGAGTAGGGGATTAGCCAATGAATAAGTCCCGTTGATGTCATATGCGCAGTAAAGTCTTAAATTCGTCCTTTGCCAAGTTCCTTCTTATTTGGCACCTACTATATGTGGACTCAGATGGAGGCTTAACTTTACCTCAGGAAACCAGAACTTTTTTATGTAATCCTCTAGACTTTGGCGAAAAATGCCGAAAATCCAAGTTTCACTTCTAGGAAATCACTAGTTCAAAACTTATGTCTGTGTAAAGATATGCAATTTTTCAGCGTTTTTAACAGGTAAGGGCGCTGCAGAGCCGCTAGATGGCAACACGAGCACGCAGTAATGCTGATAATGTAGAGAGGCTATTCGATTTTCTAGTATTTTTTAGTTGCTACAAAAATGTCTGACGATCGGTAAATTTCTCTAATTTGCCGAATTGCAATGAAATCGCAATTGTTTTCGCTCGCGAATACAGGTTATTACGGGTATCTAAGAAGTACAGCATATACATCGTACGGAGATGAAGCTGTGTAGAAATGAATCTACAGGGTGTCCCACATAAATGGGAACGCCTAAATATCTTTCGTATTTACAGTCCTAAAAGAAAACTTCAGAGGACAAAGTGACACTATTGCAGGGGTCCATTTTAATGCTGAAGAAAAAAATTCTTTATGTCGTGTTTTTTAATGAAATTTCAAGGTCACCGATGTTTTTTTTAATGGAATAGTGTATTTCTTACGATAGCATGATAGACAATAAAAAACTGAATTAGTGGATACCACCCTTTTGACCTTGAAATGACCTTGAGCAAGAATAATCATATTGAAGCGGATGAAATGTGGAAGTTTAAAACTTACGTGTTTCAGCAAAGATTGTGCGTTTTTTACGTCGAGTTGACCTCTACATATCATAATAAATGTTCGAAATAGTTTTCATAGTAAACAGCGTATGTTTATGTTAGAATATGTATCATTGAGATCGTTAACGTTATACTGTACAGGAACGAATCGATATGGTTTTCACTTATGGCGAAAGCCACCAATCTTTGAGGCAAGCAGTACGTTTGTATCGTGAAAAATTTGTGAATCGTATTTGTCCTTCGTTACACGCATTTTCCGTCGTGGTAAAACAATTTAAAAATACCGGTAGTGTAAGTTCTAAAAATCGTAATAAACAAAGAATTGTAACTCACGAAGAAAATAGAATTAATATCCTAGCTACAGTATCTAATGATCCACATGTAAGTTTGCGACAACTAGAACAAGAGTCCGATATTAGCAGAAGTAGTACTTTACGAATACTGCAAATAGAAAAGTACGATAAACCCACAACGCCAGAGGATATGCGGCAAAGGATTACTGCAGCATGTGCTTCAATTACGTCTCAGGAAATCGACCATGCCTACAGATCATTTATTAAAAGATTGCAACATTGCATAAATGAGGATGGTCAACATTTCGAACATTTATTATGATATATAAAGGTCAACCCGACGTAAACAACGCGCAATCTTTGCTGAAACACGTAAGTTTTAAACTTCCACATTTCATCCGCTTCAATATGATCATTCTTGCTCAAGGTCATTTCAAGGTCAAAAGGGTGGTATCCACTAATTCAGTTTTTTATTGTCTATCATGCTATCGTAAAAAATACACTATTCCATTTAAAAAAACATCGGTGACCTTGAAATTTCATTAAAAAACACGACATCAATTTTTTTCTTCACCATTATATTGCTCCCTGCAATAGTGTCACTTTGTCCTCTGAAGTTTTCTGATAGGACTGTAAATACGAAAGATATTTAGGTGATCCCATTTATGTGGGACACCCTGTATACATGGGATCGGCTATTTTCGATGCCCTGTTGGTTCCAAAAAGTGCCGACAGTTCTCGGCGGCAATTGAGTCTTCTTCCGAAGAGATTCATTTGTATTTATACAAAGCCATAAGGTAAGTTTTATACTCATTCACGTATTTATACGATTTAATAAATTATTGATTTTTTAAGACTAATGTACTGCTTCACGTGGGACTTCACGTGGGATTTTACAGCGGAAGATCCATCTGTTTCGTCTGCTACTATTGCAGCATGGTTTCACTATTGCCGTGAGATGATTGTCGACCTTTTCACCAAGATTCAATTGGATAAATCGAAATTAGGGGGGATTTTGGCATATGGAAATCCGATTATAGTTCAGGTACAAAATATTATGTTGATTCGTGTTAGGTTTTTTGGAGGGTCTGGGGGCGGGGTCCACAGCCAGGCAAGCAATTAAGAATTGCAAGTTATATTTACAACTTTTTTTTATTCATGTGTGCAGAAAAGGTATTTCTTCTCAAAGATCCGTTCTCTACGTTATCGGCATTACCGCGTGCATGTGATGCCATCCAGCAGCTCCACTCGTGTGACGCGCGACCGTCTCTACATGCCAACATGGCGGCGCCCTTACCTGTAAAAAGACTGAAAATCACACATCTTTACACAGGCATAACTTTTGAACTAGTGATCCCCTGGGATTGAAACTTGGATTTTCGGCCTTTTTTCGCACAAATTTACAGAATTATATTTAAACAAAAGTTAAAAATTTCTGGTTTCCTGAGATAAAATTTAACACAGATTAGGTAGGAGATACGAATGATAGGAAGTCAACGACCGGATATTTAATGAAGATATTTGGAAACACATTATTTTGGATAACGCGAAAACAAAAGGAGTTACAATGGCAACTGCGGAAGCGGAACTTGTAGTATTTTGTAAAGCAGGACAAGATGGGATATGATTCAGAATAGTATTAATAGACTTATTATAATGTTACAGTTGATAGCCTAGTAGTGTACAAAGATAACACTGTCCAACAAAATAAAACTTAATTCGTGTTTTGCAATACCTGTTGGGTGATTCTTATAGACTTTGTCATTCTAAAACCAAATCCGAAAACAGAATTGCTCTATCACGCAACGTTTTCGAAAAATATTGGTTTTTGTAAAAATGCATGATTTTGATAAAAAATGACGTGTTACGCAAAAGCTAAACATGCGAAAGAGTTCAGGTTTGAGTCAAAAGATAGAGGAGACTCTCCTCTACATATCCATATAGCTAATTAGATCTTTATGTACTTCCTAAAAGTTGTAAATGGTTGTTAACACTAGAACTACCGAACCAGTCAAAATGACTGGTGGATGATTTTTTCTTTCACGATTAGTGAAACTCTGAAAACGTTTTCACGAGAAATTTTTTAATATATTTCTTCTTTGGAGTACAAGTTACCATAAAAATCGTACGAAACCTGAGCAAATTCAATCTTGCTGTTATCATAAAGGGATAAGTCTATGTCACGTTTAGGGCTCGGTAGTTCTAGTGTTAAAGTTTGAAAAAGAGCCGACGCGGGTACTTTATACGGTACTCTATTTTTGTATTTATGTGAAAAATACTTTATCTAGGAGAAATTTACAGAATGTTTACGTGGACACGAGATCGAATTTATTTACATTATTGTTTTCTTACTCATAAAATAATTGTGATATTGTAACAAAGTAAAACATATATTAATTCAAACATACCTTCGTTTCGGTTACTTTGGTACCCCGTTCCCCTTTCTGCCAATCCCAGATCGAGATGTTATGATCAGATGTCTCATCGATCGCACATAAATAATTTCCGCCATCTGCCTTTGAGAACGAGAGGCAACAAATGGAACCATCGAATCCTCCGTTACCAATCACACAAAGTGTGGTTAAACTAACTGAATTCCATATCTTTATATGAGGCTGAAATTAATGCACAATTATGAGAATTATTTTGTTTTAAATATTATATATTCACAATATACATTCGGTGTACAAAGTATTCATACACTCTTTAAAAACAAATAACTTTTTTAAAATTGGACCAAACGGCTTAAATTTTTTGGAGACGTTAGAAGGATTAATTTACTAAGTAATGCATAAATAATTTTTTTCAAAAATTACTATTAGTTGTAATTGCGAAGAAAAAAGTAGAGGTTTTTTATCTGAATCTATAATGAAAATTTAAAAGGTCTCTTTTGTAGATCTAAGTAAGTTACATACATGCACAAAGTTTCATTGAAATCAGTTAACACTTTAAAAACTACAGGAATTGTACCATGTAAAAATCTTTGAATTTAGCGTTTAAATTGTAGTTTTTTTACAATGTTTTCTAATATTCGATAAAACTTTGTGCATATACATAACTTACTTAGATCTGCAAAAGGTATCTTTTAAATTTTCATTACAGACTCAGATAAAAAACTCAAAAATCGTGACCTCTACTTTTTTCTTCGCAATTACGACTAACAGCAATTTAAAAAAAAATTATTTATGCATTCCCTAGTAACGTAATTCTTCTAGCATCTCCAAAAAATTCAAGCAGTTTGGTAAAATTTTAAAAAAGTTATTTGTGTTTAAAAGATGTGCGAATCCTTTGTACACCGACTGTATGTATTTACAGAAAGCATGCCGAAGATTAAATACTATGTTTTATTTTATGGGATCATATGTAAAATACCCATGGAGTTACCGACAGAGTTATCCGATGTTCTTCAAATTTTTCTTTGAACATAGTCTAATACAGTCCCGTTTAAGGGAACGGGAAGGGCTTAACGAAAAACACGGACCAATCCGAGCGCGGCCACGGTGCGTGATGGCGAAGAGAGTCCGACTCCGTAGCAGAATCCACTTGTGAGCTGCGGCTTTCAACTTGTGGAACTTACTTTTTTAAATTACGTCTTACTTTGCAGGATATTGATAATACCTACAGATCTGGTCAGGCTGTGTCTTTTACGTCCTGTTACTTTTTTCTATAAAACAAACGGTTTTCAGAAAAATTAAGAAAAATGTTAGATCAAAATCAAAAAATTTTTTTGTAATTTGAAAACTGAAGTGTTTTCATTATCTTTTATCAATGAACATTATTGTAAAATGTGTATTTTTTTTAAATTGTGGAACTTTTTTTAAATTGCGTCTTGTTTTGCAGGAAATTGCGTATAATTCTTTTATTAGAAGACAAACAAATTTTCAGGTTCCAATTTATCAAGGGTGCAGATCTTGTAAAAAGAATTACGTCTCAAAATGCTCTCTAAAATGAATCGTTAAATAAATATGAGTGAATTCGTAGAACGTTGTCTGGGCGATACAAGCAATACGCCGAGTCTCGGTCGGGCGAGGCAAGCGATACAATAACGCCTTGGTCGCCGAACAACGGGACGCGCGGCGGCCCAACACGTTACATATCGCATGTTTGCCTCGCCCTGCCGATTCAGAGACAACATCCTCTGGATTTCCTCATATGTATTTAACGGTTCATTTTAGAGAGCATTTCGAAACGTAGTTCTCTTTATAAAACCGTTACCCTTGATAAATTGGAACCTCAAAATTTTTTTAACATATACTAGAAAAAATATATGCAATTTAATGCAAAATAATATGCAATTAAAAAAAGTTCCGCAAGTCACAAAAAGGTACACATTTTTCGTTAATGTTCAAATTTCAAATTTAAAAAAAAATTTTTTAATTTTGTTGTGACATTTTTCTCAATTTTTTCGAAAATTGTTTCTTTTACGAAAAAAAAGTAATAGGATATAAAAAACGCAGCCTGTCCAAATCTACAGTCCCGGATATTAATTTCTTGAAAATTACTTAGTATTTCTGTATGTAATACATAATATCATAATTGTTACGTTCTGGAGAGAGGAAACATGCTAGTAAATAAGGTTGACCTCGCTAGCTTTCTGAGCAAGCAGAACAAATATGCAAATGCTTAGGGCGAAATGATAGCTCACTTGTGCTTCGTGTTGATATCTTTCAATAGTTTGCGAATTGCCAAGCAGTTAATAGCAAGTGTCAAGTTTCAAAGTTAAACGTCGACATGGGCCGCGGAAAAAAATTAAGTCAAACTGAAATTGCAAGGATTATTGAATTAAAAAGTCAAAATGTTACTGTTTCCGAAATTTCAAAGATTGTTAAAAGAAGTCGCAAGGTAGTATATAATTTATTAAGAGATCCTGCAAATTATGGAAGGAAAAAAAGTTGTGGGAGACCGCCAACATTATCAGAACGGGATAAAAGGGCTATTATTCATATTGCTTCGAACTCAACATTGACATCGTGTGAAATTGCTCAAAAAGCAGGCATCACTGCAAATGTCTAAAGTGTTCGTCGTGTTTTTCAGACGTGCGAGTTTATTCAAAGGTTGAAAATGAAGCAAAAACCTCCGTTAACAAAACGTCATAAGGAGCAGCGATTAACATTTGCAAAAGAACGTATTCACTGGAAGAAGAAATGGAGACGTATTTTATTTACGGATGAAAAGAAGTTCAATATGGACGGCTTAGATGGATTTTCATTCTATTACCACGACTTAAGAAAAGAAAGAATTGTGAAAAAACGAAAACAAATGGTGGGGGTGGTGTGATGATCTGGGTCGGAATTGGATACAAAGGTAAAACAGATGTACAGTTTCTTGAAGGAAAAATGAATAGTCAGAAATATAAAAATCTAATCTTACAACAAATTAATGAACATGCACAGCGAATTACCAAAGGTAAATTTATTTTTCAACATGACAATGCTGCCATTTCCCGAGCTAAAGCCGTAAAACAATTTTTTCAAAGAGAAAATGAGCAGTTATGCCATGGCCTGAACGTCCCCGGACCTGAATATTATTGAAAATGTTTGGGAAGAACTCGCACGAGTTATATATAAGAATGGAAAACAGTACGATAATATTCAACAATTAAAAGAAGCTATTAAAATAAAATGGGGTTATTTATCATAAGATACAATTAAAGGCTATATAAATCCTTACCAAATCGGATGCTCGAAGTAGTAGAAAATAAAGACGGATACACCCATTATTAATTTGCTGTTAATTATTATGTAACTTTCTTTTTTGTGGAAATATATGTATAAATTTTGTAAGTGTGCTATCATTCGGCCTCACCATTTGTATATTTCTTCTGCTTGCTCAGAAAGCTGGCGAGGTTAACCTTATTTACAAAGAAGTTTCGTCTCTGTGCGTCGTCACTACTATGATATTATGTGTTACATACAAAAATTCTAAGTGATTTTCGAGAAATTAGAGATAGCGCGCATGTGCTATCATTTTGTCCGGGACTGTATAGATTATGTCGAATATATTTTTCGATGCAGTTAATAATTTTGAAAATACTCAAGAAAAACGATTTTATGAGCATTTAATTAATCAGTTTAATGTTTAAAAGCCCGGGGAGATGTGTAAAAAAAAGTTGCCGCTAAATTGTCCTTGACCTTGAATTTCAAGGTTAAATTTTTTTCCATTGACATGGCGCGCACGATACAAAGATGCAGAATACGCCTATGCCAGCCAAAACCAAATATTTCTTTATACCGTGTACATGTGTCATTTTTATAAGAGAAAACGTAGCAGCCATTTTTAGTGTTAATAACAGATACAAGCGATAATCTAAATATATGTTAGCATCTTTATTCAAATCTACAGAATTTATTTTTTAAATTGTCAGCATAGGCTCACATAAATAGTTGTAAAATACTTTTCCCGTTTTCTCTGTAATTCCGACCAATTGCAATTTTTTCAAAAATTTTTTAACGTGATTCTACCCCTCTGAATCGGTGGAGATCTGTTAAAAAAATACACCGCACAATTGACCTCCACCTTAGAAATCAATGTCAAAGTGTTGAAAAATTTGAGGAACAAGTACTATACGATGCAATAAAAAAAATATTTTCGACACTTTGACCTTGACTTTCAAGGTGGAGGTCAATTATGCGACGCATTTTTTTACAGATCTCCACCGATCCGGAGGTGTAGAATCACGCTGGGTGGTCGTGACATATAATTTTTATACACCCTGCACATATTGCCTTCATATAAAATTTTATATTTATTGTATCTTTAACGTGAGTATGCCACAGTTAACTTTATCTTTTGCAAGAATTATTTTCTTACTCAATGAAACAATTTCAGGGGGCGCCGTGCAAAAATTCGTAGGTATAGTTAAAAAATAGTAGGTATAGCTAGGATCCACTCTAATATGCAGTCAAACTTATGTGTAAGATGTAGACTGAAGAATACGGTATTATTATATTCAAGCTATTTCTCACATTTCTGTTTTTTCATAACTTTAAAAGTCATTATGTATCACATATTTGAAGTCTCGACAGCTACTTTCATATGGTAACAAAAATATACAAAAAAATGAATGTCTTTCTCTAATACAATGTTGCACATAGAAAAGGAAAGCGAAGCTCAAGAACCGCCATCGACCCTCGCCGCCGAGGAGTGTAACATAACACGGTCGGGTATATCGTGAGACCAGAAGACGACTACTATTCCAATTATAAAACATCTTTATTTGCAATTATTTTTTTATGGCAGTTTCACCAACATATTCTCGGCATTTTTTCAATGAAAATGATACCAAATATGATATAATTCCGATGATATTTACTTTTGCAATGACCGATGAAAGTTATTTTCTATTATATTACAATTATATTAACGGAAAATTAGTGTAAATATTATCTGAATGATATCGTATTTGGTATCATTTTAATCAGAAAAATTCCACAAATATATTGGTGAAAGTCTCATAAAAAAATAATTTGTAATAAAAATGGTTAAGTTTTGATTTAATGGCCTGAGCTCACGCCACTCTTTTATCTTTTCCGAACGCTTCGACTCTCCGCGTCTCTTTCTTTTCCATACGCTGTTCTTCTTTGAATTATATCATATTTGGTATCATTTTTATTAGAAAAATGTCACGAATATGTTGGTGAAAGTCTCATAAAAAAGTAATGAAAAATTAAGAAGTTTTGTTATGGGATTAGAGTGGTCTTCTGGTCTCACACCAATATGCCCGACTGTGTTATGTGCGTTACTCGAGTTTCGGCCTCTATGGTACTGTAGGTAGTTCTGGGACCTTTAAACTTTAGACTTGAAGAGACTTATATCGAGAATTTACTGTATTACGTACAGACGACTGTTCTCGTGAAAGGAGCCAGCATTAATTTTCAAGAGAACGATTCATTTTTTACTGATGATTCCCTTGAGAAATTTGTTTCTCTCATTGAGTAGAATACGACACAATCATATAAAAAGTTGACCTTAAAAAAGTCGGTCAAGGTCAATTCCGCTTGTACTACAATTCTTATTGTACTCTTCTATTGAGAATATTCGGGTCTACTTTTTCTTACAAATCTTATCTTTTCGAGATTCCAGTACATACTAGTGTTAAACAACCCACAGTGGTACATGATTGCCACTCGAAGCTAGAAGTCACGGGGCTAACTATCAAATTGCTATCCGTGCACCATGTGGGTCCCGGCGCACAGTGGTGCCAAATGGTCAAAAAGCGGCAAAAAATCTGTAAAAACGAAATTATCCAACGAATTTGTTTGAAAATTTGTGGAGAGATTGCCACAGATACAACGCTTATTTGGCAAAAAATTTTTGTAAAAAGTTGTTAACATTAAGTAATATGGGCTAATAGAAAATCTCTGTTTTCTGCCCATTTTTTATCTATGGAAGCATACAACAAATCCTTTAATAGATTTTGGTCTAGAACTAATCGTTTTGGCAAGGTGTAATATTGATCTAACTTTGTGCAAAAAATCATGAGATCCTTCGAGACCCTTTCGCCGCAATTTAAGTTTAAATATCAACTTTCGGAATTTCCAAGAGTAAATCGTGCGGAAGTTACGATTATTTGATGTTCCAGGTGAAATTTTTTAGGAATATTTCTAAATAATAAAGAAAAATGTGAAGTGTATATGATTTATTAATTTGTTATGTATAAAAAAAATATTTAGAAACCATTTTTTTATCTTACATAAATTATTTTTATAGCGTTCATTCGAGCACTACCAAAAAATACCTGTTGCATTTTTGCGACAGTGGTCCAGTGAACGAAAACTTTGTTTATTTAACATAAAAAATTGTTATTAAATATTTTTTTATATGTATGAATGTCACATTTTTTTTTATTATCTGATATGTATCCCTTAAAAATTTCACCTGAAACATCTTGGCGGCGACGAGCTGGCGCCACGTCTGCGCCACGTGTTTAGTTTTAAGAAAAAGTATGTTTGTACGAATGAGTATCGGGTTGCGTGCTGCGCGATAGCGTCGAGTGGATGTTTAGATGACTGGATCGAGTGTCGCGTAGGGTGAGTGTGTTTAGTTTTAGTTAAGAGTGAATGCGAACCGTGAGAATGAAGAAAGAGAGATTTGCGTGAGAATGCGTCAGCGAGCGAATGGTTAGTTAGTAAGTTCCCAGTTCTGTATCAGAATTTTTAGAGAGCGGACACGCGGGCTACGCGGGTTGTATCGTCCCTCTCGAAATAAACTGTAGTCAAACCGCGAGCAGTACACATTGAATACCCGTCACCTTTCCTGACCGTAGTCACACCCTCCTCACATCAAATAATCGTGACTTCCACGCGATTCATTCTTGAAAATTCCGAAAGTTGATATTTAAACTTAAATTGCGGCGAAAGCATCTCGAAGTATCTCATGATTTTTTTTACAAAGCTAGATCAATATTATAACCTGCCAAAACGATTAGTTCCAGATCGAAGCGTATATAAATAAAAAATGAGCGTAACACAAAGAGGCTTCAAGTTAGTCCACATAAAGAAATTATTTCAATATAGCATCACCTGCAAAAGTCATGATTAGTGGTGTGCGAGAACCCAAAATATCAGGAACGCGATGGCTGGGGCGAGTCGGGAAGAGGTCGGATCGGGTTCCCGAACATTTCGAGATTTCCGAAAGTATCGAGTTTCCCGAAAATTTCGAGATCCCCGAAAGAATTGATTTTCCCGAAAATTTCGATTTGCCTTTAGGGAATCCCGATTATTTCGAGAATCCCGACACTTTCGAGAATCTCGAAATTTTCTGGTACCCATCCCGAACCCGAAAAAATGTCGAATTCCCGACTCGACCCGATATTTCGGGTTCTCGCACACCCCCAGTAATGATAAATTATTTGGTTGTACAGTAAGACCCCGCTTAACGCGAGGGATACGTTCCAATAAGTTCCAGCGCTAAACGAAACAGCGTTAAACGAGGTCATCTTAACATGTAAATTTTTTTGTTTTATTTTGTAACATTTATTGTTAAATAGTTTTTTATTACATCAATTATAGACTTATTTATTGCTAATATCCATTTTTATTCATAAAATATTCATGAAAATCAAAAAAGTTCGAGTAAAGATGTCATGTTTGTGACGAGGAATGTTCTTCCTCATTTGATATTTTTTGTTTTTTTTTTGTGACGAAGTCGTCTAAAGTCGTTTATCTTTTCCTGTTTCGTTCAGCAAGCAGTCAGCTTCATTTACACACATATACGACAAGTACCAATACCGTGTCCGATTTCGGGGAATCCAAATACTACCGTGTAATACTGAAACAGCGTTAAGCGGAGCAGCGTTAAGCGAGGTCTTACTGTACTTCGTATAAAAGTGAAATGGACTCGGGTATCGATAGCTTCATAAGAATTTGCATATGGTTTTATGTAAATATGTGTATCGTTTCTAATTGTTCACTCATCACTAAATGTTGACAACCTTAGTTCTAAAATTAGTTATTTAAAGAACAAAGGATTTTATATTAAAAACATATTTCGTGTATAACACCGATCTTCTTTAAATACACTGTTCTTTAAAAATTTTGAGCCTATTACAACTTTAAAAGCAATGCGATTATATGTAAATCGATATTATCTTTTACAATGTTACGTATGGAGACGTTTCTCCACGTTCATTTCGATTAGAAGTTCTAATCTCTTTTCTGAGAACGAAAAGCGTCCCAACAGGCCCCTTGTTTATAGAAGGGATGATTATGCTCCGGCTGGACGCAACTGGCACGAAGCATGATTCAGTAACAGCACCGTACGATTTCCTAATATGGAAATCTTCAAAACACTCCCTTCTGGAATGTTTTGTCAAGATAGTCTTTGAAAGGAAACATCCTGGCTAACCCTTCGTTTTACCCCTTTAAACAAAGATCCAGCTGCAAACCTTAAACTCACTCGAAATGACAAATACGAGTACGCGACCGTAGAATAAAACAGACATATTTCCCCTCTCATTTTTAGGGTATATAAACCCATTCATTTTCATCCTCTTTGGTTCAGTCGAGTTTCAGAAGTGTTTCGGTAACGTCGCGTTAAGCG